>JALIZF010001782.1:722500-760036 GCA_029948255.1 Telmatactis stephensoni
TTTTAGTATGCCAGTTGTCAAAAGTGTGAATTTTAAGTTTAACTAGATGCACACGTGCGTTCACTCGTGCCCCGGGAGCCCCTTTTAGGAGAGGGTCCAAAGACCGGCCCCGTTCGTACTCTTGCCCGAGTCATGTCACGCATTCTTCACCATTCCAGGAAATAGTTAACCGTAACATAAAGACCTTTTTTGAATCGACTAACTTAAACTAAAGAATATCTGATTAGTCAATTCATCTGTCAGCAGATATTAGTGTTTGCCTTTGTCCTTCTATTATCATGCATACTATATATCTCCGACATGCAAAATTATTATCTGCGAATATACCAGTTTATTCAACTTTTTATTTCACTATGTATCTCAATTGTTTGCTGTTAAGACTTCTACAACGGCGTTTTTGACACAATAACAAATCGTGTATTTTTTCGTTCATGTTTCGGATGTATTAAGACGTTACGTGACCAACAAGGTCAATTGAACCTAGTCATTTCATGCAATTAGGTCTGGTCTTAAAATTCAGTACAAAAACCTCTCAAGATCTCTTGAATGCTTGAATGAGGAATATAATTGACTTGCTTCTATGTGTTTGTTTAGCAACATGTAGGATGAGAAATTCGTAGTTTTCCAGCTCATAGCAAATAGTCTTTATCGTGAGCCGCTTCCTTTCAAGTACTCCATTCAGAGTTCGATATTTGGTCAAAGTATTGAAGATGAAGCTCAAAATAACAGCCCATCCTGAAGCTCTTGTAAGTGTCTAGGTGTATCTCGAGTTAAAACTCCAAATTACATTGATTTAGTGCTGGAAAAGCCTGTCTCTGAAAGCCATTTTCTTTGTAGTCGGCCATCTTGCATTCCTAAAGTTCCTGGCTTGCGTTTGCAGCCGCTCAAAGGTGATGAATGAAGGGCATTGTTTTTACGTTCTTAACCAATCAGAAGTAGCTGAGGACGAACATAGGAAAAAAAAACATTTGCAGTTTATAACTCATTCCCAGCCTGCGGCCTGGGCACGAGTAATTAGTTTCACTCCTTCCTTACTTCTTGGTCTACCGCGAGACGGAATGCCCTCAAAAGCCGACCGCGACGATTGATCGTCCGCCATTTTAGGTAACCCCAAAAATGGCCGCTCCAGCATACTAGGCACGCAAAGCATCACGGCTGAGATGGCTCCTTTAAAAAATATATTGAAACCAAAAATATGACTGATCATGAATGTACTACTGTAAAACCAAAAGGATTAATCATTGATAAAGAGAATCCTGTCTTAGCTGCCAGTATTGACGGAGAGGTTACAGATACAGATAGCAAGTTTCACCCTATTGGAAATGTAGAAGTCAAATACAACCTGTTCCCAATGGTAGAGGTTATTTCGCATGATTCAGAACGACATCCGAAAATGACGTCACCATCGTGTTTCCGACAGATTATTGCCGGAACGAACCAGCGAGATAACCCGCGACAAAGTCAGTCTTGAGACCGGCCTGGAGCCGTATTTGATTAGATAAGTCCTGAAAATTTTGAATAATCATCACAAAATAAAGTTTCTTTGATAAGAACTTGTATCTTTGTTATTTCTTGAAAGTTCTAGTCCCCATTCGAAGAGACCGAAGATGAAATGTCAGCTTGATTCGCACGAAATAATACTGAGAAATCCCTGAACAATCTTTCGCGTGACTCAACGTGACACCCAACGTGACATCCCGAAGTAACCCCAGGAGTAACAGTATTATGGTCAGCAGTCGTGGCGGGAATTTCAGAAATTTACCGGGGAAAGTTCAGTATAGAACATGGAACTCAAAATTGATAGAATTGATAATCTTGATTTATATTACTTCAAATCTTTGAATGCCAATTTTGGATACGTTTCAAATGAAGTTCAAGCTTTGGAGGCACTTAAAAAATACAAAATAGCAACAACAAGTAAATTCTGTGTCTTTTATTGCAAGAATTTTGCCAAAAAAGGTGAGTTCTTTATTGTGTTTACATATAAACCATTTCTCACTGCTAGAGAGAATTGTCTAATTAAAATGTCACAACTCAAATAACTGTAAGAATAAATTATGATCATTGTAATTATTATTTTCCTGTTAAGAATCATAATTTCTATAGGGGGTTTCTTCCAACAATGGAGAGGTACTGGGGTACTTTGTTTTCTCTGATATAATGAAATGAAAGACTTTAGCCTATTCAGGAAAACTAGACTGATATCCAGGGACCAATATCCAAAGGGCCCTGCAATGGAAATTAAATTGAATTTTAGTAGGCAATAAAATACAACAATAGACTGCACTTGAAATACTTTTCTAACATCTCATAACATGCACATTGGGTGTCTTTTTTGTTTACTGTTTATTTTATATGATAACATAAAAGGAAAAAGGAATGAAAAACTGGAAAACATGAAAAAAATAAAAAAGTGAAAATTGAAATGAACCGATAAATGTTTATGTATACTAGTGATAGAAAATAATATTGATACGTCAGTGATTCATTTATTAAAAGATAATACTAATTTAATTCATTTCGTATTATTTTTATATAAATACACATACAGTAAGTTATTGTATTCATGAGTTATCAATTTTGAATTTTTTTTACATGTACCTATTAATTAGATCTCTGATTTTTTGATATAAGGAAAGAAACATAAAGTTTACTTTGAAGATGCCAAATCAACTTCAGAAAGAATAGAGTTTGATGGTGTACCATATACAGTACCGCTCACGAGTAACGTAACCTCCACTCGCGAGTACGAGTACTCGTTCTAACGAGTGTTCATCGTTTACTCGCGAGTACGAGTCTTTAATGAGCTCAACCAAAACAATACATACTCGTTTGACTCGCTACTCGGTACTCGCGAGTTGAACGAGTCAAATAACAGTTGCCGAGATATATCGTTGAGATTGCTCTCAATTACTGCCACAACTTGTTCATAGGTCCTTTCTATTTAGGTAATAAAACGACACAAAGTTTAAAATAAATAATTAGTAAGGCCAAGCCATACAGCATATTTTTCGTGTACTCAATTGCTGCCGTAAAGCTGGATTAGGAATAAATCAGTTGCCGTTCTTCTGCCAAGCGAAGTAATCTGAATTTTCTGATCGGTAATGTAACATGACCAGTCCTGTCGTATTTTTTGTTTACAACCAGTTGGAATTTACGTGTTGTAATATCCGCGAGAAAATCCCATGGCATCTTTCCTCAGAATTCAGCATAGCTGTTGCAACTTTCGAATTACAGTACCTTTGCATTAAATGAGCAAAAAAACTTACTTAAACCCAAGTAACCAAAGACGAGACTCATCAACGAAAGAGGTGGATAGAAATTTGATGCCAAATAAACACAGAGGCCGGGCCGATAATTTGCTCGCGAGTACGAGTCTTTAATGAGCTCAACCAAAACAATACATACTCGTTTGACTCGCTACTCGGTACTCGCGAGTTGAACGAGTCAAATAACAGTTGCCGAGATATATCGTTGAGATTGCTCTCAATTACTGCCACAACTTGTTCATAGGTCCTTTCTATTTAGGTAATAAAACGACACAAAGTTTAAAATAAATAATTAGTAAGGCCAAGCCATACAGCATATTTTTCGTGTACTCAATTGCTGCCGTAAAGCTGGATTAGGAATAAATCAGTTGCCGTTCTTCTGCCAAGCGAAGTAATCTGAATTTTCTGATCGGTAATGTAACATGACCAGTCCTGTCGTATTTTTTGTTTACAACCAGTTGGAATTTACGTGTTGTAATATCCGCGAGAAAATCCCATGGCATCTTTCCTCAGAATTCAGCATAGCTGTTGCAACTTTCGAATTACAGTACCTTTGCATTAAATGAGCAAAAAAACTTACTTAAACCCAAGTAACCAAAGACGAGACTCATCAACGAAAGAGGTGGATAGAAATTTGATGCCAAATAAACACAGAGGCCGGGCCGATAATTTGCTGATAACGCACAATATGGCAGACACTTATTGTTTACTAGAGCAGATTTCACATGGCTCGGAAATGGCTTGACAACGAGAATTTCAAATGTTTTTTTGACTGTACTACCAGTATCATAGTTTCTATAAAAACCAGATAAAAACATTCGAAATTCCTGCTGTAACCGTATCGTATCGTAACCGTATAGTGTTCCCACTCATACGAAAACCACTAGTATTGACTTACGCACGCTAGTTTATTTGACTTTTATGCGGTTTGTAATGAGCTATCTAATCAACCATCCTGTTGACTATGTATACTTTTTAATCCAAAATAGATGATTGGATGGTTCATTACTTTTTATAAGACTATTGGACTCTAAATCAGGAAATACATCTTGTATTAATTTGAAATCTATAACTTTATTTACAAATCGGTACGTTGCTATTTACAATTCATTGTTCTTGCCCCTGGGCTTTCTCCTTAACATTTCGTCGATTCTTGAAACACACTCTTTCCACACTCTTTCCTTATCTCCCTCCCCAACCTCAAAAAATCTATAAACAATGTGTTTCACAGTTTCTAACTTGGCGAGATTGAGCTGTCCTTTCCCCCTTGTCCCAGTACAGTTCTTATTTAGACGTTCTTCAGGCGTGTACAATCGCTTTACGGCTCTAGTGGCAAAGTGACCCACAGATAAGGCAGATTCTTTTGCTCTCACACAAAACGCTTCCAAGGACTCATCTACAAGCTGTTGACTTTCCGTTACTTCTGGTCGTGGTACATGTATGTTTCTTTGCGGTGGCTTAGGCTGTGGTGGCCGAAGTCGCTCCTCCAGGCTGTTCAAAAGCATCAAGATGGCGGCTTGATTTTGAAGGATCTCCTCCAACATCATTTCAATTGGGCTAACATCGGAAGGAAATAGCGATCTTCTACCCATTGTGGTGGCTGGAACATTTAGCAGAGGAGTGAGGTCTGTCAGGACTGGAAGTACACCAGGTGTCGACATAACGGCTGATTGCTCGTCTGTGGGTTGGTCACATGGTGGGTCTATGTCAAGAACTAGCTGGTCGTCATCGTCATCTGGTTGTGGTGGTACGGCTGGTGTCTGTGGTGGTACGGCTGGTGTCTGTGGTGGTACGGCTGGTATTTGTGGTGGCAGGACTTCTTGTGGCCCCTGACCGGAACATAGTAGCTCTGGAAGTTTCTGTGAAATAAATAGTACAATATATAAATTTGACTGTAAAATACTATTGTAAAGAATGCCGGATGGGTCTATATTGCAAAATACAACTAAAATATATACTTGACTTGCTAGTGCTTAACTACAAATTTATAAAACACCATTTTCTAGTGATATAAACCCAGAATCATTATTTCCATCATCCTAGTCATTTGGTTACTGCAATTTTCATTTTGACGGAAGCCAATTTCGCGAAAACCAGTCAAGTGTTTATGTGTTGGAGTTTGCATAAATTATGAAAATTGCAGTAACGTACGTCTTAACGAGTGGTCGCACTTAAATGACAGCAGCCACTACAACTTGCAACAAGAATTAAACTTCTTTTTACCTTTTTTTTCTTTTTGGGAGGGGCCTTTCCATTGTCAGCTGCAGGAGGTTCATTTTCTTTGTTGGCAGATTTTCTCTTCCTCTTTTTGGGGGCTTTCTTGGGCGGCAGCTCCTCCTCGTCAGAGCTCTCTAGAAGGGGACCGTACACTGGATCTTTGTAAATTTCTCTCCAGATCTTCTGAAGCTCCTCCTTTTTATCTGGTGAAATTTAAAAATGGATATTCAGTATATAAATGCAGTAATATAGTTCAGTCTTGTATTACATGTATAATGCATTTGCAATTACAGGCTGCTATGGCTTTATAAGTATCAAGTATAAATAAGTTATCATAAATTATCTTCCGAGATACTTACCATTAAGTGCTACGACTTCTGCCCCATAGCCCTGCCATTTGAGTTTACTTCCTCTTTTGTGAGATCCTCCTTCTAATTTTTTTGTTTCAACTATCAGCAAAGTTTTATCATAATTAAAATAGACCAGAGCAAAATCTGGGATTTTTGTTAAAGTTCGCAGAGTCATGTTTATGTTTTCTAGTTTCGTTGAAATGCGGTGTCCAGGAGTTGGATGGACACCTTTTATAGCCAGGCAGAAAAGTGGGCGTTTTTAATAAATTCCCATTGGGTAATCGTTGACGTAGAGAAAACATTTTGAGAACAATGGGCCAATTTACAAATAGGTGCAAGATTTACACGTGTTGCACAACACAAAAGCTTTGCGGAAAGCAACTGACTTGTTTACTAGTTTTTTCTATTGTATTATTGATGCATTGTTTAATAATGGTCACTTTAATTTCACACTAATAAAAGGACACTTAGAGCCTAATTATGTGAACCCAATAGGCCTGGTTGAGCTGGCTGACGTCTTTTGTTTTCTTTTCGCTGGGGCCTACAGAACAAAAGAAGTCGGCCCAATTAACCGGCCGGCTCTGTTTTGTAATCTTTAAGATTTGTCAGTTTATTTTTTGTTTATTCTTAGGTTGCATTTCGCAGAGTCATGTTGCCGTAATTGTTTGTGTGTTTTGCAGCTTAATAGGATTAGCTCTTTATTGTTTTAGAGTCAAATACATTAAAAACGTAAATACAATACAGTCACTCTCCCCTGAGTTTGTCCAGCGTATATAAAGAGCCAACCTTGCATTGTTTTATTCATTCAGTGGAGAACCTCAAAGTAGTTTCATCATGCCACGCTTAACACCATCGTTAAAAATGTTAGTCATTCGTCTTCATAAGGAAGGATTCAGAAACTTTCAAATTTTGTCAATTTTAAGAGAACAACACGGGTTTCAGATCAGCAGTCAACACCTAGCTACGTTTCTCCGGAGATACAACCAAACGGGCCTTCTCTCCACTCCTAAGGACATCCACCGTGCATCCAAGGCTTCTAAAGAAGTGCTTAATTTTGTGGACAGGAAGATGGAAGAGAATGACGAGACCACATCGAGGGATCTTGTAAAAGCCCTGCTCGAAACAATGAACGTGCGCATGTCTGAGGCCACTGCAAAGAGAATTCATCGGAAGTTGGGCTGGTTGTCTACAGGATCAAAGTACTGCCAGTTAGTTCGCCAAGTCAACCGTGAAAAGCGCCTTGAATTTTGCCGTCGCCTACAAGATAACAAGGAGACCTTCGATGATGTAATTTTTACAGACGAAAGTACCATTGCCATGGAAAGCCACTGCCGACTGTCATTCCGCCGCTGGTGGGAGCCTCCTCGATTGAAGGGTCGCCCAAAGCACCCCTTCAAGATCCATGTGTGGGCTGGTATTTCACGCCGTGGCGTAACGAACATTGCACTATTCACTGGAATCATGGACGCAGAGTTCTTCATCGAAGGAGTTCTGAAGCCACACCTTGAGCCCTTCATCACCTCAAGATTCCCTCACAGTCATCGTTTTATGCAAGACAACGACCCTAAACATACCAGCAAGAAAGCCAAGGAATACTACGAGACATCGATTGTCAACTGGTGGCCCACTCCTCCAGAAAGCCCCGACTTGAATCCCATTGAACTTGTATGGCACGAACTGAAACATTTTCTGAGAAAGACGGTGAAACCAAAAACAAAAGACGAACTTGTACAAGGCATACTTACCTTCTGGAGAGAGAGAATGACCGTTGTCAAGTGTAATAAGTACATTGACCATCTAGAGAAAGTCATTCCGAAAGTCATCGAAAGAGAGGGACGAGCTTCAGGGTACTGAAAACTGACAGCAGCAACAACAACAATAACAATGGCTCTTTTCAGAGCCACCCAAATATACAAAAGTCATGACCAGATTGCTTGAAATAAAGATATAAAGTGTTTATGATGTTGAGTTAAATAACTATTTGTATTTTTTATGTCTATATCTCTTATCTTATCTCATATCTACGTGCTAATTAGTGGACATTCCAAAACGGGAACTGAGTAAACACCGGGAATAAACACAGTTTTAAGCGGTAGAATTATACTTAAAAGTCTCTCATTTATTTCTCGGAAATGTTTGTATAACATTTAAAAAGACTATTGAATGGAAACTTTGTTATGGTGAGTTAATCAGTCGTTAGAGAACTGAATAAATTGTGAAATTAGCAATAGACAAGATGGCAAGAAATTTGCACGTGCAAAATTATTCCATGACCTTTTTGGTTTAACTTTTGTTTGCCTGTGATCAATAAAATAAGTTAAGTATTTGGGGCTTTCTATTCATGAACTTTTCTGAACCATTTATACACTATACTGTAGATCGATAATAACAAAAACCGGGTAGTCGTAAAAACGATCGCTTTGCCGTGAAAGCGAAATTGACAAGTCGGTTGTGTATGATGATTAGAGTGGTTTTCGTATGAGTGCGAACACTATACGGTTACGATACGGTTACAGCAGGAATTTCGAATGTTTTTATAGAAACTGTGATACTGGTACAGTTACGATACGGTACGGTAAATTTCCCACTCATATGAAAACAACTCTAAATTTGTTTTACAGTACTACACCGTACTTCAAAAACAAAGCAATCGTATGCCCTGTATTTCTAAGTTTGACTTGACTCGTTTGACTCGCGAGTACGAGTCACTCGTTAGTTACGAGTATTAATGAATATTCAAAAATCCAGGACTCGCGAGTCATCAATGGTACTCGTTACTCGTACTCGCGAGTGGAGGTTACGTTACTCGTGAGCGGTACTGTATAATCAAAGGTAGAAAAGTCTATGACTGTCAGCATGGCATTGACCGAAACAAGGCTGATAAAAGAAGATACTTAGAAAAGACAAAGGTAATAAGACATGCATAGGCAGAAATAAGTGAATGTCTCTTTCCTCTATCTAAATATAATATCCATCTGAAATGTTGTAGGATACTGGTGACCATTTTACTAAAAAGCGGAGGTTTCTTGTTCAAAATACTAAAAAGTTTGGATGTCCAGCCCAAGTTATAATGCGTGAAGTTATACAATTCCCAGCTTATAAGGTACAAATGTAGTATTACAATGAGCTTTAAGCAATCACCAGTCATGATGATAAATATACAATTACAGGTTCTACATGTAAATATCCCATGTCTCCTCTCCCTCTCCTCGCCCTTTCCATCCCACCAGCCCACCAGCCCACTGAGAGCCTGTAGGCAGGCTAAAAAATGTAGACTTTAAAAGTAATGTCATCATCTATCAACAAATATAATAAAAAATAACATTTAATTTTAACAGATAGAAAATAATACAGAGAGAAACAAGAGATCAATATCTGAGAAGCTAAGAAAAGATCTTGAAAAAGGTTGTGCTAAAGGAGAAACAAGAGTGTACATTGAATTTCCTAAGTCTACTGACCACAAGGATCATGCCTCTGGTGAAGTAAGAAACTGGTCATGAATGTCAGAGTTATATGTTATCATTTAAGACATATAAGTGCAATCTCTCATTCTCCATCTTAACAAAGTTAACTCTCACTCACGAGGAGCCGGAACGAATTTTGAGCTGTAAGTACTTGGTTGCTATGCTGGACTTAAGCTCATTAGTATCGGAGTATCAGATTTTTAATCCATTTATAGAAGACTCGTAATCCAGTTAACACTTTACTGTGATGAGTTGTTTTAAGCTGTAGATACTTTTCCCTCTAACCTAAACTTTTCCTTCTAATCTAAAATGTTTAAAAAAAACAAAGCTACAGTAAGACATGCTAATTTCCGTTCATAATGAAAAATTTTTTATCAGATAAAGGCTATATACCATAAATAGGTGTACTGTTGGTGACCCGAATTATTGATCTTAGCTTAGTTCTGTGTACGAGGACTGAACTATCTCTACGTTCTACCTCCAGCGTACTCCGGTGATACACCTGGACACTGGACTAGCTGATTGCACTAAATATCTCTACGTTCTACCTCCAGCGTACTCCGGTGATCCACCTGGACACTGGACTAGCTATTGCACTAATCTGATCTCTACGTTCTACCTCCAGCGTACTCCGGTGATACACCTGGACACTGGACTAGCTATTGCACTAAATATCTCTATGTTCTACCTCCAGCGTACTCCGGTGGTACACCTGGACACTGGACTAGCTGATTGCACTAAATATCTCTACGTTCTACCTCCAGCGTACTCCGGTGACACACCTGGACACTGGACTAGCTGTTGCACTAAATATCTCTACGTTCTACCTCCAGCGTACTCCGGTGATACACCTGGACACTGGACTAGCTATTGCACTAAATATAATATCTCTACGTTCTACCTCCAGCGTACTCTGGTGATACACCTGGACACTGGACTAGCTATTGCACTAAAAATAACATCTCTACGTTCTACCTCCAGTGTACTCTGGTGATACACCTGGATGCTGTTCTTACTAATGCCCTAAATATCTCTACGTTCTACATTTAGTAAATATCTCTGTATCTCTCAATGTGATTGCGCCGATCATGATCTAAGGAACATTCGTTTCTGCACCATCGACTAGAGAACTTTGATGTAAAGTCAAACTAAAAGATCTCAGGGCAAGGAGCCTTTAACCTGGCCTTGAAGACTTTTCGACCATAAACTCATAACCCTTAAGAAAATTGTCTAGTTCCCGCCAGTTTTGTTTGTTCTAAAAATCCCTTGAAAACTTATATTTTACTTAACTGAATGTGTTTTGTTTACTTATCTGAACTCCTTCACGTCTCTATTTCCTGTGCAAAGTATTTCCCAAATGTATTGATGTCGATAGACCAAATATCTTCAAGCAAAGAGCAGCAACAAAGTTTCAAGTACAGCGGCATGAATCAAATTTGTTGTTCTCGTTGGGTCAGGTCACCGAATGACTGAATGACCACAGTCTAATTGGCTTATAGTTCGTATTACAAACAAGAACTGCCGAGAAATCCTAAAATATCAAAATAGATCGCGAAGAGCAAATATAATATCATTTGGTGCAGTACTATAATAATAAAAGCAAAACTAAACCCTAATGCCATACTGTAGTTGAGTTCCTTGCCATTCTAAAAATAGCGAGGTGCTGGCAAACTCTTGGTTTCGAAGGAGTGTTGACAGAGGAATTCCTGATCACACTGGTAAAAGGTTCTCAGATACCTAATTTACATAGCAAATATTCGACGAATGTGTCCAATTTGGACACAATCAGATTGGTTGTCAAGGGCTCCGGCTCCTCATGATTGATCAAATATGGTTGTACCTTTTACAGGCCAATTTGAAATGGGCTGAGCAGCTGTTTAATTTGTCTTTAACCCCTTAACAACTTTGACAGAGGGAGTACCCTTTTGGAACAATAGAACACTAATATTATACTGGTCTGACAAATTTCAAATCAAAAATAATTTCAAACCATAAAATATACATTGTAAACATCATTAATATTCATTGAGTTTACTTCAGTAGATGTTTACCTTATTTATGTTTTCATCAACCATTTCTCTGTAGGCAAGTGGTTTCCTGCAACAAATTGATTCAAGACTTATAAATAAAATCCATAACCTTGTCACAACTGAGGGCATAACCAGTGTGAATGAGATGAAAAGACACCTCAATACCTATGTAAAAAATGAGTTATTCCCAGAAGACGACACTGAAGGCCATTACATTTCCTTAATAGGAGCTGAAATATTATATAATGAAGTGAGTTATTCGATGATAGTTTACATGCAATCGTTGTAAACTTGTTTACTGTTGCTAAAAGATAGAATATTTGCAAAAGGCTCAAACGAGATCAACACTTACTGGCTCAAAAATGACCTCAAAATTGAATAATGATTTAAAAATTCTCCATAAGAATATTAAAACCTGACACATTTAATTCTATTAAAGCTGAGCCTTATCAATGGGCATAAAAACATTGTTAAAAACATCACTTACCAAGATTTATTCCTGTGAAACTTGTCAACAGTCATCAGTCACATGGAACTTCGTGCTTGTCAGTTACCTGTCCGTGATTCCGAAAGACATTCGGTCGATTCGTATGTCATTTCACCTTTACTTGTTTGTTCCCGTCTATTTTCCGAAAATATTCCGACTTTTCTATTGTTAACACTTTCTATTGTTAACAAGCATAGAACTTCGTGTCAGAACTCATACATGTTCTGGTGAATACCAATATACCAATATACCAATATTATTATTTATACTGCATTCTGCAGTAGATACAAAAATCATATGTCCAAGGCATATATAAAAGAGCAGTTATCAAATATTTCTTGAATACTGTAGATATGTGAAGGGAAACTGCAAGCTTTCCAGCTATTTCAAAAATTACAACAAGTCCATTCCTGAATACCTACACAACAGGCCAACATATGTGGTAAAACACTGCCAAAGTAGGATGGAATCTGCAGAAGAATTTGCAAAGATTGAAATTACAGAACAAAAAAACAAAGGTTTATTCAAGGTTAAGAGCCCCCCTGCAGTGTACAAGGTGCATTTTGGAGACAGCAAATGTATGCCTAGTTGTCAATGCCTTGACTGAGAAAGAACAAGACTTCCTTGCAAACACTTTTTTGCAATATTCAAGTGGTTTCCACAATGGAATTTCTGCAGTCTCCCAGAACATGGACTGTCTTGACAAATTAATGGGTTCTGCTCCCAAGTCCAACCATCTGATACTGGAGACTACATGTAATGGTACTGTAAAGAAACCAACACCAAAGTCTGCCAGCTTAAATGCAAATAAGTATGCAGAAATTCCTAAACCAAGGAAAAAGAAACATCCATACTCTGGTAGAGTTGGAGAAAAAGCACAAACCATGAAACACCTATTCAATGTCAATACACCTGAGCCTAATAATGAGCCACCCACAAAAAAGAAAAAGAAAGAATCCACCCAAAAGAGCCAGATAATTGAAGAACAGTTGCCTGCTGAGATAATAAATGAGTTTAACGAAGAACATTTTGAAGTTGAGAACATCACTGAACTATGGCATTATATCCCCGCCAAAAATCATGTTTTAAATTCGACATCCAAGTTCTAAATTCGACATCCAAGTTTGGAATTCGACATCTAAGTTTGAAATTTGACATTCAACTTTTAAATTCGACATCCAAGTTTTGTATTCAACATTGAACTTTTAAATTCGACATCCAAGTTTTGTATTCGACATCCAAGTTCTAAATTCGACATTCCGTTTTTAAATTCGACATCCAAGTTCTAAATTCGACATCTGAGCATTTGGCATTCAAGCCGTGAAACTCGAAATACAAGTTCTATCAAATTAATTTAGCATCTGAACTTTAAATTTGATTTGTCGCACGCGTGCAACATTCATGTTTCATATTCAATCCAAGTTTTGAATTGAACTTCACGCATGGATGACTTGACCTTGGCTAAGGAAACCGCTGTACATAAATTCCGCTGTACATAAATTTCCCAGAGTTGGTACTTCATTCACCATCAATATAACCCATTGAAATTCTAGGCACATGTATATACAAAAATACATATGCTTCCCATGTATTCCCATGTATTCCCATGTATTCCCATGTATTCCCATGTATTCCCCTGTATTCCCCTGTATTCCCATGTATTCCCATGTATTCCCATGTATTCCCTTGTATTCCCTTGTATTCCCCTGTATTCCCATGTATTCCCCTGTATTCCCGTGTATTCCCATGTATTCCCATGTATTCCCCTGTATTCCCCTGTATTCCCCTGTATTCCCATGTATTCCCATGTATTCCCTTGTATTCCCTTGTATTTAGTGGTTATTTGATGGTTTTCTATGGAATATGGGTGAATATTTCACGAGAAATTTATGTTATTAGTATACAACGAGCCTTTAGGCTGCCATTGGCTAATGTGTAATAGTTATAGGATAATCCCCTGTATTCCCCTGTATTCCCGTGTATTCCCATGTATTCCCATGTATTCCCCTGTATTCCCCTGTATTCCCCTGTATTCCCATGTATTCCCCTGTATTCCCATGTATTCCCCTGTATTCCCGTGTATATGGGAACACATGGGAATACATGGGAATACACGGGAATACACGGGAATACAGGGGAATACAGGGGAATACAGGGGAATACAGGGGAATACATGGGAATACAGGGGAATACATGGGAATACACGGGAATACACGGGAATACACGGGAATACAGGGGAATACATGGGAATACAGGGGAATACAGGGGAATACAGGGGAATACATGGGAATACATGGGAATACATGGGAATACACGGGAATACACGGGAATACACGGGAATACAGGGGAATACAGGGGAATACAGGGGAATACATGGGAATACAGGGGAATACATGGGAATACATGGGAATACACGGGAATACACGGGAATACACGGGAATACACGGGAATACAGGGGAATACAGGGGAATACACGGGAATACATGGGAATACATGGGAATACATGGGAAGCATATGTATTTTTGTATATACATGTGCCTAGAATTTCAATGGGTTATATTGATGGTGAATGAAGCCCGTACCAACTCTGGGAAATTTATGTACAGCGGTTTCCTTAGCCAAGGTCAAGTCATCCATGCGTGAAGTTCAATTCAAAACTTGGATTGAATATGAAACATGAATGTTGCACGCGTGCGACAAATCAAATTTAAAGTTCGGATGCTAAATTAATTTGATAGAACTTGTATTTCGAGTTTCACGGCTCGAATGCCAAATGCTCAGATGTCGAATTTAGAACTTGGATGTCGAATTTAAAAACGGAATGTCGAATTTAGAACTTGGATGTCGAATACAAAACTTGGATGTCGAATTTAAAAGTTCAATGTTGAATACAAAACTTGGATGTCGAATTTAAAAGTTGAATGTCAAATTTCAAACTTAGATGTCGAATTCCAAACTTGGATGTCGAATTTAGAACTTGGATGTCGAATTTAAAACACGATTTTTGGCGGGGATATAACGCCATACTGAACTTACACACAACTTGTCCAAAGATGAAAGTGATATTGTTTTTGAAGAAATTGGCAGTGATGGTATTGTTGGGGAAGATAGGAATGATGGAGAAGATAGGAATGATGGTAATAATGGGGAAGATGGTAATGGTGGTAAATTTGAGGAAGATGGTAATGATGGGGAAGATGATTGTATTGTTGGGGAAGAAAGTGGAGTACATGGTAGTGATGGTATTGCTGATGAGGAAAATAATCTACTAAATCCTGAAAAAAATGCTGGTATAGATATGGATAAGTAGTTTGATAGTACAAGAGGAAAACAAGATGCTATTGAATTAAATGATGAAGAGAATGATGTCAGCAGTGAAACCTCTGATAATATTGTTATTACCAAAGTTCTGTCAGATCCTCATGCCAATATTGTCAAAAGAAGAAAAATTATTCTGACACCAGATGATATAAACATAATACTTGCTGACAAAGAACTGAATGATTCCATAATAAGTGCATGCAATAATATTCTTCATGACCAATTTCCAAACATCAAAGGCTTACAAGATACAACACTTGGAGCTGTTTTCCAGTTTGACACCCATACCAGTGAGTTCATACAGGTTCCCAATACTGGTTGAAGACACTGGGTAATGGTCAGTACAATAAACTGTACAAAAAAAGAGGTAAACTATTATGACAGTTCATTCTCTTCAATGACGAGGCATACAAAAAAAACAGATTGTTTCTTTGCTCCCTAATGATGTTGGACAAACCAGCATACAAGTCAACATACAATCAGTTCAGGCTCAGACAAACAGTGTGGATTGTGGAATCTACTGTATAGCTTTTGCTACCTCTCTTTTGTATGGAGAAAACCCAGAGCTTGTCTGCTACGATTCTTTGCTGCTGAGACCACATCTTCTTAAATGTCTTCAGAACAATCACTTCGATGTTTTTCCAAAAAGGCAACCTCCAGTCAGAGTAAGAAGATGTGCTAAGAGCATGTCCCTCCTGAAAACATCTGAATATAAATTCAAGACCACTTAATTTACTCAAGATGTCAGACACTTCTCTAGTTTTCCTTCATTTTTTTTATTTTTTTATTTTCATATTTTGAAATCCTCAAAATGATGAAAATATTTTCGCGCCTGGTGACGTGAGCATGACTTTCCGCATTTACGATGCAAAATGACTGATCTTTGAACTGAAATGTAAATGTCAGATGAGATAAAAGCCGGTCACACGATCCAGATCACTTTTACTGAAGCCATAACAGATGTAAACTATAAGATAAGTTTTTGCACTGTTAAACCTTTATTTTGCAATTTAATTTTTTTTCTGTTTAGACAATGGATAAGGTTTTAAATGCACTCAATTTATCGGTAAATATAAGCTTAAAGCTAGCTTTAAAAGTCTCATATTAGGAATCCAAAATCTATATTTCAGGAGATATTTGTATTAATGTGTACTAAAACCTTTCGCTACGTTGTATGAAGTTGTATATATTATAATTACTTAAAGCTATCTATGTGAGTTTTGAACAAAAAAGGTCTTGTCATTTTCGAGCTCGCAAAGAAATTCATGAGGCCGAGGTAGGCCATTTCGCGAGTTCCAAAATGACACTAATTTCTACAACAAACGATTATAACTTGCTGAGAATCTTACCTTTTCTTTCACAATAAAAAGAGCTTCATATTGATCATGAACTTCAAACTTGATCATGAGAGAGAATCAGAGAGAGGACATGGTCTTCAACTTGATTATTCAGTTGCTCTCTACAAAATGTCACCATTTTGTTTGTTGCTCCCACGAATCGACAGTCACCGTCGGAAACACAATGGTGACGTCATTTTCGGATGTCGTTCTGAATCACACGAAATAACCTCTACCGTTCCCAACAGACCTGAAAGAGGAGACAGCAGCAGACAACACAAAATTATTGGAAGTTTTGGCCACAAAAACAAAAAACTTTTGTCTTGAGAAGACTGAATCAGCACTAAAACTTAAAAAAAGGCATGCATATTACACACAAGTACAAGGTGGCATGGCAATAACAAAGAAAAGCTGGTGTGATTTTGTTGTTTACACAAAGTTCATTGACAAAGAGGGCATTCATATTGAATGGGTGTATTTTGACCCATCCTTCTGGGAAGTTTTGAAGAAAAAAACCTGAAATACTCACAGCACGTGTCAAGAGGGGAATTCCTTTGTATCCAGGAAGCTTTACATATGAGAAACAAAACAAAAACAAAAAAGTGAAATAAATTTCAACTTATTCAATGAAAACCTTAATTCATGGGGAGATGAAAAGCAAATGATCGATAATAGACCAGTTCATTTATATTTTGCTCAATGCCAGCCTAGATTGGGCAGAGTACATTCTTGTAGTTTTGGTATCAATGTATTAGCTTGTGCAAGGGGGGAGGGGGTTGAAGGAACAAAGCCAATACTCTAAAATTCTGCTCTTTTTTGCTGAAATTGAGGAACATATATGACCATGAACTGGTCTATTTGATCTCTCCTCCCCTCAGACAAAGTAATTACAGTATTGAAAAAAAAGAAAAGAAAAGAAAATTGTAAATAATATATTTATTAAATCTTGAATTTTTGAACTTCCGTTTTTATAAAAAAGAAACCAAAGAAAATTGTAAATAATATATTTATTAAATCTTGAATTTTTGAACTTCTATTTTTATAAAAAAGAAACCAAACAAAAATTATAAATTATATATTTATTAAATCTTGAATTTTTGAACTTGCATGCAATTCAACTAAAGGCATCTCGTTTTATGTTTTTCCCGCTAATAAGTCTTTAAAGAAGGAGTGGCTTAGACTAATATCTCGGAAAAACTTTCAACCAACAACAGGCCATCGTGTTTGCAGCCTACATTTTGAAGATGGCAAAAAGACATACCTCAATAACAAACCTACCAAATTTCCCTTGGAAAAGTCACACCCAACTAAAGCAACTACACCGAGAAGGCCTCTTATTCGTCATTATTCTTCTGCTGATTCATTGGCAGAAAAACTTGGGATTTTATCTCAATGCGGTTTGGAAACAAGTTCAGATGTAATATCCTCTGAGATGAAAGTTGCTGAAATGCAATGAGAAGGGGAACAACTAAAAGAGGAACTGCAAACTGCAAACTCAAATAGCAGACGCAATAAAGGCATCTCAAAATAAATGGCAAATTATAGACAGTCATTCTTAGAAATGGTTTCTGAAGCTCTGGGGAGGATTTATGGTCACTAAAAGCTGTAAGTTTTCAATTGTATCTGCAGTTTTTCCTAAAAATCCTATCATTTACCCGTCTTCCAACAGAAAAACCCCATCCAACTTTTTTCCAGGCTTCAAAATGGCTTTATTTTTTCTGTGATCTGATTGGTCAGGACACGTGTTTGCTATAATGTCATTGGCTGTTCAAATGATTATTGGTGTGATTTAAAACTCAAAATGGTGCGATTTATAGTCAAAAAGGTGCGATTCGTGATTAAATCGCACTGAGAGCCAATCAGATTGCAGAATTTGCTAGTGATTTCAAAATGGATATAATTAAGGAATTAATCGCACACTTTTTAACAAATCAGATTGCAGAAATCACTGGCGATTTCAAAATGGATATAATTATTAAAGAGTGTGTTGTTATCTCAGAAACTTCAAGAGACAACTTGCTGTTTGAATGCTCAACTTCTCAACCACAACATTGGTTACAGTTACCAAAATGATTTATTTGCTGGACCAATGGATCCCAAATGATAATTGCAACAATTTTGTAAATGGATTTGTACAGAAAGCCATTGACTTTAAGAGGGGATTTTTTTCAAGTTCGAGCAGTGAACGACAAAAACTCCTGAGTTGAAGAATAGCTGTTGTACAAGACTAAAATCATTTCTGTCGGAAAGTTGAAGTTGTTTGTAAGTAGTTTTGACCGATGAAAGTTGAATCAAAGTGTTAATCCAAAGCGAAAATTTGGATCAAAAATGAGGTTTAGGCCTTCATTTGCTCATTTGCTATACGTATTCTTTATATTCAGCTTGAAAAAGCTTAATCCTAACACAACTTCAAGAAAAAGTCTTTGTACAGTTCAAAATTTTGTTTTAAACAGGTATTTCATCTTGGTACATCAGTTTTTAACCGGTAGAAAAAGGATTTGAGTGTTAATCCAAAACGAAAATTTGGATTAAAACTCGCACGAAAGTCTAGTTTTTGGCGCTTTTCGCCATTATTGCTCGTCATTGAAAAAAATCTCCTCTTAAACCAGAATTAACTTAAATTGCCCTCTGAACAACTGGGACCAGTATAACACCAATGATAAAAAAATTTGTAGGATACAGTAAAGAAGCACCTCAAATCAAAGATAAACTAGCCCAATTAATAACTAAAAAAAATAGATTTCCCTATACCCACCTCCACTAGACCACAACTGCTGTAGTTGAGAAGATGCAAATTCATATATATATATCTTTAAGGTACAGAATGTTTACTTAACCTCTGAGGCTATTTTTTCTGCACCTCCTAGTATTGACAACAATAAGTTGCAAATTTTCTATCTACAAAATACAAAAAACTTTAAAAATAAGCATTCAAACAACAAGAGGTCCCTTGAAGTTTGTGAGATAACAACACACTTTCCCGAGATTTTCCAAATCTTCTGACATAGTGTTTGGAATAACCTGTTTAAGAATATGATAGTTCTTAACACATTCAATAGCTCTCTCCACATGTATTCGGACTGATGCAATTTTGTGGTTCACGGCCGCTAATAATCCCTTGATCTATGACGTCATTTCCCATCACATGACCCCCTTGTGCAGGTGAAGGATTTCTGAATATTTTCATTTGGAGGGCAGCCATTTTGGATGGAAGTTTGGACGCTAATAACTAAAAATCTACGCTTTCAAAAGGATAACAACATCAGCAAGAAGAGGTAAGATGTACATTTTAACAATTCTGTCGTTTTAGTTTTTAAAAATTCAACAGATTATCAAAATATTTTTGAAATATAACTCTTTTTGTCCCAATTCGTCCCGAGGAAGCATTTGATTTTTCAAAATGAAAACGACATTTTTTTTTCTAAATATCGTAGAAAAATGGGTATTTCACTTCAGAAAAAGGTTTGAATACTCATTCACAAGTTATTAGCAAATAGATTAAGTCAGATCTTCAAGCGCACGATGCATATGTGAGGTTTGTTCTTTTTCGGTAGCGATCTGCCAAAGATGACGAGACAAAATTGTTCAAACAAGAAACTGTATCAAAAAATTAAAGATCATCAATACATGCAGTGATCACGTAAATAAAATATTTCTACAAGAAAACCTCCGTTTAATTTAATAATACTAATCTTCGAACATCCATTAAAAGGTTAAAAGGCATTTGGCCATGTAACTGCATTCCGTTTACGTTTAGAACGGTGATTTCTTTTTAATTTTTTTTCGTCGACGCTCTTCTTGGAGCCTTTGTTTTAACTCTTCGCGCCTCTCTAGAGCTTTTCTTTGTTCTTCTTCCTCTTCTTCTTTGGTCCTTTAAGAAAACATTCTCAACTAAGAAATTATGGACAATATGAGTTAAGCCTTAGCAGAAGTAAACATTGCATGAACACCAGAGCTCTCAATACTCATCTTGATCAAAAATTACCTTTCATTGTCGTCGAATACCACCCCTCGGCATACTTGTAATTTCTCCTTTCTTAACAGCCACTCGCGCTTTGGTATGCTAGTATTATAAAAGTCATATCAAACTAGATATATTTTCATAAGCCTTTTACTGTAATATTTCAATTTAGAAATCGCTAGGACACTATTAACTACTCTAAGCGAGTCGCTAATAATATTCCAACTTAAATAATTCAGTCGTTAAGACAAAGATATTCATTTCTCGCTATTTATATCATAATTCAAATTTGTTTTTGCTTACCAGTAGTACAAATTTCCCGACATAGTGCAGCTTTAGCTTGTAGTCATGTTCCGGTTTGGACCTTCCTCACAAAAACAAAAAAGCGCGAAAAAAAGAACGCGCGCGCGCGTCTTTGGCGGGAAAATTTGAAGAAAAATCATTGCTTCTGAATGAAATGTTGAAAAGCAATCAAATTTGTGAATATACATTTTTATTATTGAAATTGAGTATTTACATTAGAATAGCATCCATCATTTTACAAAAAAAATAATATATTTTAGAATATAATAAAAATACAGGAAAAAATTGATATTTAAAATCTAATTAATGAATCTATTACAGTGTTATTAGGCCCTAATTGAATTGTACACTAGCAAATTTTCTTTTGTAAAGTTTCTTGGACACATGCATTAGATCATCTGTCACACAAGTAATTTAGTTATCTTTCAAGTAAAATACATTACGTAAAGCTGGCATCCACACGAGCATGCAGCCTTTAATATCAGGGAATTAAGTACTTTGCTTAATAGAAACATTGCTTTGTGTAAAAGGATCTTTATACAGATGACTGTTGGAACCATCTTAATATTAATTTTATAGAGTAGTTGGACTTAACCCTGCATCATCAAAGACTGTTCAGTATGGAGTATAAAAACAACTTTACTGAGCAAGCTAGAACAAAAATCGGAACGAACCCAGTTCCCCTCCATTTGGTACAAAGAAAATTTGCTATAAAACTATATATAAAAAGGTCAGAAAATAGGAAAAAACCCCGCCCACCCGTATTCTTTTTTTAAGAAATCCAGACGATAAACATTTGTTTTTTTTACTTGGCCTAAAAATAGCTCTGTTTTTGAAAACCAGTTTTGAGAGTGTTTGACATCTTTAACATATCTTAACCCTCTCCAGAGTTTCATATATTCCCCAACTGGTCATGACATATTCTCACTGTTCATGACTGGACTCTATTTCAATAGGAGAAAGCATCCATGTTGGCAACAGCCTTTGTGATGGAGGCATTGAATGATTCCTCTTGCCTAAGCTCTTAACAATCTGTGGTAAGAACTGTACCAGAACCTGGCACTCTCTGGGTACAGCCATGTTGTTCAATGCTATTTCTTCACCAATGTTTCTTACTACTTGAGCTGCTAGAAGTTTCAGAGGAGGAATTTCTTCCAGAGTCCACACATCATTGTAGAGAATAGGCTTGAAACTCCGTATTTTGTCAATTCCTGTGGCTATGTCCCTTTTTGTTGATGATATCCATTGCAATTCATGTACCCGTCCCTCATTCTGTAATAATGATACGCCATCTCTGTTGTCTTCTCTGATTTTTTGCTTGAAAAATTTGGCTGGGTACAAGCACTCAGCTGTTAAAGGTATGTTGTCTTCTTCCTTTTTACGTAAGGCTTTCATGTTGACACTTGCTTCCTCCATGAGCTCAGGTGTTATCCTGCTACTATAATCCTTCATTTCCCTCCTTACATGGGATCTTACTTTTTCGGTTATTCTTAGTTTTGATGACTTGCATTCATCTTGCATTGCTTGCATTGCTGTTCTGTTGTGAATAACATTCTCAACAAAACAGAGAGTTGCCTGTTTGCTCAGTTCAGACATGTTAGGCTTGAAGTACAAGTTAGAAATGTTAAACTGTCTTTCAGCAATGACATTGTTGACTGGTAGGGCAAAGAGATGTTTTGCATACCATTCAAATAGAAAGGGCTCTTGATTCTTATTGATGAGACATGGTTGTGAACTTAAAGCAATCTTTTTAATCTCTTTTTGTAGTGAGCTCTCCATAAGATTCCACCTGTCTGACCATTTTCTGAGATCATCAGAATTTGCTGCTACAAGTGTTAGCATTTCAAACTCAACAAACCAGGCAGCATTTGGACTTTGCATTACATAATCATTCTTATCCAGGAAGTCATTGTTCACACAGTATACATGAAGAAGAAGTTCAACAGACTTCAGTTCCATGGCCATTTCAACAAGGTTATCATAAATGGTACACATCTCCTCAGAGTCAATGTCATAACCAGTTGAGGGATATGAATCTCTGGAAAAGGCTAAAGGAATATCAAAGATTTCCAGCACTCTTAAAACTGCTCGCCAAAAGGGAATCCTAAACTTTGTATCAGCACCTATACAAAAAAACTTTGGGAATGTTAACCATCCTGCTGCATGATGGTTCAAAACTGCAAGCCCTTCTTTTAACATTGGTTGCTGAATGTGCTGATGAAAATGATCCATGGCCCTCTTATCACCCTTGAAACTCTGTAGCACTGCTTTCTCGGTTTCCTTAAAGAATGCACTCGGCATAAGTAAATACTGTTTTAGGGACAGGATATTTTCTCGGACCTGAAAGAAAGGAAGAAAATCTAGCTATTACACAGTTGCAAAATTCTTGATTTCTGTTTTTGAGATAGTGTTTACAAATTTCTTATTAACTTTTGGACTTTGATCATGATTTCTCAAAAATGGCAACAATTATGATCATTCATGTCCAGTCATAGTTCAAAGATCAAAGAAAGCCTTTTAAAGAATTAGGAGACTAGCTATTATCATCTACAGTTTTCAGACATTTTTCTGTTATCTGCATGGAGCTTGTCTTTATGTTTGTTTTCATAATAGCTTATATGTTTCTGAATACTGTCTAGAATAAGAATTACAGATATAAATCATCCATATAGAAAGCAGATAAAGATTACCCTCAGACTGTTTTTTTTTTGTTGAGTATACAACAGCAACTTTTTGTGAGAAATAAGTTATATGTTTTGATTTGATTGCATATGTTCTTCAATAGAGTGATTTTATTTAACCTGTGAAAAAATAGTATGCATAAACACTTAAAGTGTGCAACATAAATCACGCTGGGGCCAGACCTCCCCTAAAACGTTTCATCAACGCGTGGGAAACCTTTTCCAAGATGGCGGATTTTTACGACTGCAAACGCTCATGGGTAGTCTTTTAGATACCGGTAAAAAAACTGTCAGAAAATGCCGAATAAAAAGCAAAAATACGGAGACTGGGTACTGCTAATCGATAAACGGAGGGAAAAACGAAAAAGAAGGCTTCTCAAGCTTGGATTTGAGGTAAGATATGCGAACTCATTTAGAATTTTATACTTAACGTTTATGAAAAAACAACACCGACTCTCAACCTCATGATCGTTCTTCTTCAAAAAGAGAGTTCACTAGGTACGATTTAGAAAAACTTAACATTTCAAAAATGGACGAAATCTTGAAAACTAAAATGATACGATGATACACCTATGTTTAAAGTTTTTTTTGGTCCATTAAAACATGGCTGATTTTTTCTCACTAGAAAAAAACATGAAGGGTTCCTGAACGCGATGCTAACTTAGTTACTTACAGACATGTGATGATTGGCACCAGCGATGAAATCAACAGGTAATCAATAAAAACCGAAGTGACTTGATTTGATAAAAATAATTTGATAAGGGCACAAGCAAGATGTGAATTAGTGATAAGCTTAACAAAAACTGTAATCCATAACTAAATATTAAAACACGCAATTTTATATTATAGTTCGTCAGTTTCTGAAAGACAGCCAAACAGATTTAAGATTGGTGCCTTCAACAGATTAAAGAAGGAACGAGCTAATAAAGAATTGGAAACAAAATTGGAAAAAGATTGTCAACTGAATGATCTCAAGAGAGAAATTCAAGTCATAAATAAGGACATCCATGCCTTGGAAGAAAGATTGCGTAGAAAAAGGAAAAGGATTGAAAATGTAAGCATGGCCATATTTAATAATCAAATAAGGACATGTAGTCAGGGCCATACTTGTACATGTAGACTTTGTATGAGGAAAGTTCTTATCCCTTTTGTACATTTTAAGCAATATGTTTTATTACTTATAGAAGCTAATAACAATTTGCAGACAATCAAAAGTAGATCTATGCCCTTTTCTTTTTAATCAATATTTGTATTCCTATTGAGTAATATAAATTAAATCTGTTAAGGGTTATGAATCTAGGATCTTTTGCTCAAGAGGGGTTGCAACCTTATCAAAATCAGAAATCACACAGAGGTTCAATTGCAAATTTTGTAAAAGCAAACTGACAATACTTATAAACAAAGTTGTCTTGGGAAGGGATGCACATCATCAGCAGCCCTCCCCTATGTAAATCAGAGAGGGTGCTATCAAATAAAATAAAGCCCCTTCATTACAAAACAGCTATTTTGTTAAAACAAGGCACCACATAAAAGAACACAAAAGACTTCTATTTAATAATCTCTGATGATATACAGATTTTTTTAAGTTAGACAGTAACAGGGAGGCAGTCACTTACCAGCATTATATAACTCATTTAGTGAAGTTCAAATGTTTCCCTTTTTGTAGGTACAACAAGAATGCATTGAAATTTCACACAAAAAATACAGACCTGCAGTAATTGATAGTTCGCAAACAGATACATCTAGTGACCAATTAAAGCTCTCACGAACTCAGTCATTCAGAAGAAGAAAACGAACACTGTCAGCTCTTAGAGATATCCATTGCTCAAGAAGAATCTCAACAAATGATAACAAACCAGTACTTGATGGCATTTGGAGTACATTAGTAAATACAGCAACCGAAGAAGAATTAACAAGCTATATAAAGAACTCACAAATATGCACAAGCAAAGTTATTCCAGAAATAGTAAACAAAGAAATCAAGCAATATGAAAAAAGTACAAGCAACTATGTCAGAAGTCTTCGTGTCCTGTATGAAGGAAACCTTATCAGTAAACGAAAATACACCAATATAAGAAATAGCAGTGATATCACAAAGGATAAAGTTAAAACCAGGAAAAACACAAAAAATGAATTCATGAAAGGATGCAACATTCCATCACTTGTTTCATATAAAAAGCTTATGAAATTCACCAAAACCATTGACATAGGCGATGTTAGAGATCTCACAGACTTGGCTGCAGAACTCAGTCTAGAACCAGTTCCTGGGATCTATCGGCCATTAAAGCCATTTCTTTGCCAACTTGCAGATTTGTACTTAAACCTTAATGATCAAAATAAAGAATGTCTTCATTGGTTCAACAATAAGAAAAATGTCTTTCTTGTAGCAATTGGGGCAGATGGTGCTCCCTTTGGAAAGAATGAGACAGCTACAGGTAAATTATTCATACAATCAAATATGAATATTTATGAATAAACACTAGAGTGAACTTACTAAATCCATGTAATTGTACTAAATCTAAATAATACTATTTTATGCATATCCTATTGTTTTCTGTTGTTCAAATAGTACATGGATTAAGTGCATTCACTCTATAAATGAATACATCATTCATAATGTTTTAAAAATTATCATTGGCACTGGTTTAGATAGATTTTTTTTAATAGCTTACCTGGTCTCTTTCCTGAATCTCCTATCAAGAGTCCAGAGTTGCGATGAAAACCACATCATTCTTGGTGCCAACTGTGATGAATCCCACCCACTGATGATTGGCTACACAAAAAAACTTGTTAAAGAAATGGAAGAAATTGATGGGAAGTGCTTAACTACAGTAAAAGGTCATGATGTGGTATTTAAATTTGAGCTTATCCCAGCAGACATGAAGTGGGTTGCAGTAATGTCCGGTGAACTCAACAATGCATCAACTTACTTTTCATCATTTGCAAATGTAAGCCAAAAAAATAAAGCCACTTTAAATGGTACTATTGGCAGTACGTCTGAATCGACTTGGCAGAAATGGGATTATAGTGACAGACTTGAGGTTGTAAAAAAGCTGGAATCATTCAAGAAAGGAATAAAAGATCCCAAAAAGCAGAGAAGTGCAATCACAAATTACATAGCATTGTGCAAGTCCCGTCAGGAAGTGATACCTCCATTAGGAAGGTAAAATGCAAAATGTGCAAATAACTATTTAAAAAGATGATGACTCTAACAAAAAGCATTAGCATAAAGAAAATTAGAGCAGCTGACCAGCTTTATGGGAAGCTTAACTTACCTGCAGCCACTCGTAAGATCTGTTGTGATTGATTATATAGAACAATACCTTTCATTGTTAACTCGTTCTATTGTTTTATTTTCTATTGTTTTACAGTAAGGGTAGCAATCCAATAGGATGAGATCTTGCGATGGCTGCTATACCACCCATTAACTGGAATTATCTTTTGCTCTATTTTCCTACAAAAAGAAAATAAGTCAAAAAATTATTCCATTTGCATGCACAATATTTTCTTGTGAATGACTCCCTTACAAAAGTATTAGGTGTAGACTTAAGTTGGCAGAAGTTTTTGAAAATGGCTCTAAAAGGTTGGAATAAATTAACAGCTCTGAGACACTGATTAAAATATAAACCCTAAAAGGTATGACCACATCAAGTTTGTTACTGTGGAAACACATTGTTGATAAAGGATGACTATTGATAACAGTCATTAAGCTAATTCTATAGTTTATAATTATTTTTCTGGTTATACTGTCAAGTGACTTGGTGGCATGGTTGCATGGTCAAATGGGTTTACATGTGTACTTGTTTATTTATTTAGGAGCACCAATGACAAATTTTGATGATGATTGTCTGTACATTTACACGTGAAAAATATCTTATGTATATTGATGTATGTAATAGGTACGTGGACTTGGTGAAATCCGAACCACTGCATAATACCAATAATGCTTGGCAAAAATGGTTCAAAAATGTATTGGTTATTGCCATGGGTAGCACCGACAAAAAGTTACTAGGCTCTGTAACATCAGTTACAGATCTACCACAGTCTACCCCCATCATGAAGTTGATGAAATGTATTAAAGAGGGTCTCAAGTGCACTAGATTGTACAAGAGTTTCAGCCTTTGGTTCGGTGAAAAAAGAAAGAAAGGTCTGCAGTTTACTTACCGGTTTACTGGCTTAGAGTCGAAGAAATTTTCCCACGATTTTGCCCTGGTCATCAAAGTGATGCTATCGATTGACCATCTCTCCAAAGGAGAAAATATAAAGTTGTTTACCCTGATGTACATAGGTCAACACCTTCGAGACAGTATCGCCATATACTCCCGTGTCTCAATAACCTCCGAAGATGTACAGAATTTAAAGTCTCTTTGCAATAAGTATTTTGCAGCCCACTGCTTATTATTAGGAAAAGAGCAAGTGAATCCAACAACATGGACAGTGGGGTATGCAATACCCTATCACACAGACGAGCTCTTTAAAACACTCGGATATGGTCTTGGTTTAAACTCGATGCAGGTAACATTGTTCGAAAATTTGTATACCATTCTTTTCAGGGAGGGTGGGGAGCATTTTGTAAACTCCAAACTATGAGAAATATATCAAAACTTAGCAAATGTTACATGTTTTAAAGCTCAATCTTTATGATTTTTCAAGATTTATCTGTTTATTGTATTAGTAGTAATTTTGTTTGCCCTTTCAAGCATAATAATAATTTCATTTTTTTGGAAATATCACCCTACCCCCAGTTAGTACGTAGAGCTCTCTCTACCGCTGACCAAAAAACAAAATGGCGGAGGTGGTGAAACAGGAAATTCGTGCAACTTTGCTGAAATGGAAGTTATCAGTAAAAGCACGCAACAGAAACGAAGAATCATTTATCTCAGATGTTTTTAACGAGTTAGACTCACTAATGGGAACAGTCTACAGAAAATATGATGGATCTGTGAATCATAAAGAGTGCCACCAGATTATAAATACTTGGCCGATGTGTGAAAGGATGATTTCCAAAATTCACGATGGTATTATCCGTAGACTCCGTTCAACGCCAACACTAGCATCCCCATACTTTTGTGAATTTACTCGTGAGGTCCCAAAAGAGGTGTTTGATATAATGTTCAATAACATTATCCAACACAACAGCTTTGGGCATACTGCAAGCACCTCTCGTTCAGGCCATGCTGTGACAATCCAGTTCACAGATAAGCGAAAAGCTGTTTATTTGTTTAAGCGTGGATGTGAATGTGAGAAAGACAAACTGCTGAGGAAAGAATATGGAGAAAGGAGCTTTACCGAAGTAATAATTTCTGAGCAAAAGCCAATGATCATGAAGTACAACTACCATACTGAAGTACTCAAGACTTCTTTTCACTATGGCTATTGGAATGAGTTTGGTATTCCCCAGAACTAGTGGCTGTCAAAGATAACGGTTGTAACACATATGGAACGTTTTTTATGAACATTAAGCATTTATAATAGTTTAATTGAGTTAAGGCTCCATTCATTGTTTGGTGGAGGGGAGGGGGTGGCAGGTGAAATTTGTTGGCACTGAGAAATATTTAAAATATCCCCTTGCAATAAGAAAAAAATCAACACCCCCAGTGAGACTTTTTAAAATTTTGCCACCCTGCCCCCCATTCTTTGAAAAATTACAATCACCCCATTGAACTGCAAAAGAATTTTCTGATCTCCCACAAATTTCATCTGCCTTCCCCCTCTGCTATACATAATGAATGCAGCCTAAGTTTGTGTTTAATTTCAGCTTTTCAATTGATGCCCCACCAATATTCCAGTTTCCAGTTACTGCTCTTCCAGACAAAAGGCTTAGTTGTACAGAAAAACCTGTGGGAATATAGTCAATTTTGGTTTTGTTCATTATCAACAACTCATGTTTTTTTTGCTGGTATTTTGGAATAATTTATCTTGACTTGAGGCTGTGCTTGTAAGCCTGTTTTCTAATTTTCCAGCAGAAATATCAAACTCCAAAAAGGTCTATTGCTCTATGAGCGGTTGGCCTGCCTCACAGATATAGTGGTGAGGGGGAAAAGGTTATATGTTTGTTAATATTACTATGTACTTGCAACATATTATCTGCTTTACTCAAATGTCACTTTGATTATTACCAGGGCCGTGAGGCAAAGCACATCAAATTGAGCAAATATACAGAAAATACATCAAATGCAAAACCCACACAAAGGTGGGGAATTGTTGCACGTCATGAATATATTTGCCTGATATGGCTAAGAGAAGTAGATCCCCTCAGCATCAATTATGGCAAGAAAAAAACAAGTGAATCCTTTCTCCCAAAGAGGGTGGAAATAAACAACCCAAAATATTGTTATTGTGGGCTCGAAAAAGAAACAACAGCTGATGCCAAGTGTGCCATATGCAAGAATGAGATTATGCATCATATTAGTTACTCAGTTTCAAATGGGAGTGTCAGTAAAGAGCTCCTTGCATTGTGTAAATGAGAATTTGATACAGCAGTGCCTTCACAGGGAAAAAATGTCAATTCCCACCTTGGGTCAAACATGGAGCTTCCCTGGGTCTAACCAGGGAATCCCTGGGAATCTGTTCTATTTTTACAAGTTTGGGTATTACAGATTTCCCAAGTAAAATAGAACAGACTCCAAGTTTAGACCCAGGAAATCCCCAAGTTGGAAATTGACATTTTTTTTCCTGTGCTCATGCTTTCAACATTATGATTTCAGTCATGAAGCAAAGACATTTCTCTTTAAAGACTGTCAGTGTTTTTTATGCTAACTGCAATGGTCACATGATTGTGAAATAGCTTATTCTATTGAACACATTTTCTTTCAAAGTGGATTTCTGTACTGTTTACACGTACAGTATTGTTTTCAAATGATATATGCTTTGTTGCATCAATTTTGGTAACCATAAATTATGATATATGAGTATTTAGTATTATTTATTGATTCATTTAGAGTGCACACTAAATCTGTGAAATAAAACTAAATATGTATTGTGTAATTGAAATTATTTTGTACAAACTATAGTGCAAGCACAGTACTTAGCAAAATGCCTTTATCAGTCATTGTGTTTCTTAATGAAGTTTATAGTCACTAATTAAGTACTATTTAGCATAAAAAGTTAGTAACTATTTCACAGGTCAAGTATGTACACTCTATATGCTTTCAAATATTTATTCAATGTAATTATTAGCTACACATAATCATATATTTAATATATGATACAGGACAAAAACCTTTTGAACATCATTAAATAAAAATATGATCAATTATTATTGATGTCTACTTCGATTCGGTGTACTAAATTATCATGACAATGTCAAGACATTCTGGACTGAGACAGATTTATAAGTCCTCTTTCCTTTACCCCAAAGAAATGTCAAATAAGCTGACTATTTAAGTCAATATTAGTCAGTACAAATTAGCCTTCAGTAAGCTCACAATGAACTCGTTTGCAGCCAAACTAAAAATCCCTAATAATGTGACAATGACGGTAAGGGCCAATGATTCAAATTGAAAAAAAGGACGCTGTTTGGAAATGTAATAAAAGTATTTTATTAAGTTCACTGGCTTAATTTACCGCTACAACGTTAAGTTTCGCTCTTTTAATACGATGATAATTTGAGTCTTGTAGTTCTCCAATTGCGACCGATCATATGCCCAATATTTTACCGTTTTGGCAATTTCATTTAACAAGATAAGGTATTTCCCAAATATAATCGCTTTCCGTGAAGATAAAAACAAATTACCTCCGTTATGGCAAGTTTTAAACAGTTGAATCCTCAACCTTTAAGACGAAGCATCCGCCATCTTGGTTTTTACCCAGAAATCCGCGCGCAACGCTGATGAAACAATTTGGGGGTGGTCTGGCCCCAGCGTGAATGGCATTAAATTGTGCTCAATTATGCAAATTCTATTACTATGGTTTAATTAGTGCTATTTAGTACCAGAATTGTGAAAAGTGTGGCATACTTTTAGTGTTTGTACTCTCGTTAGAAGTAGACTCTAAACACATTGTTTTCTGTTGTTCATTATCTACTAGTACTCAGTAGTTAGCCATTTTTCATTCCCAGGCTAAAAAAAAATCACTCTAGCTGTTCTTTTGTCTTGCCACCTCTGTTGCAATATTAAAGGTACACATTATTAATATTGTTCTAATAGATTTGTAAATTTTTACCGTAGATGGCCACAGACAAGCAAGATATCCTGAGCTAAACTGCAGTTCCTTGTCACGTGATTCTGATTTGGCAAGATTTGGCATGACAAAGCTATCAAGAAATTCTTTCAGAAATGCTCTCTGGACTTGGATCATTGGATTTGCTGCCATCTTTATAATACTCTGCCACACACCAAAATGCACATCACTCTTGGGCAATCGTTCAAGCATCTTTTTTCCCAACATCAGACAGGCATTGCCATATTTTGACCACCAGTTAAGACTCTCTGAAAAGTATGTCCATCTGGTCTCAACCCATTGCTGTGGAAGTGGTGGCTCTTTTTGAAGAATGCCAAGGGCAACATACATACTTTTGTAGAATGATGGCCTTCCTCTGTGAACCCATGATTCTAAGTATAAAATGATTATAATAAAATGTTTCAATACTCCCACTTGATATTGTTTCAGGTTCATTTTTTTTCCTTTTCTTTTTATTCCCCATTGATTGAAATCTTGTATTCAGTCTTTATTAACGTGTGTTAGCAAATGCCCACATAATATTGTTTTCTCTTCACATTCAAAACACTGTTTCAGCAGTGAGCTGACAGTGCTCGCGTGGTCAGACATGGGTTGTATGGTGCCAGTCAAAGGCGCCTTGACAAGCCTTCAACCCGACCACGTTGAGTCGTACCCTCGTAATTCAGCTTCCATCTATGCTGCCATGAGGGTAATTAGCTCTCCAAATTATTATTTTATTATTATGATGATGATGATGATCCCATGGGTCCATGGGATTTGGAATGTGAAGAGAAAATAATTACAAGCTATATTTAGGTTGTGAACATCAGCTTCTCAAGATATAGTTAAGGGCGCCGCGCCAGCTGGGTCAGTGGCTATATCAGGCAAATATTTGGACTGTAGCAAAAATGCCTTATTAATAGCAAAACAATAGATGTTGATAAAACAATGAACCAGAGAGGTCACATGATCAGATAGGTCATTTATGGTAGGAAAGTACATGTAATAAAAATCTTTCTAGTAATTCTTTGTATCACTAATTCTTGACTTTTGATTGACAGAAGTAAAAATGCAAATTAGCGGTTAGTGTTCGAAAGGCAGAGTTTGCAGAATACCGAAAACCACAGTAAGAAAAAATGAAAAGCAGAAATAAAGGAAATTTCATCATAATTGGTCACATGACTACCTTTAATATATCAAAAACATTGAGCTAGGTTCTCTCAACTTGTTATTTTATAACATTGAACCATTAGTGAAGAGATGTAATATCTTATGAGACTACCAAAGTGCTGGAATTATAGGTTCAAAGTCAAACCTAGCCCTTATCTCCCTTGTGTTTATATGTTCATTATGGTTTGAAATATTTTGGGTGTGAAAATGTTCAAACTGGTTTGATTTTTTGTTGTCATAGTTACTATTATATTCATGATTTTCATCTGGAATAACAAAATAGATCTCACACTAAAATATAGTATTACCTTGTAGTGAAGCTGCATCAAATTGAAAGCCTCCATGTCCTTTTTGGCACCAAATCCTGCATAAATCATACGACGAACCATTATGTTGAGGACATGGGGATAACATCCAACCATAAACATTTCCCTGTTAAAGAGCTGTGAGTTGATCTTGATAAGACCTTTAATTGCACCAGTTTGGGTTTTTGCATTGTCACATATCAAACCACCAACATTGTTGATACCATAAATCTTTTTAGCTACATGGTACTCGATTTCACCTTGATCTCCACCAGATCCACTAGCAATGAGATAATTTCCCAAAACATAACCGACAGGGCATTGCTGTTTGGGGTCCCAAGTGTGTATACCAAAGACATGTCTATCTTCGTTTCCCTTGTTACTGTCATCCCCCCACAGATGGACATCATACACAGAAAATTTCAAAAGCTCTTTCAAAATCAGTTTGTCAGCTTCTCCAAGAAGAATGTTCCAGTCACTCAAAGTAGTAGGAGACATAACAAAAGAAGTTGGAGGATTTTTTCCAAAAAATAAATGAAACATCAAGTCAACAGCCAGAGACATTTTTTGACATGACAACATACAAGAATGCTGTATAAACCTGATAAATGCCATAAACTGAAGTGTACGCGAACCAGTAGCTCGGCTGCGGTTGTATGTGTTCACGAGACAGAATGATGTATGGCAGTCAGATGACGTTATGGTCTTAGCTATTCTTGTTAACTTAGATTTTACACCTCTTAATTTATGACCTTTGTTTGCAGACTTCATACGCTCTATCTCACATTTTACATTGAGCGACGAGATGGTCGAGTTCATCCTTGAGATTTCTGCACGTAACCTTACATTTTCCTCCAACAACTTGTCAATTTCTTTTTGATAAGATATCATTTCATTCTTGTGTTCATCTTTGATAATTTTTATATAGTTTTCTTTCTCTTTGAGTTCATTTTGTAAAGTAAAAACAGTTTGGTTGAGCTCATCAATTGCAAGAGATGAAGATGTTTGGCCGCCCGGCGAATCGTCGTCGGTATAAACAACACAAAATCTTTTCGGCTCAAATTCTTGAGCTCTCCTTTTCCTTTTTCTTCTCCCCATGTACTATCACATATTCATTGAATCGAAGTATAAAAAAGGACAAAAGAAAACAAAGAAAAACCACAAAACACTTTCGAGACAAAACAAAATAATTGCAACAACAAATAACGCGTCCCCGATTTCATGACAAGTACCGCTGAAGATATGCGGGCGCGTGCTCTGACGTCATTGATCAAGGGTATCGGGAAAATTTATAGCGGCCGTGAACCACAAATTTCTCTAGTTTCATCTTCTTCATCTGGATTTAGATACGCTTTACTTCGCATAAATGGTGGAATGTTTAGGTAAACTTTCCTAGTGGCTAGTAAATCTTGGATATCAAACCCTCTATCTGCCATTACTGAATCACCTTCTTCAAGTTTATCAACAATTCCACAATCCTCAACAATCACTTTGTCACTACAGTGTCCTGTCCACGGAAGCATGAGGGCTTCTCAATGAATATTTCTGTACAGTCAATAATAATTCTAGTGAGAGGGTATTTTTGTTTAAAAACTTCAGGCATTGTGCTTTGGACAGTTTCTCTTGTAGCCCACACAGGAAGCTGAACTAGCCGTGAATGCAGAAAATCAATCCAAGTTACAAACATTCTAGATACCTCTGACAAACTGATACCATAGTTGTCAGACAACAATTGAATGAATGTACAGTACCGCTCTCGAGTAACGTCCCCTCTACTCGCGAGTACGAGTGTCGAGTCAATCGAGTACTTTTTTTTGAATCGCGAGTCCCAGTATTTAATGAGCTGAACCAAAACAATAGGGACTCGATTGACTCTAGACTCGATACTCGCGAGTCAAACGAGTGAGTTGTAACGTCTTTCCAATCATTCCAGTTTAATAACTCGGCGATGACAGAATGATGTACTGTATTTTAGCTACAGCTGTGCATTGTATTTTTTTATCTTTAGTTTTGATTCCTAGAAGTGCATTAATTAGCGTAACATGTCCGCATTTATGAATATAAATTTATCGCAAGATATGTTGTCATCTTCACTGGATCTGTCGGACTTTACTGGCGATGACAGAATGATGTACTGTATTTTAGCTACGGCTGTGCATTGTATTTTTTTATCTTTAGTTTTGATTCCTAGAAGTGCATTAATTAGCATAACATGTCCGCATTTATGAATATAAATTTATCGCAAGATATGTTGTCATCTTCATTGGATCTGTCGGACTTTACTGGTTATTTACATCTTTCTTTGATTTTATTTAGATGTTATCAGAACGATGTTAAATAAAATTGCCTTTGAGATTTTCACACAGCGGCTAATTGACCGTGAACTCTTAGATGTTTATTTGCTTTCTTTTGTTATTAGTCACGGCAAGCTTATTTTCAGAAAGCTCAGATTCACACAGTCTTTTGTTTTGTTTTTCTTGATATGAATCTAAAATATCTATTTCTAATTTTCAATAAAGCAGATAATTGTAACTTTGCTGTTTACAGTGCAAATCTCAAAACTGTGACCAGTGTTGATGTCAGTGTTCGTATACTGTTGTCTCGCCATCCTCTAATTAGTGCTTAGATACATTTAGGAGATAAGATGAGAGAATACTCGGTTGCTAATTGCTCTTTCAAAACAATGCGAAAAATAGTTATTCATACTGTACTTCTGGTCGTTGCGTTACAACGGCCTAAGACTTAAATGTAGATCATTTGCTGGACTCGCGAGTCCAGCGAGTCCAATTCTTTTGTCTGCAAATCGCATGTCAAACTAATAACCCGGGACTGAACCATGAGTAGTTTTTAAATTTAGATGTGTTTTCTAGTGACTCTAAGAACACCACCACCATCTGATTTACTAGTTTTATACACAATTTATTTGATAATTCCATCTCTTATTCAAGTACAATAGTTTGTTATCATGATTGTTGCTTACGCTTTGGTTTTCTGCGTAGCACTTCATCAATGCGGACTATACACTCTCTCCACACAGAGGCCTGATTACGGGGTGGAACTTCATAATATTTATAAACAATGTTTTTCACCGTTTCAAGTTTCAAGGCATCAAGTGCTTGTTTCCCTTGTTTACCAGCACAGTTCCTATTTCTTCGCTCTTCTTCAGTAAGGCAAAATGCCCATGAGACATTGCAGTTGAACGATGTTTGACACAAAATTCTTCAAGAGATTTGTCTAACTCTGATAATAAATTTATTATTTATTTAATAAATACTATTCTGTGACTCTACTGAACAGTGCCGTTTTTTATCATTTTCTGATCAAATAGTAAACTATTTCTAGCCGAAAATAATCCCTTGCTGATCCTTATCAGGTATTCTATTACATTTTCACGTGCTGATCGTGCCGATAACAACAAACCCGCCTTGAATTAATTTCCTCAGTGAAGAAATCTGTTTCTTCTGTTTACAAACTATCGTATGTCCTTCTAATTACAAGAGCTCCTAAACCATCTTTTTATTCAACCTCATACAATTACTTAACTAGTCGAGAACTTCGATGAATTTCGAAATGAATATTAACCGAGAGGAGCACATCGTAAAAACAATCACAGTGACAACGAGTGTTTCTTCTGCCGGCAAGATCGATCTTCTGAAAAACAAAGTTATACTTCAAATTTCTCGACAAATGTCATCTCGCTCGACTTAAATTACGGTCTCAACATGCTTCATTCTACAAAATTAACTTCTCTTAAATCAGACTCGTTTGACTCGCGAGTACAAGTGACTCGAGAATCGCGAGTCGTTAAGTAAGTCATGAATATTCAAAAAATTAGGACTCGCGATTCATCGAAGACACTCGACACTCGTACTCGCGAGTAGAGGGGACGTTACTCGAGAGCGGTACTGTAGGTAGATTCAGGTCTAATACTAGTTTATTTGAAGCGATGTGTGATTTTTCTGTAAAGTCTGGGGACAAAAATAAACCTTTATTGAATATATTTTGAAGTTAGCGATGATTTTTAGGTCTTGTAAAATCATGCATCAATCGTAATTTTCTCGTGACACTGAAACTGATCTGTCAAATGTTTGAGGTAAGCGGAAATGGCAAGTGACAAGGCCAAACTCATAATAAAGAAATATTTTGTGCCAAACATAGGAAATAACTGCCTAGTTCTATCATTTTTTCGTCAACTAAATGCCATAAACCTTTTTTGTGAAATTTTTGGACTCATTTCAACACGATTTCGTTAACATGTGGCGCTTGTGAATGGTAACATTACTGGTCTCGGTAATTCCTACCACTCCGCTCACGTGTGATTGGATAGTTTACAGTAATGTTACTGCAGTCAAAAGCGTCTGAAAATATGAGATTCTGATTGGCTTAGACCTGGTAAGTCTTAGAGTAAGGCTAGTAAGCTTTTTTCTCCATATTGTTTTTGTTCTCTCCATGTTGTTTTTAGCCGGTGTTACTAGCAATAA
>JALIZF010001772.1:0-285000 GCA_029948255.1 Telmatactis stephensoni
TTCGTGAAATTTGTAATTTGTCAATGAATTGTCTCCGACAAATGAAACAAAAACAGTTCAAACGATCAAAACCTTAGACATATTGCAGTTTGAAATCTGGTAAATTTGTATCCAAATACCCTTTGTGGGTAAGGATATGTGATTGGCCTGTGTGGCTATGAATGTCTGATTGGCCTTTGTGGCCATCATTATCATTATCATCATCATCATCATCATCATCATCATTATTATTATTGTTAGTATTATTACTATTGTTAGTATTATTATGACTATTATTATTATTATCATTATTATTGTTATAATTATTATTAATTTGAGAGAATAGCAGAGAATATATATTTTGCAATATATCATGTTTTACAGTTTTTTTTAACAAGTCAGTCATTAATAATAGTGAATATGGTTTTTGTTTATTAATGTTATACCTATACATTTATGAAAATAGGATAATTAAGATAATTTAGATTTACTTACATTAGAATGTTACTAGATTGGTTTTATAGATTTAAATAAAAGTTATTATTATAAACATAAAAAAATAAAAAAAAAATTTAAAATTATTATAATAATTAGTATTGTTAAAGTTATTATTATTAATATTGTTTTTTTTATTTATAATTTTTTTTTACATTTCACGTCAGCATATCTACAGAGTCTTTTGTCTGCTGGAACTCAAACCAAAAATATTTCTACATGCTATAAAAGTGCAGTAATCAAATTTGATATATAGTCAACATCATTTGAAACATTTTACAAGAATTTGATTTGAAACGATAACTCTGTATTTCATTCATGGAAAGAAGATAGACTTGATAAAACCAAGTTTTCAAAAATTTTAGTGTGTATTTCACTAAATTTGTGGCAATCAATTGAAATGGAAAGACTAACAAAACTGAAATAATCTTAGGTATCAAAAACCACCCTAGCACTATTGCAGTTTGAAATCAGGTACTTTTGCATCCTATTACCCTTTTGTGGGTGAGGATGTGTGATTGGCCTGTGTGGCTATGAAAATGTGATTGGCCTTGATGGCTGTGGTTAGCCTTTGTGGCTATGATATCTCATTGGCCTTTGTGGCTAAGGATATACACTCACTCACTCATACACCCAGTCAATCATTTACTCATTCACTTATTTATTCAGCCATTTATGTGTTTCATATTTTGTTCATTCCTTTCTAGCGTTCAATACAATTCAAGTGTTCATATTTAATATTAATTATGTCACTATTAACCTATTGACTATCTTATCCAATCCAATTTAGATAGAGGACATAGCAATTCAGAATACAGGTTATGTTGTTCTTATTTGATTTTTTTAGTTCCCAGTACTTGAAACTGGGGAATAGTAGGTGGTATACATTTATGAGAATGTGGTTTTATTTTGATATCATCATTATTATTTTTATTATTGTTTTTAATTTCAACATTCTCAGGCTAGTGATTTTTATTTTTATTTTTTTGTTTTAATTCTTTATATAGGTTTGCAGTACACAGGTATTTTTACAGACAGTCATTTTTATTAAGCAGGTGAGATTATTCTGTTCTTTCTTATTAGTCCTAATGTGCATTATAGTATAAACATGCTTGGTCTATCACAAATTCTGTTTTATGTTTGGCAACTCTACTAATGGTCTACTAATTGTTTTATATCACCTGTATTCAGCATCAAGCAAAAATTCAAATTCTTTATTTTTTATTTGTCCTTTTATGACATCATGGGCTCTCAATGCAAGTACTAGCTATAAATATGACATCCACATGCACCAAAAAGACGTTTTTACAAACAATGTATTGATTCATTGTTTGCAGAATCATTTACAATCATTGTTCTAATTTATTTCAGTTGGATCGTACATCAACGCATGGAATATAATGTCTATGTTGCAGTTTAATAGTATTCCAAATACATGTATATCATGATGTAAATTTCCTTCTCGTTGTAATCTTTAGCTTATCTTTCATAATGCTTTAGTCCCCGGAGCTAACATGTATGTGCATTTGTCGGGGACTACGTTTTCCAGATGTTTGATGTAATGCATGATTATCTCTTGTAAAATTTTTTAAAGAAGAATAATTATGTAACTTAGCTAGGATGTTGAATAAGCACTCTTCATAATAAATTGTGTACTAGAAGGATGCACACAATAAGAATTCAAAGTTGTTTGTGTTTTACTCTATATATAAGCCAATAAGTATTATTGATTATTAGTATTTTTATTCAAGTGAATATAACAAATCCGGCGCGCTCATTGGTCGAAATTGGAATCTTATGCTGCTATATTTACTTACAAGCTTTAATTACAAGCTTTCGCATCAGTTTCAAAATGGTGGACAGTCGTTTAAAATTACAGAAAAAAATTTTTTTTCTCCGTTATTTGTTTTATTCAAAATATGCCCGAAGACTCGCAGCTCGGTAAATATTCCCCGATAATCACTTTGCCTTCGGCGAATAATTTTTAAATATCAGGGTTTTTTTCAATTATAACATATAATATATTATGTAACCATCATGACGTTGAAAAAAGTAATCTGAATCGGATTGGAAGAACATATTTCTATCCATCGGTCAATTACTTTTAATTATTAACGAATGTCGATTGATTTTCTGTTATATCAACTGCATATAACCAGTGATGTGTCGCACATATCTTTGAACTGATTATCAAATATCTTTTTCGGGAGCTCCGCTATTAGGTAATACCTAATTTATATATTAGGTTTATCTGATTAGACCTCTCGGCTTCATGGACTACAAGACTAGGCGCAAACATGGCAAAACTGAAAAAGTCGATCGCAAAAAGTGCAGAAGGCATTTTAGGGTAGAAGCTGGTAACATAACTATTCTAAACTAAATTTTCATGCTGAATCCGAATATACCGACAGTTACCAAGACGTATTCTGTAATCTTATGCGTGTAGATGACGTATTTTGTGAATTGCTACAAGCTTTTACCATGTATACGTAGTCCAAAAGTTCCTAAACTGAAAAACAATGACCACAGCTGGAAAGAGCACATCAAAATCAGTGTAAAATTGTGAAGTTTGAAGGATGTAAGTTGAAATAAAAATCATGTGAATTTTCAAAAATCGAAATTCGTTGGTATCTCTTGCATAACAACAAGTGTTTTCATATAAAATTTTGATTTTTGAAAAGTTCGTATCTCGACCCTTGATTTTTCAACTTATATCCTTCAAACTTCACAGTTTTGCTCAACATTTTTTATCCTCTAATTTTTAGTGATAATTTAATTTTTTTGTACTTACTCATCACTCATCACATTTTTCGTAGATTTTGATTTTTTCAAGTCAAAGCTGTATTTCGATTTATCAGTTATTTATCAGAAAACTAGAGGATGAAAAAAAAGTTGAAAGAATCCTTTACGTCGCACGCGATCGCAAAGCCGCCATAATGAAGATCAGTACAGGAGCTGAGCCTGGGCCGGCTGCCTGTACATGTGATCCCGTACGACCATGAATTGCTAGAGTCGGTTTATTGCAAAATACAGATATTGATTGAATGTACTTGAACTGTTCTAAAGATTTACGTTGTATAATATAAGGTTTCATTCGAAATTAAAGCTGTTTGAATTGACCGACTGTGTTTGTTTGTTTGTTTGGAGAAGACGGTAGCCTGCCTACAGGCTCTCAAAGGGGGGAGGGCACTGGGGAGGAGGTGAGGGCCTGATACTTAGGCTATGGTTGTAGTATTATTAAACTGAAGAAGTTACGGGCCTTGTCAAAAGACTATTTGGCTTTCAAAAACGTTGGGAGGAATACAAAAAGGCAGAATAACAGCAATTCAAGGTAATTTATAAATACTGTCTGTTTATTTTCCAAAGTAATTTTTCAAAAGGCCTCAGATGATTATTATCCTATCGCCCGTGAGCTGAGCCTTGTATGAGGTTTCGCGCCAAATTCAAAAGTCAAAATCACGTGTTTGATTATTCTTCATCCCAGAAGTCTCCGCGAAGCTAAAGGTCAACAAAATGGCGTCGTCTGGTAAATGGGAAGTTGTTGGAAAATCAAACAAAAAGCGGAATAACTTCGACAAAAAGAAAGAGAAAGCGAAACTGAATGGTGCTCCAAAGATAGAAGTACCAAGTAAGTTTGTGATGGTAGTTTGTTGAGATCAGGGGAAGTTCTGCATTGTTTAGGAAAGGACACTTGTGGTTCAGTGACACGTAGGCGAAAAAAATGAATTATTTTTTCTACTTTTCCCTTTTTTTACCTCCAAAATAAGAAGCTTGCTCATACATCGGAGAAGGTAATAAACGTGATTTTATGAACACTCAGAGGGTTTTTGTTTTAAAGTGTTTCCGTCGTCTAGGTAGCAGCAAAATATTTGATGAAAGATTAGTTGAAGTTAACTTTGTGGCTTTTATTGTTAACCTCTTATTCCATTATTATTAGTACCATTTTTATCGAGAAATTTTGATTTTACAATGAAATTATTTCCCAAAATTGCCTTTTATGATGTAATTCCACACAAAACTGCTTTGTCATGACCAAGTGTCCATAACAAATTGATTGGCTAGAGTCACGTGGCATATGGTGTCAATCTAATGCACTAATCAGTGCGATCCTCCACCTCTGACTACCCGGGGAATAGCAGGGGATTAGATTTGAGAAGTTGTCTAATTTTGTACTAATGCTTGGCCATGCCCCACCAGGCATGGCATTTCTGCCGGTCTAATTCTCACTGATTGTCCCTGCCCTAGGGAGAGTGGTAAAGTGTTGTTCCAATTTTAAATTTCAGTAGTACTTTGGTAAAAAATATGATAGAAAAATCAAACAAGACTACATTAAAAACGTGATGTACTTGCAAACTAAGCTTTAATTTGGCTGGAAAGCGCGTAAGACATATTTTGCAAAGATATAAGTTAAGCTTGTGTCCAATTTAGCTGATTCAGGAGATTTTTAATCAAGACAAACAAACTTTCTTTTAAGCTCATTGATCACCTTTTTCAACAAAGTCTTTGAATTTTGAAGCACAGACTGCTCTTTGATTCTTTCTTTCTAAATCCCAAGCCTTCATTAACGGCATTTTTTAATGAGACTCAGAGAAGTCAGAGAACAAACACCTACCAAAACCCATACTGACACCCGTGCTTTCTTCAAGCAAAAATGACGGACTACTACACAGTCTTCCCAGTCCATGTTCTTTGCCATATTGGGTTTCCTGTTAATCGATCCTGGTTCCAACCCTGCTCTAAACAAGAGGCAAGCCTGGTCTTATGCCCCTGTCTTTTTTACCAGTGATCTATTCAAATCTAAAGCCCCGCATATCGTGGCCATGTTACTTTAAAACCTTTAAAACCTTTTAAACCTTTATTTAAACACACTTACCGGTAGTTTTTAAAGCTATACAGCTTATGGGGCATGTAAACCTAATACCCGGCTATATGCCTGCTAATTCCCCATATTCTCTGGGTAGTTAGAGGCAGGGGTTCCCACTGATTAGTACATTAAATGCTTTTGGTTAAGGTCAGAGAAGATGCCATCCAATTGGTTTATTACTCTAGAATCAATCATGTTAAGGGCCAGAGCTTATGCAAATGTCCTTGATCCAGCCTTGATCCACATTTGCCATCAGCCGTGAGGTACTTTGAGAGCAGTGGCATAGGCTCTGCTTCCTTCACCTGATTGGCGGATCAGAAAAACCAAAAATCCAACTGAAGGTTTGAATTCTTTGTTGGTCCCGATGCAAGCATTTTCACTGTAAACTCCAGTCTCTGCAATGCAACAAAATAATGCTGCATCAAAGGAACATAACAGAATTAACCCATATCACTATTTGTAAATCTTGGTCTACTGCAGACCTGTTCATTTGGAATGCTGCATAGCTTTATCAATATTTAGGAATATCCTTCTTAATTTTTACCCATCTATGTATTTTGAACATGACCAGTGACTGGATGATTTATATCAAGATCAATTTACATCAAGATATTTTGAATGCGACTTCAGTTTCATTTTGCTCAGTGATTATTTAGGCCTTATAGATAATTTCAATCACATTTCAACTCAATTCCAATTTCAAACCAAGCGCTCCTTTCATTCATTAGATCCTGTACCACAGGCTGAAACCATCTATCAAGCATTTGATATACGTGACAAGAAACGTGCTACAGCTGTTGAAAGTAGTCCCTTTAATCCTTATGAGAAAAATGCTGATGACAGCCATGACTCAGATAAGGGACAAGAAAACAAGAAGCCTTTTGTGAAGAAGAAACCCCAGACAAAGCAATCACAAAAAAGTGAGAAAGAATTACTAACAGAAGCACTACAAAAGGTAAAAAAAATAAATTATTTTGATGTACTGTCTGGAAATATTTCATTGGGACCTACTAAGGTCACTCTAAATTTCAAAATGGCAACTTGTAAGTCGATCGTGATTTAAAACACTCTGTCAATACATTATACTGAGAGAAAAATCATTCTACCATGCTCCCTTGATCTATATTGTCTTCAGTTTAAATAGTAAATTTATTTTCATTGACTTATTGCTGTTATAGGTTGACTTGACTGAAATGAAGAATATTTTTGCTAAAGATGAAGCTGCTTTTCCCAGCAACCCATCAGTAAGTCTTTAAAAAACATGTTCCATTGCCGGATTTCATATCGTGAGAGCCTGGGTACGAGTCCCTGAATATTGCGCCAATCAACACAAGACCCACATATTCGGAAAGAGCATATCAAGTTTAACAATATTCTTAAGTTTGGTGTTAATCGGTTTAATATTGAATGAGTAACAGCCATTCAAAAACCGAAAAAATTCCAAAGAAATGTATGGAATCCGGACACTTGCTGTCATTTGTCCGGATTCCCATACATTTCTTTGTAATTTTTTCGCTTTTTGAGTGGCTTTATCTCGCTCAATATGAAACCGATTAACACCAAACTTTAGAATATTGTTAAGCTTGATATTCTCTTTCCGAATATGTGGGTCTTGTGTTGATTAGCGCAATATTCAGGGACTCGTACCCAGGCTCTCACGATATGAAATCCGGCAATGTGTTGGCTGTTATTGATTAATTTGTAATAAAAGCTAGGCTTGCTAGAGATCAAGGCACTGGTTTCATCAACAGCTTGTCTAGCTGGCCTATCAGTTTTTCAAATGATAAACATAGTTTGATTGTATACCCATATTAATTTGAGTTGCAGACTAAATTTATGTTATAAACCTTTATATTTTGCAGCTGTGGCTGAAGGACCTTGCATCTTATCTACATCTGAAACTTCAAAATGTCCCTGAAAAAGATCTCGTCTTTGAAGATTTGGCTCAAGGTAGTGTATCATATTACATGGAATGGTAGCATACATGTCTACAGTACATTATGGGATGAATGTATATGCCAATTTTGTAATGAATATAGTGTAGCTACAATACATAGTGAGAAAGATGCTTCCAGCTAAAGGGTTGTGGCATCTGAACATCAATCCCATAGAATACAGTATTATATAAGATATACTAGCTATGAATTTGATGATACCACAAGTCTAGAAAATTAGACAGCAGCTATATTAAGTGAGTCATAGAAAATCATTTGAACCATTGAACAAAACAAAATGTTGACAATCAACAATGCACAAATTTTAATTGCATCACTTTGTGTCTTTCTTGTCAAGAATCTTTTTTCAAGAAACGTAGTAGTTTCTGTCAGTCTTTGAAACTGGAGTATTACTGTTTGTTTTAGAAGATGAGATTTCTGTTTCTTTTGTATCTTCCATTTGTGTTTATTTTGTAATCTTTTTCTTTAGATTATCCATCCTGCTTATTGAAAGATGATATGAAATCATTTCTAGTAAAAACACTTAAGAATTCATCAACGACTACTCTTAGTTTGTTTTTTGAATACCTCATGAATGAGATGGTTCAAGAACTGAGCAGAGGTAAGGACCTTAGTAGGATTTTCATTTACTGCTGCCAACCAGTGATTTTTCCACCTGTGGAAGCTCACTATATCATTATATCTCACTATATAGCATATCACTATTGCTTGATTGCATGCCAATTAAGCTCAATTACAAATGCTTTTCTAGAGCCTAAAACAAAATTCAAGTAGTATCACCAAATAGAGCATCCAAAACTCTCTATAGAGGCGAAATTTCGAGTCAAAATAAGTTTTTATAACAAAGATATTAGCGATGAAATATGCTGACATTTTAGTAAGAAATGTATGGGGTCGCCATCTTGGTGGTACTGGCTATACCACCAAGATGGCAGCCAAATCATCGAGCTTGAAAATGACACGAAAATAGCAGCTAATTTGCTGATTTTAGGCTAAATCTTTCTTAAATGCAAAAAATACTCATTGATTAACTGGAAGTTGTGAAATTTGTGGCCGAATGATAAGTTCTTAGCTCCTTCAAAATATCGTGACGACATTGCGTGACACATTTTTGATCGCTGATAAAACGATGGCGAAGCGACAGAAACAGTCAAAAAATTCAAGGGAGACTTCTTTCAGACTCTTTTGCTAAATTATGTGATTAAAAGCTTTAAAAATATCTTTTTCTGAAATTTTCCTTGCTTTTGACGTCACATGCAATCTAAGAATATCACTATTCATCACTATATCTCCACCTGGTACAATTCATGCAATCAACTTCTACTTTATTTGGAAAGGAAAACTACAGTATACCTATACATATACCAAAAAGTCTCTACACTGCTATACCCTTAATAAGTAGGCAGATTTGGCAAACATGATACAATACAAGAACAGAAGTGAGATGACCAAAATATCACATTCATTCACTGTGTGACATTATGCCACATTCAGGATACCATTTCACTAGTCTTGTTTTTGTGTCCTTCTTGACATCAGTAACATTATTGGCCATTTCCAACATACTTCAATTCATCAGCATGTGTGGAATGCTCTTTCACATTGCATTGTTTTTGCTAGATCTACATATATACCTAGTATCTGCAACCTTTGCTTCTTTTGAATTTATGGAACTATTACTTCACTCGAGTTCCTGCAACTATCGTATTGTTATCGTTTATCGTCCGCCGTCGACAAGAAAAGGCTTAACACATAATCAATTCTTCAATGATTTCTCCTCTCTCTTGGAGCGTTTAGTCACGTCTTCTGGGAGACTTCTTATTTCTGGCGATTTTAACTTCCATGTTGAAAATAAGAATGATAAAAATGCTATGGGATTCCTTGATTTATTAGATTGTTTCAATTTATCTGTCCTTGATTTGAATACTCCAACGCACAAAAACAATCACGTACTTGACCTTGTCATAACTAGATCTGATGAAGTCTGTGTCAAAGATATTTTCGTGCATGATCCTGTTTTATCTGATCACTCTGCTGTTCACTGCAAATTGTCTGTCAACAAGCCTCCTGTTTCATCATGTACTGTTTCCTATCGTAAGCTTCGTTCTATTGATATGGCCACCTTTCATCGTGACATTATTGAATCGTCGTTATGTCAATCTCCCGCCTCTAATTTGAAAGAATTATGTGATCACTATGACTCTGTTTTGAATTTGATTCTTGATAAACATGCTCCTATTCGAATTAAGACTGTTACTCAACGTCCTAGAGCTCCATGGTTCAATGAGGAAATTAAAATCAATAAAACTAAACGACGTAATCTTGAAAGACGTTGGCGTCGTTCAAAACTGACGGTTGATCGTCAATTGTATGTGGATCAATGTAATGTAGTCAAAAAACTTATCTTTCAAGCTAAAATGGATTACTACTCTAAACTGATTACTGATGCTGGTTCTGACTGTCATGCACTCTTCCGTTCTATTGATCGTCTCCTCCACAAAACACCTGAAAAACAGTTACCTTCATGCGCATCTTCATTGGCTCTTGCAAACAAATTTGTTAACTTTTTCAAAAACAAAATTAGTAACATAAGAAGTCAATTTCCCATTTCTGCATCTGATCCTGATTCGTATTCCTACCTTGATTCATGTACACTTGATTGTCATCTGGATTCTTTCTCTCCTGTATCAATGGATAAACTATCAAAGATTTCACGCAAATTGTTATCCAAGTCCTGCAGCCTTGATCCACTTCCTGCTAACCTTCTTCTAAGTAATTCTAGTACGTTGCTACCTATAATCTGCAAGATTGTCAACCTGTCGCTTGAATCTGGGAGTGTCCCGTCTTCTTTGAAAATTGGTGTGTTAAAACCTCTTCTCAAAAAGCCGTCATTGAATCATGAAGTCCTTAGTAATTATCGACCCATCTCTAATTTAAAGACTGTCTCTAAAATTGTGGAAAAAGTAGTTGCTACTGAACTTAATGCATATCTAACTTTAAATGATCTTCATGAACCTATGCAATCTGCATATAAGCAATTACATAGCTGCGAGACTGCTATGCTTCGTGTCCAGAATGACATTTTACTAGATATTGATAACCGCTCCTGTGTTGCTTTGCTTCTGCTTGATCTCTCGGCTGCATTTGACACTGTTGATCATCATATTCTGCTTAATCGTCTTAAATCAAAATTTGGTATTTGTGGTAATGCTCTCCAATGGTTCAAGTCCTATCTCTCCGATCGTTCACAGTTTGTTTCTATAAATGGCTCATCATCAGACACCCTTGATCTAGATTGTGGAGTACCGCAAGGTTCTGTTCTTGGCCCATTTTTATATCTACTCTACACCTCCCCAGTGGCTGATATTCTTCGAAATCATAATATGTCCTTCCATCTTTATGCTGATGATACGCAATTATACTTACCTTTCTCCTGTAATGATGATAATTCCCTTGGAAATGCTATGAAAAGAATTGAAGTCTGCCTAAATGAAATTGATAACTGGATGACTTTGAACAAACTTAGATTAAATAAGGACAAAACTGAATTTCTTCTTCTTTCTTCCAAGCACAATCCACAATGTTCTCTTCCTGTTCTTCACTTTGGCAACGACTTAATTAAACCATCTTCACAAGCTAGAAATATTGGCGTTATTTTTGATTCCACCTTATCCATGATCCCTCATGTTAACAATATTTGCAAGACCTCATTCTATCATCTCCGTAACATAGCAAGAATTCGCAAGTTTATTTCCTTCAAGACCACAGAAATGCTTGTCCACGCTTTCATTACTTCTAAACTTGATCATTGCAACTCTCTTCTTCATGGACTTCCCAAGAATTTACTTCAAAAACTCCAGTCTGTTCAAAATGCTGCTGCTCGTCTTATTACCTTATCACGGAAGCATCACCACATCACACCTGTGCTTATTAATCTACATTGGCTCCCTATTGAGGAACGGATTAAATATAAGATTCTTCTCCTTACCTTCAAATCGCTATATGGTCTGACACCTTCCTATGTTAGTGAGATGATTTCAAGATATAAACCAACTCGAAACCTTCGTTCTTCGTCTGAGATGCTGTTGGCCTCAAGACCCTACCGTCTTAAAACATATGGTTTTCGCTCTTTTTCTGTTGCTGGACCTGAACTTTGGAATTCATTGCCGTCATCCATAAGATCAATTTCTAGTTTATCTTCCTTCAAAACCGAACTCAAAACTTACCTTTTTAAATTAGCTTTTTGTTTGTAGATTTATTTTAAGATCCTTTTAATCCTAGCGCCTAGAACAGACTTGAATAAGCGCTATAAAAATTATATTATTATTATTATTATTATTATTATCTACAACTACACTGTACAACTACACCCATAAGTATAGCACATGTATGTACACACCCATTCCAATACCAACACCAGGCAGAGCTCCAAAAGTGAGTTGTCAGATATTAAAAGATGAGTCAGATCTTGGAGAGCAGTGACTTTATTTTGTATAATAACAATCTTTCAGGTCATTCTGTCTATGGGATGCAATTAATGATACAATTAACTGTGAACGTTTCCCCTACAATTGCCATGGACAAACTTGAAGAGGTGAGTATATGTATATAATTATTCAGACTTGAAAAGAAAGAACATGGTGGCACAGTGTACATGTAAATCTTTTCAAGGAAAAAGCGTTCCAAGGTCATGCCAGAGATACTAAGCATTTGGCAGCAAATAAAATGCTTGCATATGACATTTTTTATTTATTTTCAAAAGATATAATTTATTATAAGCATAGTTAATAAATAAAATGGTTGTAATAAATCTAGATAATTATTCTTATGATATCCATCAACAGTGGTCATTTAGGTAGACTGTGATCTTACCACTGTTCAGTAAACGTTTTCATCATCTGATGAAAGTTGACAGTAATTGTCAATAACTGTTATTGTACAGACATCAAACAACCACAGTAATGTGGTGTTGTTGAATAAGTAAATTATTCTTTTATGGTAGATTATAAATATTATGTCATCTTTCAGTACAAGGAGATGTTGGATGGAAGAAAAAGTCGTCCCAGAGAGGCATTGGCTATCATGTGGGCTTTGGGTCAACTACCAACGAATGATGTAGCTCAAGGAATTGAAAGTTAGTACTGTGCAAAGCATAGGCCAATTTGTTCAGTTGTGTTTTTCTTTCAATTCATTTATCCTATTTTTGATTCAGTTTGGACAAGAATCATGATGCCAATGACTCATTATAAACAGCTTGCTAGGTTTTCTATCAATTACCTGGAGAATCTGTTAAAGTGAGTATAATTAGCAAATTATATTTTGGGCAAGTTTTTATACAGTGAAATCTGTTGAGGTGGACATGTACTAGCTAAGAATAGGGTTGTTCTTTTGAAATGAAGTTTCTGGCGATAGAACTAATAGGGAGAGATTAGGTTGCACCAAAGATAATGTTAAACATTTGAAAGGTTTCCTGTGAAAACGACCTAAGTGACTACTTGATGGATGTCCAGATATTGATGTTTAAGCATAGGAAGGGTAATTGATATATATCATTGTATATCATTGATCAAAATTCATTAAAAAGTCACTTAGGCTATTTTCACAGGGAACCCTTCATTTAATTGAAACATTATTAAATTAAAAAATATATAGTTGGTGGCAACAGTGCTGTTGACAGATTGTAAAAATCCCCTGTTTTCTACTAAAAAGGACAAACCTAGATAAACTTGTTGTTATATTTGACAGTTTGATGTACCACAGTACAGTCTGTAGGTATTTGTCACATTTTAATTTTCACATTTCCAATATTTCTTCTCTTGTGCAGGATCCCTAGTGCATCAAATCAGAAAAACTTGATAGGATCTACAGATTTCTTTAACATCTTGGCGCTAACTCTTGGCTCCTTATCACCTTTGGCTAGCAATCACAGGTTAGACCAGCAATATCTCATGTTTGAACTCCTGACCGTAGGGCCAATAATTTTGAATGTTGAAAACCTCATTGCACAACCCACAGTCCATGACATTTTTTTATTTTAACCATTAGATAATTTGCTATGTTGTCTTTATAATTTTAGCTTGAAGAAAAAGATGGTTTCTATGTACCCAAAACTTAAGGTGAGTTCATTATTCAAAATTTAATCTTTATATTTTGCAAAGCTCAAACATATATAGCTATTTCAAAAAAGGTTGATGGGATGAATGGCAAATGGTGATCAGCAATTGGTGATGGCACAAGCGAAAGGAACTGTGGTCACCCTATTAGACTGCTATCCGGTGCGGATCGAGATATGAATCACCTATCAACCACTTTGTCTAATAAGGTCTTTACTACATGGTACCGGCATTGCTTGGGTATTTAATTAATAAATGCAAATGAAGCAATTCTTGATACCCCAAATGTCCTTTTGGTCATACAATCCCCAATCGCTGATTGCCATTCGCCCCGTCAACCTTTTTTGAAATAGCTATAATATAACCACTTGCATTGTAAACTATGATAATTTTGCATACTTTCACCTGGACTACACTATTTAATCAGCAATCAGGTACTAACATTACCAATGCTAATCATATTCATTTGATACTTGGGTAGCTGATGGTTGGCTGAGTGGTGAGAGCACCAGCCTTTCACTGCTGTGGTCTGGGTTGGAGTCCGGGCTCGGGCATCAGATAATATGTGAATTCAGTTTGTTTGATACATTGTTCTCTACCATGCCATGAGGGTTTTTTCTCCAGGTTCTCCAATTTTTCCTCCCTCAGCAAAAATCAACATGTGAGTTGAGCGATGTATGCAAAATATTTAATGTAGAGGTAGTGAGTGTGAGTGCCAGCAGAAGAATAGCCACTACATGGATCTGCTGTAGAAGATTATTTATTATTTATTTATTATTTATTTATTAAAGTGATCACGCCTTTTTATAGCTGAATGTTATAAAAGAACTGAAATTCTATTGTTAGCAAGTAACTAGGTGTTAAGTGTTTGACATGTTTTCTTGCAGGCTCTATCATTTAGCAGTAATCCTTTAACAAGTGGATGTACTTACTTTCTGACTCTTCTTCATTATCTGAAGTGTGGTAATGATTTGCCACTAGACTATCGCACAGAAGTATGTCATTAATTTGATATAGTACATAATCTCCCTTCCTTGAATCACTGTAATTGCTCATATCAACCATGCAATAACAGAGAGTTTTTTAAATACAAAAAAAACCCCTGCCTGTTACATGCTACAGTAGGTTATTGGTAAAATGACTTAGTACATATCAAAGTAGATTATCAAGTATTCATAGTGATTTTTGGTCTGACATGTAGGTTCTTGATTGCTTGACATTTTGTCTTCAAAATGACCCTGAATGTTTTAGTATTTGGATGGAAGTATACCCCACATCTCTTGAAGAATCAAGGTTAGTGAGGGCACACCAGTTATAAAGATGATCATATTATTACATGTATATTGAATGCTGAATTCCAGTACCAAATTACATTCAATTGGATCTACAGCTAGGTGACAAGATGAGTTTCACCCACCCTCCAAAATATTTTCATCACTAGTCCGCTCCATACTCAACAAGAAGAATAAGAACACTCCCCTCTGGCCCCTTCCCCCTTCACTCCACCCACCAGCACTTGCAATTCTCTTGCAGTTTGTTAGATAATACTGTATTTTATGAATTTATACACCTTTTGTTTTTAGTGTACTTATTTATTATATTGTGGATACTTGGTCTACACGTTCAGCCAAGGTAACAACAAACTATTACTAATAATTTAATAATCATTTATTAACTTATATAGCACAGATTTCAGTTGAGGTATTTTCATCTGCGCATTACTGACCTAAACCAGAGTAAATAGAGGAGACTATGTCTATTAACTCTGCCTAAACCCAACCTCTGATGCAAATGGAGACAGTTCATTGCTTATGTCGACCCTTCTGTCATTTTGAATTCATTACCAATATTTTTCAAACCCTGGGTGCCAGAGTTTGGCTGGCGTTGCGTTTCATTATTATTAACGAAACATTGAGCCAAATCTCTAGCAACCAGGGTATAAGCTATGAGACTTAATTTTTAAAAGTGGTCACGTATGCATTAAGGCTGCAGAACTCTTTGAAGAGTTACCCAGGAAAATGGCTAAAATGACTTTTCTGAATTTTTTTTCATTATTCTCAAGTGGTCTTAAATGGTATCAATGCAGGCAGTCCCACCATGCATATCCTCCAGATTCGAGAAAGATGAGTTTTTCCAAGAGACCATAATACTAAGAGAGCGAAGCTCAGTATTGATGTCTGTACCATGTTCGTGGCGGCTAAGGCTATTTTTAGTAACTTCGCCATCGCGCGCGCAAGGCACTTAAACAATAGAATTCAAACGGTCCCTTCCGCGCGCACGCCAAAAAGCAAATTCTATTGGTTGAGGGCCTTGCGCGCGCGATGGCGAAGTTACTAAAAATAGCCTTAGTCGCCGCGAACATCGCACAGACATCAATACTGAGTTTCGCTCTCTTAGTATTATGGTCTCTTGGTTTTTCAGAATTCATGAAAGAGCCCTCATTTTCCGCTCGTCCAAGTATTCTAAAAATTCGTGTTTACTGAGTCGGGATGGAAAGATGGCACTGCTCGCAGTCTATGGACTTTGCATTTCTAAAATAATTCCATTTCCTATTTCCAAAAAAAAAAAAATCACTTAAGGTGTAGTAATACGAGCAACAAAATCATGTAACTTGTCGCGCTACATTGTTGCGTTGCAAGTTGTGGAGCGATGTTGTCACGCAACAAAAATCGATGTTGCAGGTTGCAAAAATTTGTTGCACAAAGTAAAACCACTTTCTACTTTTTGCAACAAGTAGCCGCAACCTGCAACATAGATGTTTTTGATGCGTGACAAGTTGCGCGCGGGGCGGTAATACGAGCACATCGCCCTACAACTTGCAGTGAACAATGTTGCGCGACAAGTTGCACGATTTTGTTGCTCGTATCACCGCACCTTTAGGCCAAACCTTCAGCAGTTTATCTATTTGAATTAATTGGTTTCAGGTGCCTAAAGACAAGTTTGCTAAACTTATTTCTACCTTCCAAGTATTCAATAGTCAGCAGGATAAAGCTAAAAGCCTCGTAAGTATACCAATATAAGATACGAGAGAGAGATACGTTGTGGAGATGGTTGTCAGCGCGGTAGAATCGCGTTGGTGCATCCACATTTCCAAGAGTCTTTCAGCTATCGGGCCGAAAATAGTTTTTGATCTCGTGGTTAGACAACTATAATGGTACAAGGAGGATCGACCACCACCGTTATAACGAAGCTTGTGATGTTGAAAAACAAAAACGAAAAATGTGCTGCCCTGCAAGCTGAGGGATTTTTAAACATTCTCACATAAAAATTATTTTCTCTCAGGGTAAGAATGGGTAGATTGTGCTGAGCAATGCGTTTTGTTCTACTTGTCATTTGTTATTGTTATTTCAACAAATCGTAAGCTTCGTTCTGATGGCAGTGGAGGACTGTACAAGGATGCAGGTTCACAGAACACAGAAGGAGACGTTTAGATAATGACACTGTATGTGTAATTTTGTTTGCAGGCTGGCTATGAGGATTGCGTGATGGCCTGTCACGTAAGTAGTTTCTCAACGCCTGCTAGAGCAAATTCGTATGAGTGTGAAACGGACTTCGTCGTGCCATGGCCATGTCAGTGCCGTGTTGTCTATAAAAACATTCGAAATGCCTGCTGTTACCGTGCCGTGCCCGTGTCGTAACTGTGCCGTGCCGTGACAGTACCGTTTTCACAGTCATACGAAATGTTCTCTAAAACTGAACGAACACACGTTATTATGATAATAAAAATTGCTACATGTAAATGCCATACGACTAAGAAAGGGCCCGTTCGCATGAGAGAGGGTGCCCCTATGTAGTAGGGATAACTCTAATTGTTTTCTTTTCCCTGGGGGACACAAAACAAAAGAGTTATCCCTACTACACAGGGGCACCCTCTCTCATGTGAATGGGCCCTAAGGCTCGTCTGTGGTTTGGTATACATAAGTAGGTAAGATTGGGGCTCACTTTGTTTTATTCCTACCCTTTGTTCGTCACAATAACTTACGGTACATATTTTCCCCGTGGTCCACACACATTACGCACTCTTCATTTTTATTTCATGTATAATGAACTTATAACAACAACAACAATAACAATGACAACCTAATACAACAACAATAACAACAACAGCAGCTGAGCAGCAATAACAACAACAACAACAACAACAACAACAACAAGATTTTCATGCATGTATGACCTTGCATGTAAGCGAATATTAAAATAAGTCTCTAGCTTCATTCTACGTAAACACTACCTTGGCCTTTTATGGCTCATCTAATGCGGATACATTTGGAAACGCACCTATTTTGTTACGGTTGGGCATTCCGTCAACGTAAAAACGGCGTTTTTCTTTTCTTAGGCGCAAAAACGGAGAAAAATATGCGTTTACAAATCTTGAACGTAAACTCTGTAGCGACATAGTATGGACACTTAGCTTATAGTAACTCCTTTCACAAAGGCTTCCAAGCTGACATCACCAATCTACTATCCTGGTAGTTGTGTGTTTCTTTTATAGTACTGCCATTTCAGAGCAGATTTAGTATAACTGGGAAAACAGCATGGTCACTGCACATTGTGGTTATGAAAGGAGTTTCGAATGTTTTTATAGACATTACGGCACTGACACAATCGCTGTACGGTGCGGTAAGTTTCCCACTCATACGAAAACCGCTCTAAGACTTTTAAGTCTTAAAAGTGAACTTTTTGGAAAGACGATCGTAAGTTAACTTCTACGCATGTCTATTTGTAAGTGGATGAGCGAAACCCAGATGTCCTGGAGCCTGATATTCTTGAAAACAGGTAGCATTCTAAATGTACTCGACACCCAAACAATAGTAAACATGACCTTTGTTATTCTAGCCAATCGTATTCGCGTATTTAAACAATAGAAACACTTAACTCACACAATCCAGTCAACTCGAAGCGTCGTTGGTACTGCTCGTATTGCCAACCGTAAATTTGAGCACGTTAAAAGTGGAAAAACAAACGCGCCTACACTTGTGAACTAGATCGAAAGGGCTTAGAAAGAAAAGTTTTATAGCTGCTAAAATGTCTACTGACGAGCAGGTAATTAAATATAGTTAATGGTGGGCTTTATACTATGAGAGCCCATGCTTATTATAAAGTGGTTTTCATTTGACCATGAAGGAATAGACAAACTAATAGTTGGTAGTAGACTCTAAAGCCATTGTTTTCTTTTGTTTCTTATCAACTACTACAAACTAAATAGTCATTTTTCTTTCACGGTCAAATGAGAATCACTCTGTATTTTCAGTTTCAATTTCAATATATCGTATTGTGCAGTGATATTGACTTAGTCCACTGCCAAGTCAAGTGAAAAAAGTTAATAATACCAAGATTATTTTTTTGTTTAACTCTCGTATTTGAAATGGTTAACATATAGACTGCGTTGAACATCGTTTTTACAGATTTTACACAATTTTGTAAATTGTGGCATTAAAAATCTATAATTTACATTTTACTATCAAATTAGTACCGAAAACTAACGCTTTCTATTCCTTTTATCGCTCTTTCAAGGAATATTTTGAAGTGTTTATACCGTCAAGCAATATTGTTTTCTCATTTGTGGCTTTGGCAGTAATTCAACTACCATTAATTATCTCTGAATTTCTTATTTTGCTACAGCAGCCATAGACAAACATTTAGAATATGGTACTTCAGTATTCATTAAAACCATCCGCCCATTTACTTGATCATGACCGATTTGTAACCCTTTTTCACCATTTTTTGGGCCTCACTGACCGTTAATAGAAGGATTTTCGATAAGCTTTTTCAACGATATGAAAACAAATCACTTCCCGGTTTAGCAGTGACACAGACCCGACTCCTTGAGTCATACTTTCGGGTTGAGAACCACTCAAGAATAAAATTGAATCATTTGAGAGACAAAAGTTGTATTTGAGAGTCTCGTTAGGTTTATTTTCTTCTTAATCAGTTGTTATTTGCATATCTGTCCGCGGACCTGCAAAGCTACCTGCTGTAGTTTCAAATCAACACATTATGTTAATAGTGGCTAGTAAACCCAAGCTGTCAGCTGTTCTTGTTTGCAGTAGTCGCCTACGCAGCCCCGCGTTTAATCTCGTCACGCAACACTCCCTGACACAGGACAGGACGTCGGTCAGGGCGTAGTGTCCCATTAGCGTTGCATGATACTGAAGACTTAACACGACAGCGTAGGAATCTATGTAACGGCCCGTGTACATGGGATAGAGTAGTCATAATAGGGAAATAGTAGCAAAAGTGCTAGTGCTAGGCAGCCTAGTCCCCAGGCTATCCCGTCTCTCGTTTCAAAACGTGACGTCACAGAGTGACTCCAACGGGAACCGTTCTCTCGCGCTTACGCGCTCGCACCAGGTCTCGCTCGCGCTTCGCGCTCGCAGAGGAACGCCTGGGTACTAGGCTGAGTGCTAGGGTATCTTCGTCTAAATAAGTTGATTGGAACTCTACGTTTTTCCTCATACGTTGTGGATGAAAAGTAAAGCACATGACAGAATATCAGTGTTCAATCTTTTCCACAAGTTAACGAACTCATTTCACACCAATGGATTTTGTTATAGTATTTGTACCAGTATAGTTGTTATCGTATCGCGTATCTTAGTATCGTATTAACGGTTTCATTTGTGGTACCATTTCGTTAACCTGCTTTCAGCTCGTATCGTACCCTTAACTGTAACTGTTTCCCTCGCCGAAAGCTGTATGCCGCATCACCGTACCCTTTACCGTTCAGTACCGTTACCCTTTCGTAAGCTATCCTACCGTAGCCTACCGTACTATATCCCGTATCGCATCCTCACCTGTAAGCCATCATCCAGTACCATCCCCCTACCGTACCGTACCATACCGTACTATACTCTACCCTGCTGACACTGTTTTACCATTGTACATTTGCAGGTCGCAGAGGAGAAAACCAAAAGTCAGACGTCATTTTTTTCTATTAGACGCATTTTGAAACTTTTGTTAATTATTTTGATTGGTGTTATTACTGTTGATCTCTACAAACACAACGGATATCAAGGTATTTGTTTAGTTTGTAATATTATGTGTGTTCTCCGCCTCGATTGTAGTTTTTTTCTTGTGATAATACAAGGGCAGATCTAGGATTTGTAATTGGCTGGTAACAAAAAGAGCAAGGGACGGGGTCCAAGTTTGTAAAAACAACTTAATTAAGGTTCCAGAAAACAATACCCCATCACATGAGAGAGTAGCATACAACAAGCCTGCTGACCAAGTGTGAGCATATTTGACTTAATAAAAAATAGAGACAATGTTATGAGCATTCAAACTCTGCCATAATTACAAAGAAATGTATGGTGGTCCAGCCATAACGGAGGGATAATGATTGCATTGCATTGAAGGGTGGCTAGTTTAGTACCCCCTTGCGCCCCACCCATCCCATCTCAAGCCACCCACCACTTCTGTATCCGCCCATGTTGAGACAAATAGGTGCTATATGTCCGTAAAACTCTTGTGCTCTTTTCAATATATATATTTCGTTGATTTCTCGTGGGTAAAATCTTGAACCACTACCTTGTCTTTTGACAGGAAGCAAAACATCACGCTATGCCAAAGAATACGGGATAGAAAACGGCGCAATACGGGTATATGGACATGTTAAAAATGGACTAGATAAAGGAAACAGGTAGGAACTCCAACATGACTGTTGAACCGATAGTCGTTGCTAAGCGACGACATGTCAACCTTTGGACCAATTATAATGGGCTCGGTGCATCGAAAGCAGGACAGCGCTAACCTGAGATTAAAATCAATGGTTTTCTTTAGATTTGCCCCTGAATTAACGCAAATCCTTTTTCGAACGACTTAGCCTACGTACAGGCTCCGTTTTTGGAGTTTTTTTTAAGGGGGAGGGGAGGGAAACAGAAAAGGAGAGACCTTCTAACACAGACCCTGTATGAAGGCTACAAACAACCGGGCTCTGATTGCCTAAATACCCTGTAGTTTATAGTGAAATGTGCGATTGCTATTTACTTAGTTCATACTTCGTGAACATTACTGGAAGCTATACACTTATACTGTTATAATTGTTATATTTAGTTGGATACAAGAGAACTATCCCGCATATTACAGTCAGTTTCGAGAATATGCCGACCCAGCGGCCTTGTACGTCAAAGACAAGTTCTTTATTGCTTATGACTTCGTAGCTGAACAAACACAACCTGCAAGAAAATACCTTAGTAAGAAAATTCCTGAGATCTTAGAAAAGGTAAAAACGATTTTCTTCTTAAAATGTCAGTTGTTTGGAGACCTCAGTGAAAACAGGGTAGCAAAGGTGTTTCGCGGGACACGGGATTTGGGCCCAAAATAGCGCGTGATTCGCGAATGAACCCACGCGTGATGCCGCGTGATTTGCTATTTTATAAAAAAGTATCAATGTGATTGCGCCAAAATTTCTAAGTGACTGGTATTCCCCTCCCCTTGTTATCTTGAAAAATGAATTGATTTGAGCTCTTTATGGTCGTAGTTTTCTAAAATACTCATACTATATATATTAATATCTGCCCAAAGCGATTGTCATCCCGTAGAACTCTTTTGTGACCACTTTCTTCTATACACCATTTTCCATACATCGGTTCAGTGGTCACAGGCAAAGCATTGAAGTGAGGCTCCAGGGTACACACAAAGGATTATTCCAATTTGGACCCTGAAGCCTCGCTTGGATGCTTTGTGTGTGACAACTGAACCGATGTATGGAAATTGGTGAATGTTCAGACGTGGGATCTCTGGAGCCCATTTCTCACAAGGTCGGGTAAGCTATCGGGGCCGTTTACTAACACATTTACCTCCCGATAAAGGTTTTATCAAAATGTGCGCAACTTTCAGTCCATATAATTTCTGGTTTGGTTTATGGGTGCTTGTGTGCACCCGTAAACCTATGCCTGTTATCAGGTCTTTCGAGAAACGAGACTCTGTTGTTCTGTTATTGACATCATCTTTGTATTTATATCTAGATTGAAACAGAAGTACCCAAATACTGGTCTGTAGTCAGTAGTAAGATCCAACACTACTGGAAGATCTATTGGCCCATACTTCACCATTATCTACTTATAATACAAGAAACATTCCTCACATATGTTCCTCCATTCCTAAACAGACTACACGAGCTGTTAACAAATTTAGCCAACCGAATCTATGAACTTGCACCCGAATTTTTTGATTCTATAATAGCATGGTTGGAGAAGGTTGGCCAGTCCATAACGGAGAAGGTCCCTGATGTTGTAGCCGTGGTACAAGAGTATGCCATTATTGCTTCCAATCTGATCGTCAATTTAGTGAATAATGCAATTACATGGATACAGAGTCTAGCAAACAGGTATTTAGCAAGAATTGATTTTAAAATATTCATTCGGCAATTCTCGCTGATAACAGTCATTAACTTTACAAAAACGGAACATATAACAAACAAGCAAACAAACAAACCAGAAAAACCCTGTAAAAATTTGTATGAAAACAAACCCCTATGCAAGTGAACAAGTAACATAATTCTATCGTTTGTTTCCAGTTTATTTTGTTTTGTTTTTTGTTTCGTTCGTTTGTTCTTTCATTCGTTTGTTCGACAAACGAGCAAGGAGATTCATGAGGGTGAGCACTTGTTTGTTCTAGAGAATAAGATGAGTTAATTAGAAAATTAATAATTTGAGATGTAACTATCATTTTTTTACAGCGGAGATCCAACTGACGATGTAATCTCTAAACAGACCACAAGTAAAAGCTTTCCTAAATAGCTCTTTTTACTTGGTCGCCTTGCCAACAAAACAGTCTTTCGCTTGATGACGTCAAAGCCTTGGCAACACCCAGTCTTAACCTTGATGGCGTCACGGTAACCTCGGGCACTCGCATTGCTCGTCTTTACTTGATGACGTCACAGAAGCCGACCACAGTTATTAGCGTTTTATTATACCGTTTACTCACTCGTTAATACAAAGCGAATACTGTATGTGTATTTTTAGGACCGACTCAGAGAAATAACTGTAATTCCTTGCTAGGGAGGTCGTTTTTGGTTAAAAACAAACGCCTTTCTGATCACGTGAGAATCCAGTCGCACTTTTGCACTAAGTATCAAAGAAGACGAATTTCAAATCTAAGGTCATATATACTGTTTGATATTATAGAAATTTACATTTTCAAATTCCAGATTAAAGTTGATATTCACATTGCTTTTGCATGTATTTTTTGATGACAGTATAGAGTGATTGCAAAAATACCGTGAAAAAGTTAGTAGACTAATAGACACTAGGAGTAGACCTTATTTCCATTGTTTTCTTTTGTCTCTATTAAACTATTTTACAACACTTGATACTAACCTCGCGATCTGATTGGTTGACAGACACACTGTTGGCGCGTTTCAGCGCGCGCGCTCGTTCTGTTGCCCCGTTTGAAACGGATTTTTTTACTTTTATCTCAAATAATTGTTGTAAAAAACGAATTGGAAATGGTTTTGAGTTGTCTGTCCTCTTATTGACACACTCTTGACGTCATAAAATGTTCAAAACTTTGCAGTGAAACCACTCGCTGCGCTCGTGATTCCACTTGAGTTTTGAACATTTTATGACGTCAAGAGTGTGTCAATAAGAGGACAGACAACTCAAAACCATCTTCAATTTGTTAATTACACACTAACATTCAATTATTATTTCCTGTTCTTTTTTTGTTTGTTTATTCACCCCGTGAAAAAAAAGTACGCATAATAGTTACTAGTAGACTCTAAACTTGTTTACTTTTGTTCTTTATCAACTAGTACAAACTAAATAGCCTAAAACCTATTTCACGGGTTAAATCACTCTAAATAAAATCATCTACAGAATGAAATTGACGATCCCTTATCCATATAATAATTTATATAATATTTGAAAACGCGCGCGCTGATTGGCTGGCTTCCATGTTTATATCAGAGGACAGAGACATGGCTCGCTCAAAAAACGTCGAAAATATTTTATAAAAGCAATATTATTAATAATTATTTATATTCCTTAATTGCTGTACACCAGAAAAGAACTATACGCCTAAACCTCGACCTAGACTTCAAAATCCCTTCAAGTTTCCAACAATATTAAAGCCCTTTGGAACCAAATTTAGTTTTAAAAAGTACCTTGCTACGGACCTGTGTTTTTCAATAAATTTTTATTGACTGGATAAAGATATATATAGAACTCTATCCATCCTTCGTGCAACCATGGCCAGTTATTTCTTTCCTCACAACAGTTTCTAGAGCTGATTAGGAAATACTACACGGACGTCGCGCGGCACTGTTACGGTAGGAATTGCGAAACAGAATGCTTTTCTAGACATCACGGTACAGCGCGGTAAGTTTCCTACTCGTACGAAAACCACTTGTTTCCCTTTCTTGGTTGCATAGCTCTTTCTTGAATATATGAGAAATAAGGAAAGCTCAGCTCCGTAACTTCAAAATTGACTTCGTAAATAAATTTGGACTGAAGGAGTATACAAACGCGTCCAAAAATACGACGTTGGAATTCACTTCGTGGACAGTTCGACTGTCTTGTTTTACACTCATCAAATCAGTAATGATGTTAAAGGACCCGTCCCGGCAATAAACGAGGGTTTTTGAATGAAGTTGTTTAAAGCTTTTCTCAAAAATATTCAGCTTTGTTTAGCTTTTTTTTGAGTTTTTATAGTATTTTAGCGGTAAGAAAATCGAAATTGCATTGTAAATGCTAGAGTCATTTTTTTATCGACTGTCTATTTCAAGGATTCTAAGTTGTGTTTTTTGTTTTCAAAATTTACTTAAGAAGGGCCGACAAAACGCGTATTAGAAATAAAGTATCTCTGTCTCAAACAGCGTCGACTGAGACATAATTTTGGTATTCAAAACACGATTATATAGCGAATTCATAGATAAAACATATGGAAATCCCTGTCTTATTAGTGGACCCAGGAGCCATTTCGGCCTCAGCTTCTATAGGTTCGATCATTTTGAAAGGACCAAAGTTTGTGCAAATAGATATATAGCTAATTCAATTAACGTTGTCGCTGAAAAGCCTAAAGCTTTGAGAGCGGAATCATGAAAAATTTTTATCACCGTGACATCATCACAATAAGAAACTCACTGTATAATGTTTGCAAATTCGACAACTTGGATACGTACATATTCCTTAATTTCTCAGATAGCCTACAGCGGAGTTTGTTAGTAAACAAAAGATAGTTGAAAGGCTTTAGCCTTTAGGCTTTTTTCAGCGACAACGTTAATTGAAATAGCTATATACAATGAAGTTAGCTAGTGTACGTACAAAAGCAGCAAAGTTAGACCCCGTCCACATGTATGCGTTTTCATATGAAACATTTCCACACGAATCCGGTGAGCGTTTTCAAAACGTTTTAGGGCCGTGCCGACACGGACCACATAGATTTTCGTTTGAAAACTCGAAAACGCTCAACAAAGGTGAACGCTTCATTGAACAAGCATTAAACAGTATTATGAGGTCAGCGGTTTCGAAAGTATGCGTTTTCGGGTGTCCACAGGACTGACGCACGAACGTTTTCAAAACTATCCACTTTGGAGAACGTTTTCGAAAGTATGCGTTTTCGGTGAGCGTTTTCATCGTCTTCGTGTGGACGGAAGGTCTAAATGCATAAAAAATTATACGTGTGGACGGGACCTTAGTGAAAGTCGTCCACAAGTTGATCACAATTAGGACGACACGCTGGTGATTAAAGTGATTAAGTCTTAATTAATTTAACAGATAAATTGATTAGCGTTTTCTATATAGAAGAAAATCAGGGGATAATTGAGTTGCACCAAGGATATTTAATTGTGCAAATTGTTTTTATATTCCTTCTCTCGTAATGATCAACTGATCAACTCGTTATGATCAACTGACGTCCCGTTTCGTCGTTCTCTCTGGTTTCTCATTTCTCTTAAAGTGAAAGACTATATTACGATCTCCAGCCGCGGTTTAGAATAAGTAATTGATTGTCACATATTTTGGACTAAAAGTAATACATTAGTAACACAGTAGGGGTTTGCAACAGGTCACTTAAATTTTTTGTGGCTGACGGGCAGATGACTTCACGTAATATATCGACACTCGTCAATTCCTAGGTCTTGTTTTGTTTTAATTGTTTTGTTTTGCTTTGTTTTGTTTTGTCGATAAGCAACTAAGGTGATACATAAACTAGGGTTGTAGCTAGGTTCTTCGATATTTTTCTTAGCACCAGTACCAAAATCAGGAATTGAAGTTAACACTCAATTAATGTGATACATACGTGTCAAGCAATTTCAAAAGTCAAGCAATCTGTTACAAAACCCCCACTGCGTCACTCATGCAGGACTTTTAGTTAAAAAGTGAATTTTTTATCTAATTGTTAGCATTTATACTTGTTGTCATCAACCAATCAATGACTCTCTAAGTTATCTCGTCTACTGATAATTAGGTCTTGTAAAGTTGTGATTGGTGTACACTTGTAACGCATTGTAACTTTCATCTCAAAAAGAATGATATAACTGTACAGTAGCAGTGTTCTCGCACATTTGAAGACAAGGTGGTCTTTGTGCTAACTTATAGCAAGAAAAATATTTTTGTCTCGACACGTCTTTTCGTAAGGTAAGCTGCAAACTATAAGATTAAAAGTTGTTTAGAGTATTGTGATAAATCACGTTTGGTGAACATTAAAATTCAATTTCTCATTTTGGTTATGGTGATAAATCGCTTTTGACAAAATTGATATTCAAATTTCACATTTTGATGTCTTCTGTGCCTCGAATCCAATTAAAGTACAAATTCACGGACAAATGGAATCTGTATATTTTATTCATTATATAACCTCAATACGCGCGCGCGCTTTGATTAGCTGAAAACTATGATTTATAATAATAATAATAATAATAATTCTGATGTCAGCAAGGCGAGCACGACAGCGCGCGCGCCTTTTCAAGAGGAAAATCGAACTTTTTCCACTGAATATTTACTTCACAATCTATCAAATATAATAAAGAATATAGAACAGCATTTTACGTGCTCCGTTTGCTCCGTTCAGTAATACAGCACCTAGGAAGAGCGAAAAGCACGAAAGAAGTGTAAGAGAGTACAAGCCGTAGGCGCACACTTTCCGTGTTCTGTATTACTGAACGGAGAACGGGAAAGGCCGTTTTATTTGTTTCATTATATACTTACTAAAGTAAATATTCGAGGAAAAAAGTTCCATTGCCGTTATACGAAAAATGAAAACGCGCGCGGCTCGAGCTCGCATTGCTTACATCAAAACTGTGCTCCGTTCTCTGATGGAGCACTGGTTTCGGCTGATCTACAGAGCGTGCGCATCGAGAAGACTAAAGAATAATTGTTAAATAATATTTGTCAAAACACTTCAGCTTGTCAAAGTGCGCGTAATGTCATCTTGTGTGCTGTAATCACACATGGTTCTCGGCCAATATGAGCGCGCAAAATATATCAATTATTAGATAATGCGTGTTAGACTATAGTAAAAGAACATGAATGGATAAATGGATGGATGGATGGATGGATGAACCTGTATGGACGGATGGATGATAGGCGTTTTTTGGTTTGGTAGATAAATTAGATTTTTTTGTGAACAGATAAAGATATTTGTCTCCAAGATGAAGAGTGTTCCATTTTTCGTCTTCTTTGCATTTGTGGCCCTGGTACCAAGGTGTCAATCATATGACCAGACGTATTGTCCTGAAGGAGGAATCACAAAGAACAAACAATTTAAAGATGTAGTTTTACAGCCCTGCAAACCAATCGAAAATAGAGTACAGTTTGGACGTCAGTGCGACGCAGATATGCTTGAAAACCAAAACCAACATGGGACAGTCGTTAAATTAACCCCAAGTAAAACCTGTTATTCCGTTGGTGTTACTGACGTTAGCTATCAGAACGACGTGATGGAGGGAGACTGGGTGTTTGTGGTGTCGAAAGAAGGAAATATAGATGAAGTAGAAACCACAGTTCGAAAAAAGACCTCTGGAAAGTGCGCCAAAGAACAAAAATACCAGGCATTATATTTACCTGAAATGGAACGTGAGAGCTCCTACATGATCCTGAATAAAGACACGGCGCCTCTCTTTTATACCACTCGCCTTAGCGGATGTGAAGTTTTCATAGCAACTCACAAGAACCATCCAAACAAACCCATAGTCATCCACGCCAACAAGGATCATCTGGGTGGGAAAAGCAAAGAAGTGGAGAATATGGAGGCCAAGCTTGAGGATGTTAAACTTATATTGAAGGAGAACGAGGGATACAGCGTCGTAGCTCGCGTATATGTAAAGCAACAAAGTGAAGCTGGTCAGAAAGCAATTAAAGAATATGAAAAAGAGAATAGTGACGTCAAAATGCAAGAATATAACGAAGTTACCTATTTCTTTGGTATTTTTAAAAGCGAGTGGAATTTCTTCATCAAGGGCAATGTCAATGGCAAAATTGTTAGTATTATTGGAGATGACCTTGAATTCTGCAAGGATAACACTCAAAGCGGGGGCGGAACTGGGAATTCGAAGATATGTTGCAAAATTCTTTAATTTTAATCAGAATACCACGAGTTCTTGTCACTCCTGATGATGATGAGCGGTGGATAGTGCTCGAAATACACCTATTTCAAAAAAGGTTGTGGATGAGAAGCCTAAAGCCTACGCGACTAGACCGAAAAGGAGTATGGGTAGTTTCAAAACCGCATTCGAGACTTGACTTTTAACATCAACAATTCAAGTTCTTTGTTGTATAAGGTAGAAGCAAGATAGTCGTAAATTGTTGTGTTGATATTCATGTGCCTTTTCTATGTTTAGTAATTTGTACCCATAATCCCTTTCGAGCTATTCACGTAGGCTTTAGACCTTTCGCCGACAACGCTTTTTGAAAAAGTTGTATCAAGTAAAAACATGCTGTAACTTACTCGTCCTTATACAATTAATATATAAAACTAATCTGAATATAAAAATACATTATTATATTTAAAAGTACGAAAAATTTAATAAAACGATAGGGGTCAATAATTTGTAAACAATATAAAAGGATATATATATATATATAATAAATATAAAACATTGAACTGAAGCCTCTCAACGTGACTATTACTGATTCAGATCACGTATAAGGCTCAGCTTAGCTGGAGTTGCTACTGGTAACCATTAACCCAATACTACCTATAGTGAGGCTGGTGGCAGGATATACGCGGTATACACCAACGTTGAACCATGCAATGAGAGAAGGGTATTACACAATAGCCTGCGTCCACAATATATATTATAAATGTCTTGCAGCTCCGTCCCCAAACTGATTGAAGGCTCAGAAAAACCCAAAATCAAAACAAAATTTGTAATTTACTGGTCGCGATGCAACGATATTGGCTGTAATTCCACTGGTGTAAAACTGGAAGTATTGATTTTTGGGCGTGGCGCTACATCAGGAACTATCTATCATTAAGCCAATTTTCATGCTTGTAGCAAAAAACTGAACAATTCTGCACTATTTGTGCACTATATTCCTGCACTACTTCTAAACTGTAAACGTTACAGCGAAAACTGTTGCATCGCGACTCGCGATTTCAAAATTTGACTCGGTACTTTGCACTTCTGTTACGTCAATCAAACATACAAACGTTACGTCACGCAACGCGGGTAACAACTTTTTACCATCCAGAACAAATGTTTTACAATTTATTCTTCAGTTTTATTTTGTCAGTTCAGTAATGTAGTATAAAACACTCGATAGACCCATTTGGGCTTTATAAACCCTCTTCAAAACATCGACAGAGTCCCACGGCCAAAGTCCATCATTTACGATACGTTATTACTACAAATAAGTAATAAGCTTTCTACATCACTACGTAAAAAAATAACCATAAAATTTCAAGACGATTCTAATAAAAGAGCAAAAGTCAGTCGCTTTGAGTTCAGTGCATGAATGGGTTGGAAACTCGGCAAACATCAACCGGAATTTTGCGAAAACAAATAAACCAGCAGTTGCATGTCTTGAGATTCTTTCAGTAAAGTTTTAGCTAATTAAATCAAATTTTGAACGATATTTTGATCATAACCCCGCTCTATGCATGCTTCTATTTCGAAGAACGGATCGAACCGACAGACTTTCCTCTTTGTTTGTTTTCCATTTGTTTCTTTTCCTTCGCCGAAAGTCATTGGCATAATTCATAATTCAGCTCGATTTAGCTCTTTTAGTTTGAATGTTGACCAGAAGTCCTACAGTGGGAACCTCTACAAAAAAATATTCTGCACACCAGTATCAGACAAAATCTGGCTTCCGTATTTTTTGTAAAATTTTCAGTCAATTAGAAAACATCCCTCTTTGGATTGACCCAGAGCCCTGCGTGATGCCTTCCCCAGGACGACAATAGCGCAGTCTGTGGAGACGAGAAAGCTGAATACCCTTAAGGATAACAGGAATAGCAAAATGAAATAAAAAGTGAACAGATGAATAGCACCTCAATATTAGTAAACAAGTTGAATTCCAGAGAAATTGCAGAAAAATAGACAGGCTCGTAACATGGTACATTTTCGTCTCACTGATCCCGGGTTTTTACGGAAATTTTGATCCCTGAGTCCATATTTTTAGAAATTTTTTATCCCTAATCCTTGGTGCAAAAAACTGAGCGGATCCCTGATCCCGACCCAATGTCCCTGATCCTCGATCCCACCCATTTGATCCCTGAGCCCTGGCCTCTGATCATATCCCTGATCCTGGCCATAATTTGGGGCTGATCCCTAATCCCATATACCATGTTATGAACCTGAAATAGATGTATATCGAGTATTCAGTTCTAATTCAGTAGTACAGAAGACTCTATCTAGATGGAAAGAAATGGACAGTATAGCATACCATCCCTTAGCTGAAATGTTCAATTTTTATGTCATTTCTCCTGTTTAAAACATTGTAAACTGAATCTTCGCTTTACTGACCACTAGATCTGTTGGATTTAATGAGGATTGGAATCATATGACCTTTTAATAGTTGTAAAATGTAAGATGAAAACCCCATATATGTTCCTAGGATTGGATTCCAACCCCATCTAACCCCTATATAGAGGGATCTAATCTGACTATGCTGACAGAACTGTCCTTAGAAAACGAGAAAAAAAAACAATTTCAGATTTTAATTTTTCTTCTTTCTTTTCCTTTTCCCCGTCTTTCTCGTCCCTTCTCTTCCTCACTCGAGGATCGTCTTCGTCCTCTCTCTTTCTCTCCAGACGATCTACTCTGTTCCATCTCCTCTTCTTCCGTGTCCTTTTCGCCAGAATTTCTCGGACCCTTCTCTTCAAATTCTTTTCCAGAGGAATCAATTTGAGTTCCTTGGTCGATTTTCTGAGACGAAGAGCAGGGTAAACTTTGACATATACCTGTGCTCTTGTCAACATTTTTGCTACGAGTTTCTGGTAGAACAAACCCTTCAATGTTCATTCCTTGACTCACTTGTTCCAGGACTAAGGTATTGATCAGCCGAGTTAGCGTTCTTTTTAAACGTATGATAACAAACACAAGAATTATTGGCAGCACAATAACCCAAACAATACTGCAGACAACACGGATGATGTTAAAACTTGAGCGGGATACCATGTCAAGTACGTCACTTTCTTTCCAGAATAAAACATAAGTCATTAAACTTAGCATTAACATAAAGGACCCTAGTGACCCAAGATTGCGTCCTACATGGTAAAACAGTGTCCCAAAACTAAACAGCACCTTGATGAATTCTTTGACTACCTTCAACGCCTGTAAGACCACGGTTATGACGGCTTCCAAGGCATTGATAAAATAGAGGGCAAAATTCAAGACGAACTTGATAAACCATTCAAGTGTCTTAGCAACAGCGATTAGCACGTGTCTGGTTAGTTTTATTCCAATAAGAAAAACGTCAGAAGCTGCAATTCGTGTTCTACCATCAAGGGTTGACATGGCTTTATAGAGAGAAGAAAAACAAGTGGGTTAAAAACTGCCTTGGGAATTGAGAAGGGTACCCTGGTTGCCAGAAGCTTGCCAGAGATATGGCTCGGGTACCTTTTGTCGATAATCGCTGGCGAGCGATTCTTCCAAGATAATAGCTTAATTAAGCTTCACGTACAAGGGAAACAGCACACGGCAAAGAGAATCATACGGTCTGATTTTTTCGCGCTTGAAGTTGCACGACTTTGCACGTTTACGGCAAACGCAAAATAGAGAGATTAAGCATCATGTAAACGGGAAACGCCAGGCGGCAACGTGAATCACGTGACATCGTCTTTTTCGTAAATCCGAGTCATTTCAAGTAGGACGTTAATGCTAGAAATTACTCTCACGTTTGAGTGCAAAATGCGCCGCGCAATGCGCGAAAAAGGAACTTACGTGTTCCTCCCTGCCGTCTGCGTAAACGTTTACCGTTTACGTGATGCTTAATAGAGACTTAAGATTGACGTTTATGGTTAACCGTTTGACGGTTGCCGTTCGCCGTAAACGTAGGCGATTTAATGGAGAGAAAGGGGGCGAAGAAGAAGGTGGTAGATGAGGGCGAAGAGAGAGGAGAAGAATATATTATATTATAACGAGTATGTTAGCCAATCATCATTGAGGTTCAATTTCTGTACTAGAGCTTAGCATGGAAGTGAGATTCCCAACGGTTTACACCAGAGGCGATTTTTTTTCTCACCCTTTTCTCCTTTCTCCTTCCTTCTCTCGCCCCTTTCCTCCTATTAATCACCCCTATTAATCGGCTCTGGAACCAGGGTCTCTATTCTCTCTATTTTACCCAGGGTATGACGAGATACATGCAGTAAAATGATAATAAGAATGAATTAAGCTTCGTTCGCAGTCACATTGGCTTGTGTTGATCTCGTTGTGCGAAGAGCCCTCCGGGTGTAACCTGAGTGCCTGATACTCAGGTTGGTGCGAAGAACGGTAGTGTCAAACAGTGAATCGATTATGTTTGGGCCTCCTGTGTTACTCTGTTGTTTAGTCAAATCATAATGTTTGTGTTCTCCAGGGATTTTTAAATTTGAATATGAAAGATTATTGAAGAGGATTCTGGTAAAGGCTTATTCTACACTTCATGTTTAGCTTAATTTAAATCATTCGATGTAAAAATAATGATCATCTGAGTGTAAATTGAGTCATGAACCATGAAAAATATGCCATACTCTCAAAGTATTATAGTTTCAGTTGGAGCTCGGGCCGTACTGCTCGGATTTGTGGCGGGCAAATTCATAAATTCCGATACTGTCTTATATCACTTCGTATATATGTCCCTGAAAAGCGTTAAAAAAAGTTAAAATTTAGCTGTCACCACTTACCTTTAAATTCAGCAAGCGTTCTCTAAATTGTAACAACTCTTAGTTCCGAGCAGACGCGGTACCGTTCCTTCTGCATGTACCGGTCACAGTATACGTAATTCAACTGAAACTAAAAAAGACTAAGTTATAGATTACAATACAATAGAACGAAGCTAACCAAGAACAAAAGCCTGAACAAAGGTTTGCGGTACGTTCAGAAAGAACCATGCAGCGGACGCTTCGTGGCATTTGGTTGGGTTGTTGGTCACGCAATCACGGTTGACGTAAGAGTCACGCACTAACATTTGAGAGCGAAATTTGGCTTATGCAAATTTGACTAAGAGATTTACACCATTTAAATGGTTGATTGAAAGAGTTGTTTTGTTCGCCACATTTAATTTTACTTTCATTACTGGCTTAGGCTGTCGTTCAACTGTCAGGCATTCTACCTACGTACCCTACCCCAGTGGGTAAGATGTTTATATTTTCAATTTGTGGTGCAATGTATGACAGTGAAGTTGCATCAGATTATACCCTTTATGAACTAAAGAACCTACTTCTCGTGTTCATTCTCGACATTACTATCTAAAAGGAACGTTGTTAGATCGACCATGGCGGTTTGTTTGGACGAAACTCTTGACAACGCTTTCATCGAGCAGACTGATGAAGTCCTTGCTCTACAGTCGATCTACGAAGAGAATTTCCACTTGATCCAAGAATATGACCAAGATAATAATACTTGTATCGAATTCACTATAACTTTGAATGTTCGCCATCCATATGAGAAAGTCACGATCGAAGCAGTGATCGACGAAGAGCAGCCCTGTGAAGAATTCAAAGTTCAAGATAATTTTGACAATTATGCTCAAACTGACAACGATGGCGATACTGCAAATTTCGATGATGTTCAAAGTTCTTCCATTGAGCCCACCACCTCTAGAGCACAACAAGAATCAGAGAGAGAACTTCTTCGTATAAAAGGAGATTTCAGCGATCTTTCACCGATGAATCTTTGGTGTAGATTTCCGAACCTTTATCCTCTAAAGGACCCCCCACAGGCAATGATTTCTTGTGATTGGCTCAGTAACAGTCAGATTGAAAAACTATCAGAAATACTTGATCAACTATGGCAGGAAAACTGTTATGAGCCAGTAGTTTTTACCTGGGCAGACTGGTTGCAGAATTCTTTGTGGGAGTTCTTGGAGTTGCCCTCCCACATCATCTGCAGAGAAGGTTTTAAAGACTGTCACAAGAATAATGGATACTCAGATGCTGCATTGGAGATGTCTTTGCTGAATATCTTTTTGAAAGGCAGACCCATCTGTGAAATCTGTTTTGAGGCAAAAGAAGGACAAGAATTTTGCTGGTTTGATGAATGTCACCATTTCTGTTGTGTGGAGTGTCTCAAACTGCACTGTGAAATGCACATCAAATCTGGGTCTGTCTTGCAACTGCTTTGTCCAAACCATGAATGCAAAGCTGCAATAGCACCTGAAATTCTTAAAGATATTCTTGATGCTGATGTATACAAGAGGTGGGAAAGGCTACTTCTCAGCAAAACACTGGACATGATGCCTGATCTATTTTACTGTCCTAGATGCAATACAGCAGTTGTTGCTCATGAAGATGTTGAGCAGTCCAGGCTTGGACAATGTCCTTGTTGTTATTTTGCATTCTGTACTGAATGTCAAGGTCCATGGCATCATGGAAAAGTCTGTGGTGAAGATGAGGAAGTTGAGGAAGATGAGGAAACCAATGAAAACAAAGAACAGATGTCAAAGAAGAAGACGAAGAAAGATGGTGCAGATAGTGAAGGAAATCAATCTGTCGAAGAGAAGAAAATTGCCAGGAAAAAAGCCTATCAAAAAGCTTTTAATTCCTTGGTACTGGAAATGAGACACAAGGGCAATTACAGAAACTGTCCAAAATGTAAAGCTGTCATTGAGAGAAGCTATGGCTGTGACTTCATGCATTGTACTTGTGGTTGCAGTTTTTGCTGGCAATGTGGTAAGTCGACTAACTCTGTTGTAAAGGATATGGAGTGTAGGGGTGTAGAGGGATGTAGTGAGGCCTGAGCAGAATGGGGGCAATTTTCTTGAGACCCTTTGAACAAAACAAAAATAGCTCAAATATGCTATATTTCCAAGGAAAATAATTTGGACAAAAGCACATGGGAATTTGTCCAGTGTTGAGAAACAAAAACAAACTTTGTCCAAGTGCAGATTATACTTGAGATAACATTTAAATATTGTGAATTAAATTAAAAGTAAAACTTTAAAGTGATATTATTGACATCATCCTTCAGATGATGGCTCAAGCCCAAAATTTGGGGGGAGGGGGGGGGGTAAATTTGCCCCCTTGCAAAGCCACTGGCAAGGGAGATCAGGGTCCTGGTGGGTGGGGTACTAGGACAGTGATGAGGAAGTGCAAATGAAGCTAAAAGGCCAATGAGTTTAGGACCTCCTGTCAACCCCAAAAGGCCAACACGGCTACCACAAAAGTTACACACCAAGAAGTCAAATTTAATTTGGGAGGGGGGAACACTTATTACAGCCTAACTGCTGAATAAAATTATGAGGATTGTGGCTCAGTGAGTTTAAGTTGATGGCTTGTCAATGGTACACTGTACTGCCACCATACAACCCATGTTTGACCACTGAGCACAGATCAAGATTGAAACAGTGTTTGTTTTAAATTAAGGAGGGAGGAAAACCAGAGAACCCCCCCACCCCCGACCCCATTGCAAGGGATTAAGACCAACTTAACTCACATGTTTCATTGCCTGTCAGGACTCAAACTCTTAGCAGTGAGAAGTATGCAGTGAATCACTAGTCTATGCCACTCCTCCCTCCAAACATTTCCATCTAACCTTCATGCCTCAACCTCTATCCCCCAGATGTTGGAGCTAAAGCAAGAGCTGGCTATAAAAACTAGTTACACCAATAGTTGGGACCAGGGGGACATGTGCTTGACCTAATTTTTTGTTGAGGAGGTATCATAAGAGCTCCTTTAGGATGTTAGAAACAAACTCTTAATAGCATGGTAAAGAATTGTTATTATTGAGAAATTCACTTATTTGTGTTACATAATGTTTTAGAAAAGGTGATTAAAGATTACAATCACTTTGGTGAAAGTTGCAATCCACTGGCTGCTAGGCTACATGATGAACCACGCCAACCTACAGAGGGTGAGCTTATCATTGAAAAATTCAAGAAAGAGAATCCTAACAAGAAACTCCGCGAAAAACACTGTCCTACTTGCTCACAGAAGAACATTAAAGTGGCAAACAACAACCACATCAAATGTTGGTCATGTAAGACACAGTTTTGCTATAAATGTGGTTTGAGAATACAGGGAGCAAGTTACAAACACTTTATAGCACCAAATACTTGCACACAACACTCGGATGATTGAATTATGAATGAACTTCACATACACCTGATAAACACTTTTGGTCTACCGGGTGACCCCAGCTATAAATGAGATCAACGACCTGCTCACTACTAGAGCCTTCAATAGCTCATGGTTAGAGCAGCGTATGGCGGGAAATCCGATGGTTGTGGGTTCAAACCTCGCGGAGGGCTCGAGACTTTATTTACTACTCGATGAAGCATACACTATATTTCTAACATCTTTCCGAGTGCAATATTATTTATTAACATTTTGCTCTATTTGTGGGGGAGGGGAGAGGAGGGGAGAGGAGAGGAAGGGAGGGGAGAGGAGGGGAGATCAGAGGAGGGGAGGGGAGGGGGAACGAACTATTACCCACGTACCTGAGGTTAACCATGCCTCCCTCCTCCATTTCTAACCGAGACTCCCAAATATAAAAAGTCTCTCGGGGCTTCGACAAACCCTGTCAGTGTGAGAATAAAGCCAAGATTTACATCAGGTACCCATGGTACACTTTTATAAGCAAGAATAATACTTTTAAAAAGAATATCAATATTTTATGTGTTGTTATCAAACTGCAATATATAACTAAAATATGTTTTATAAACAGAAGAACAATGTGTGTTGGTACGAAAGTGAACCGCCATAGACTCGAACACGATGCGCAGTCTCCTACAAAAGTACGTGCCGGCAACAGTACAGTTGCGAAGTTTGTCCGGAAACCCCTGCAACCCGCGCAGAAGTCGAACTCCGAATGTGCCTTGCACACCTCAAAACCCTGACCCTATTATTCCAGGCCTTAAAAGAATATTGAGTTTTCGTAAACCAATGTTTTACTTAAGAGTAAATCCTGAATTAGTTCTAATCGGGCTTTCAAAAACTCAGACCTGTTTAATAAACGTTTGCTGACCTCTTTATCGAGCGCTTTTTTGAATTGAAAAATGTTGTAAGCTGCTAACGGCGTTAATGCGGAAACCATACCTTATCTCAGACCAAAGCGATACTTTATCCCAGACTTAAGCCGGTGATACACGCTGCAATTTAGTTTCTCGTGCTTGCAATACAATTTTAGGGATCTTGTTGCGAGAGCGAAATTGCCGAATGTATCATGTCTGGCAACAAAGGCGGCAACAATATCCAGAGAAAAGTTTGAACTTTTTTCTGCAACGTTTTAAACATCATGCGCTCGTACTGAATGTTGCAGAGTGATGACAGATGCTGCAATTTTTCTCTGCAACAAAAATCTAAAATTGTATTGTCAGCACAAGAAAAAATTGCATCGTGTATCGCCCGCTTTAAAAGGCAAAAATGATACCCTACTCCAGACCATGGAGCTGAAAAACCAAACCCTATCCCGCGGCACTCACCCGCATAGTATATTTAGGGGGTATCCACCTTACCCCCTGTTGGGCTCGATTGTTCCTAATTGGGTAAGTAGTAGAACTCTACAGCTAGTGTGGTAAGCAAAGGGAGACAATGTAGTTAATATTGTTCATATGTCCATATCATGAGTTAACGAGGCACCCAAGGGACACAAAATTAAGAGTTGGAACTTGTTAAAATTTTCTGAAATAGTAGTTGCACGACACTACAGTATCAATTATAATAGTTGGTGAAGGTGTATTTTATTAGGATAATAATTGTATATTTGTACAGGATTTCGTAGATCTCAAATACTATATGTTTGGAGTGTTTATATACATGTTTTGAAAGTTCTTGATGCCTGTGTCTGATATAGCGAACCCAACTTGTTCGCCGGACTTTCATACCGCCAAAGGTTTCCAGGCCCTAAAGTCGCACAAAGTTTAAATCGAATAAATTCACTTTAAATCGCACAAAGTTACCTTAATTTATTCCCATCGACTTTTTGGCCAATTTTTGCTAAGTCGCCTTATTAAGTTACTCAAAGTTACGGTGACTTTAGGGCCCGGAGTAGGTCTCGCCAAGACGTCAAACCTTCGCCTCAAATACCCAATATATAGCCTTAGCAACTGTAGTGTTTAGTTGATTCGCTTGTGTTCAACAACAGTAAAGAACTACATGGTCAACATGCAAGTTAGTTGTTCGTATAAATTAAGGTGGTTCGACTGTGTTTTTTACTGAGCGTACCTTCCAAGTTTGAGCCGCTAGTACAACGTCGTAAAACATTCAGATGAAAAATGGCTATTGTAGCTGACCAAGATAAAGATGAAAATTTGCTGTGAACCAGGTGTGGTCGTGATTGGAGTTACCATAGCAACGTAAGGACGCCATCTCGAGTTTTAAATATAGTCTTATTTCTTGTGACGGAATCGTTTAACAGGATTTATACCTTGCATGGATATATGTCGCAGGATTGTACAGCGATTTTGAGGAGTTTCTGCATGTTATAGCGTTTTTGAGAAATTAAGAGTAAACGTCATTTCCTGGTCACAAGAAATAAGGCTATATCTAAAAATCGCGATAGCGTCCTTATGTTGCTATGGTAACTCCGATCACGCCAACACCCAGTTCACAGCAAACTTTCATCTTTATCTTGGTCAGCTACGATAACCATTATTCAACTGAATGGTTTAAGACGTTGCAGGTACTAGGGCCGGGCTCAAACTTGGAAGGTACGCTCACTAAAAAACACAGTCGAACCATGCACCTTCATACTCCACGTACAACAAACTTTCTTGGTTGTTCGCAGCATGAAGTAAAAGTCCTCTGCTCTTTGCAATACAGAAAATTCATTGCATGCGGGATGGTGATTCAAGCAACACTTGCACTGCGTGCAACTAGAGTAGTTTTCGCACTAGTGTGAAACATACAGACTCCGCCGTGCCGTAACCGTGTCGTAACCGTGTCATAACCGTGCCGTAACCGTGTCGTCAGTGCAGTGTTGTCTACAAAAACATTTGACTGAATTCCTGCTGTAACCGTGCCGTGACCGTGCGGTGTTGTTGTCAAATTCATACGAAATCTACTCTAACTTTCAATGCTACAATGTTGCGCGACTGAAGAATTAAGGTGCATGAATATTAGAGCGGTTTTCGTATGAGTGGGAAACTGACCGTACCGTACTGTGACCGTGTCAGTACCGTAATGTCGACAAAAACATTCGAAATCCCTGCCGTAACCGTACCGTGCATTGACCGTAACTGGTACGGTCAGTTTCCCACTCATACGAAAACCGCTCTAATTAGCATTTACATGCACTCCTGACACCAAATGATAGCGGACACATTAATGGTTTCTATGGATCACAAAGTGTTCGTTATAATTACGTTAACGAGTACTTCTTAATCCCAAAAATATGAGGATTTACTGCGTCTGCCGACTATGTTTGGCCCTCGCAATCTTCTGACATGCCGTACTCAAAACGAAGAATTACTACAGAAATAACAACATGAACTAAAGACTACATAATCCAGCGTCTTTAGCAAATCGCCAAATAAAATAGACGTCAAAATTATAATCTAAGCTCAAGGTGTATTATTAGAAATATTTTATGAGGATACATTATTGACGACCTTATCAACAATTGAATTTCGTATTTCGTACACATGATTACTCGACCGTTGAGAGTTTTTGAAAACAAAGAAAAGTTTTTGATAACATAGTATTTTCGGTATCACTGTAAATGTTCCATTATCCACCCGTATTGTATAAGCACCGCGTCAATCAATTGAGTGTGCGCCATATTAACTTCCAGACGGTCCGCGGCCGGTTCCGGCGCTAAAGTCTACAAGATGTCAATAAATACATTTTCAAAGTTTATAACTGACAAGTTTATAACTTACTTACTGTACTGTGAATATAGTTTAACACTATGTTGGGACAACCCAAGCAGTGTTTTCAGGCAATGGTGATGGTGCTCGTAGATTCAATGTGTTTGCCTCTACCACTTGGATTCTATTCCGTCGCACTTGCAAACACCTTAATTTATCAAGTTTGAGAATATTCATGAAAGCTTTTCGAAACTGTTGCACTCTCCAGGCGTAGAGAAGTGGGTTGATTCCCGAGCTGAAGTAGGTAAAAGTTAACGCTACATCTCGAGCTGTGTGAATTGTGGTTTTGGTTCGACATGGAACACATTGAACCATGATAATATCAATAATCAGAAATGGCACCCAAAATGCGATAAAAACACCAAGTATTATCAACATTGTTTTGGTGGTGGCCTTTTCTCTGGTGATAGCATTCTGTAAGGCTTTGTTTTTAGAGCTGACTGTATTTTTAAGCTGTTTCGTGTGTCCTCGGATTGCTAAGAATACTCCAAAATACGTCAAAACAATCAAAACACTGGGGACCGTACAGCCAAGCAAGTAGAGATATAGTTGATATCCAGTGGCTTTCCAACCAGCAAGTGGTAAAATTGCGAAATGTAATGTATACACCCAGATGAAGACGATAGCAATGATAATTCGCTTTTTTGTGATTATACCATGGTACGAGAATGGATGTGATATTACTGCATAACGATAGATTGACAGAGCTGCCATGTTGAGTAAGGATGACACGCCCGAAATGATAGCGCACAGATAGTGTGCGAAAAAGATATCATTATTGTTTTGCCAATACGTGGCAGCGAGTAAAGTCTCAGCAAAACAACCCATCATCAGATCAGACAGTGCAAGGTTGATGATGAAATAATTCTGCAACGTTCGCAGCTGCCTATAAGGATCTTTGATGAACGACAGAAACACCAAAAGGTTTCCAAACACGGTAATAAAAGAAATAAAGAAATAAGCCACTGTACTCGCGAGGCTTGTTGAAAACCAATAGCCCTCGTAGAACATGTTGACGTGAAAACAGTTTTATCCTTGCAATTCCAGTAGGGACTTTTTTACGTTATGTTCTCCTGTTGCTTAGCCAGTGTGCAATCAACTCTGAGGAGAAAAATAGTCATTTCAGCGTAAAAAGACTTAACGACATAAGACCCCCTGAAGGTGAGATAAGCCACTTAAGACCCTCATATAGAAAGATAAAACAATCTTCTAACGAATCAGCAGGTGATACAAATGGCTCACATTTTAGTGTTTTCTCAGTTATCATGTTGACATCTTTTCATTTCACAGTCTTTTCGTTATCACTATTTTAAAAAATGTGTCAGTGCACGAATAGAACTTTCCAGAATTTGTTTTTCTTAATTTTTACTGAGCTTTTCCTTATTTTTCTCTTTAGCGCACGTCACGAGAGCTTTATATGCAAATTTGCTTTTCTGTGACAGCAAAAAATGAAACAATTGAAAAAGTCTCTGAATCTGGCTGTTTACTCAATCAGAGTTGTCTCATGATGTCTTCATCGTTTTTGACAACTAGTGACGGAAGATAAGTTATCATTTTGACAAATTTAAGTTTTATTGCACAACTGAAACAGTTTTTTTCAACTAGTGATTGGCGCTGACTATATGAATATGTTTCCTGATGTGGAGATTTGAGTTGCGGAGGAACCAAACTTCTAATAAAGGTACGAGTTCTCATCAGGGCTCGTAAAAATTAATTACTAATCAAAGCAAAGATTTCCCCCTTCCTTCAAAGGATTAACATTACGTTAAATTACGAAGCTCATAAAAACGGCATCAATTTCAACGCATGCAGGGAAGAAAGTGGCAGCGGCTAGTTTTCGTGATTTCTTTGATGGAAAAGATTGAGCGTTGTTATCAAAAGTAGAAAGTTGTTATCATTTGAAAGGCCCGTTAATTACTTCATAGGCGATAAAAGGTGTTCTAATACAATATCTACTAATCACTCTTCAAAGAATATATGAATCTAAGCTAAGAAAAAGACACTTGCTTTACTTTCTGCTATTTATTATATTATTCTTACTCATTAGCCTTCTCATAGAGAAGGAAATAAATTTGGGTCGCTGTCGCCTTTCTGACGGGCACATTCTCTTCGCTAGTCAAGTACATTTGACAATTATGCTTTTTCCTATAGCTTGTCCACATCCGCCTATAATTGGTTTGCTGACTAGACAATGCAAAATGAAATAGATGACATTTTTTCGTGTTAGAAACTGGACCGAATAAGCCGACATCTAAAGCGCCGAGTATTAGAATTAAATGAGACTAGAAACATATTACTTTTTTCCAATGGTTGTGGTGACTGAATTTTAATGAATACGTACAAGCGAAAAGCGTACACCGAAATAATTTTTAAAATGACTAAACTGTTTTAGAGGCTCTTTTACACAAAAAACAACGTCAGCTCAGTATCAAATTCTTTTTTTTTTTTTTGTAAATACAGATACATCACCGAGGCGTACCTGACGCCGTAAGGGGTCGATTCGCTTTTAGTTATGGAATAGAACAAACAAGCAATCGTCAGAGCTGAAAGCTAGGCTATTTGCGACAATTTAATTTGATATGCTAGTGTGCTTATCTACACTTTTGGAGGAAATACTGGCGTCAAACAATAATCAAAATTCTGAAATGTTCAAATATGAAAATAATGACCAAAACCTAGGTTGAATTAGCATCTAGTAGACTATGGATGGGGGAAACGTTTAGCTACTGATTCCATGAATTAGTCTAAAGACATTCCGTTTATTCAACTGAACTTCTCTGGCTGACTTCGCAAAAGATAGTTGAAAACACTATTGAAATGAAAAGGATAGCTTTTAACGAAAAACGCTGTGTCTAGATGCCCTGCAGCCGGTCACGACCTTCAAAAGACTAAATGCCCGGCAGTAAGAATTTTTTTTACAAAAATCAATAAAACAACTAAGATTGAACCCTTCTATTTTTGTTGAGAAATGTCAAGCGCTTGTCGTGAAATCGATGGATTTGAAACTGAGCAAATTCTTCAAATTATGTAACCTCCACAAATTTGACTACTCGCCTGCAGTAATGAAGGAAAGCCCACTATGTACTAGATAGCTGTTGGTTCAATTTTAAGTTTCAAACCCATCAAGCTCAAGAAATTAAAAGCGCTTGACATTTCTCAACAAACTAGAGTGTTTTAATGCCTTGAATCTTAGTTGTTTTATTGCACTTTTAAAAGAAATTCAACTGCCGGGCATTTAGCCTGAATTTGAATATTGTGATTGGCAGCATGCAAACTTTTTTAAATGTCTCAAATGAGTGTTTCGTACTCTGTGCTCAGGTTGAAGAATTCGCTCAGTTGAAATCCATCGATTTCAAGCGATTCAAGGCATGAATGAATAGCGTTGTCACTACCACGTACAATGGCGCGCCTTTTTGAAAAGATAGGAGGGTTTGATCCTTTGAACCTTAGTTGTTTAATTGATTTTTGTAGAAAATATCAGACTGCCGGGCATTTAGTCTTTTGAATGTTATGACCGGCTGCCGGGCATCTAGACAGAGCGTTTTAAAAAACTGATTTTTCGAGTCTTTGCATACCGCTATATTTACACTAACATTACTAATTAAAGCTTTGGAAGATTATTTTGAGTTTTTACTTTGTTAGTTCAGTGTTATTTGACCGCAAGCGGCGAAGAATTTCAATTGAAATTGGAACGTACTGTGGAGATTTGAAAACTGGTTTGAACTTTATTTTTCATTTATTCCGTCATCTATTTTAAATCGATGCTTGTTGTGAATTCGGCTGATGGGGGCAACAATTACTTTTGTCTTATACCAAACAACTACATTCTCTACCCGTTGCAAAAATGCAAAAACAAGAAAACAAGAGCTATAAATTTCATTGCATTTCCTCTAATTATCCAAACTAAACTCCGTGGCGTATAGCCAGGATTTTTTCGGAGTCATCTCGATCAAGAGAAAATAAAAAATAATAATAAAAAGAAGACAAAAGGAAAAAAAAAATGAAATTACACAATCAAAAGTTTCCTGTTTTTTGTGTGTGTATTTTTGCCATCACCCTACCTTATTTCAGCTTATCCGTCCCGTGCAAACTGTCCTGGCCTATATTTATATACACTAAAAAGCTTCATCTTAAACTTTTGTCTTGTCAACTTTAGTGGGAGATCTAACAAACACTAAGACATGTACATTAGTAATGTTTAAATAGCTGACTTCGTTGAGAGTTCTGACGTACAAAATGAATACATTGCAGGATATTTTTAGTTCATTCTTTGGATTCTAATATTTGATAAATAGACAAAAACAAAATTGGCGCCCTTCTAATAAAAAGCGGAAACTTTAAATGATTGAAAAACAAATACGTGCTATAATATTTTCGACAGTTATTCCAGCTTTTAAAACCTGATTCAAATACACGTTTCCAAGTGAAATCACTTAATTTCAACTACAAATTAAATAGTTTAATGCATTTCAGATGAAATTGAAACGATAGATAACCTATCCGGCACGCGGTAGGTCTTTTTAAAAAGTGAAAAGTGAATTGACGATAGTGTTACCGTGTGAACAAGTCTTTACAACACAACAAAGTATTTGTTTCAAATGATAATGTATCGATAATCAATATATTGTAAGCGATCGTTTTCATTTTGTTTCGAATCTCTTCACATGTAAAACACGAAATGGGTTTTGTTTCAAATGAAAGGAAATCCGATAAAAGAAGTATACGGATAATTGCTATAGTCAAGGTCAGAAATTTCAGTTACAAAACATGATGTTGCAATTTGTGGCAATTTCGATAGGATATAGATGACGAAGTTGTCTGAGTACAATTAAGTGGCATGAAGTAGTCATACGACCAAAAGTAAGGGCTTTCTGATAACAGCGGAAGATCAGTGACATCGTTTTAATGTCAATATTTTCATCATAACTGTAGTTGTATTTCCTTTTTGTACAATACCTAAGTTAAGGGGCATGGCTGAACCAAATGATTTAATGATTAGTTGGTCGTAAGTGGTCGTCATCAAATCACCATCATAATCATCATCATCATTATTATTATTTCCGCATTTTATTATTGTCAAATGGTTTTGTTTCCAAACAATGGACTATACCTTTTTACATTGCACCTGAATTTCTCGATTTTGGAGGTCATATATTTCGCGACTATACAATTTTGTGATTTGTATATGTAATACAACAGTCTTAGGACTCCATACTGTACGTCCAATTTGAAAATATAATTGAACAAAGAAAATTCCGAGGACTGCCAAAAGTTCAATTATTTTCATATTTGACAAGCATAGAGCCTGTTACTCATCATGAGTAATGTCTCGAAACCCAATGACCAAAATTAAAGAAAAATCCATCTTTGACAGTATTTGATTTAGAGCCAGCTATATAATTAGACGAAAAAAATCAAATTGTAATTAACGCACTTCAATTTCAAGGTTTTTTACCTACGGTGATCAACGTTACAAAACTTTTATTTTCGTGTGTAACCATACTAGTTGTGTCCTGCTTAGAAGTCGATACCAGTTTATGGTCGTCTGTACCAACGTTGTCAGTGCTTCAGTGAAGTGGAGAAAGACTGCAGCAGCAGTGGTGATGATTGGAAATTGGTAAATGACTGCCGAATAGAAAAAACAAATACTTGCTATTTCCGACAGTTATTCGCGATCGATCGAGCTCTAAAAGACCTAAACTGATTCATATCCACGTTTCCAAGTGAAATGACTTAATTTTTGTTGTCAATATAGTTTGTTGTAAAAAAGTACATATACATCTAACAATAGTCTCAGTAATACTTACGGTATATATCACACATCCTGCATTCTGATTGGCTACTCTACTGGAGGTCAAACGTAGTTGCGAAAACAATATGGCGGATCAAAACGCTGAACTGCGTTTTGCAGTGATTTCTCAGGATTTTATCGAGAACTTACGTCTCTTTATTTGACCGATTAGTAGGTTTATACTAAAACAATTAGACCTCTCGGCCTCATGGACTACGATCCAATAGCGCATTCGTCCTTCGGCCTCCTTTCGTTCGGTCATCGATTGTTAAATAGATTGCATTTCAGATGAAATTGCTGAAATTGAAACGATAGATATCCTATCCGGCACGCCGTATGTCTTTTAAAAAGTGAAAAGTGAATTGACGATAGTGTTACCTTGTGAACAAGTCTTTACAACACAACAAAGTATTTGTTTCAAATGATAATGTTTCGATAATCAATTGTAAGCTATCGTTTTCATTTTGTTTCGAATCTATCAAAAATATAACCGCGCATAAAATATCGTTCTCTTCACAATCATGTAAAACACGAAATGGGTTTTGTTTCAAACGAAAGGAAATCCGATAAAAGAAGTACCGATAATGACTATAGTCAAGGTCAGAAATTTCAGCTTAAATTAAGATGTTGCATTTCAATCGGATATAGATGACGAAGTTGTCTGAGTACAATTAAGTGGCATGAAGTAGTCATACGACCAAAATAAGGGCTTTCTGACAACAGCGGAAGATCAGTGACATCATTTTAATGTCAATATTTTTATTATAACTGTAGTTGTATTTCCTTTTTGTACAATACCTAAGTTAAGGAGCATGGTTGAACCAAATGATTTAACGATTATTTAGTCGCAAATGGTCGTCATCAAATCACCATAATAACCATCATCATCATTATTATTATTATTTTCCCATAGAATTGGTAGAGATACATATAACTGAATTGATTGAATAAGTGACAACTCCACGTTAAAAAACACAACATCAACATATCATTTTCCCCATTTATTATTGTCCAATTGTTTTGTTTCCAAACAATGGACTATACCTTATTACATTGCACCTGAATTTCTCGATTTTGGAGGTTGTATATTTCGCGACTATGGACTCCATGTTGTACGTCCAATTTGAAAATAATTGGACGAAGAAAATTCAAAATAAGAAGAACTGTCAAAGAAATGTCAAAATTGGCCGAGTCCAATTTGCTAATTTGGCTAGTCAGAGGAATTTTTTTGAGTTCAATTATTTTCAAATTTGACAAGCATGGAGTCCTGTTACTTATCATGAGTAATTATATAGTTGCCTCCAAACCCAATGACCAAAATTAGAGAAAAATCAATCGTTGACAATATTCATGATATTTGATTTAGAGCCAGCTATATAATTAATTAGGCGAAAAAAGTCAAATGGTAATTAACGCATGCACTTCAATTTCACGATTTTTACGGTGATCAACATTTTCATGTGTAACGATATTACGTTTAAGGTCGTCTGTACCAAAGTTGACAGGGCTCGCTTGAAGTGGAGAAAGACTGCTGCAGTAGTGATGAGACCAAAAATTATTGATTGATCTTCAATTCACAATGCAATTGGCAATAAATACATACTTTCTTTACTAAAATACAAAATTTCAATCACTAAATTTTCGATCATTTTATGTTCGCGACCCTTCACCCCCCCCCCCCCCCCCGAAAATCGTGAAATCAAAGTGTCGCGAAATTTCATGTAAAAAGGTAAGTCAGTTTATATTCCTCAATGAAATCACGGGTAGTAGACTTCTTTTTATTATGCTGGATGTGTGAAACAATCTCTTACCGGCCTGACCATACAGTCCATACTAATGACTTGCGGGTTTGCAATCCACAAGTTACCCCCCCCCCCCCCCCCCCCAAAAAAAAAAAAAAAAGAAAAGAAAAGAAAAAAAAAAAAACCAGAAAGAAAAGAAAGAACGAGTTGAAGGGTTGCACATGGAAATGGCTAAAGTGACTTTTTAGACTTTTTAAAAATTTCTCAAATGGTCCAAAATGATATTACTTGTCGTTGGTAAAATATTAACGCCGGCATGCACAATAAGTCATTTAGACTATTTTCAATGTCACCCCTTCAGCTGTACGTAGGGTTATGGTCGTGTGATGGTCTCCAAAATGTTGGAACGTTCACATTAAATTTGGGTGTAGCTAGAATAATTTCAGTTCCCCCCGCACTATAATGAACCTATTTGCATATTTTAAACTGGACTTTTTGATTGGTCCCTTGCCCTATTTCATTATGACGTCACGGTTTATTTACTGTAGGGACATAATCATGAAAAACAACAGGACTTTGAACAAAATTGTTGAGTAAGCAATATTTATTGCATTTGTTGGCTGTTGTCGCTTTTCTTCCTTCTATAAACTGAGTTCCGAAAGTAATAGTGATCCCGATAAAAGTGCGAGCAAGAGACCATAATACTAAGAGAGCGAAGCTTTGAACCTTGCGCGCGCGATGGCGAAATTACTATAAAACTGATTGCCTTAGTCGCCGCGAACATCGCATGGACATCAATACCGAGCTTCGTTCTCTTAGTATTATGGTCTCTGTTGTCTGTGGGTATATTCATCTTAACTAAGCCTAATTCGTTTTCGGCTCAGCCTTTTTTCAGTGCTTAAACAAACCGCCAACTGTCTCCCATTTTTCCAGACGTATGACGTCATTTCTTTTGTTTTATTCCAGGTACCCTCAAATTTAATCGTGCAAGAGCGTCATAAATCTCTTTATTTTTGTTGATTTATTACCATAACGAAATGCCATAAAAATGTTTTACGACTTTCGATATGAGATTCTGTCCCGCCCTCTCGAGAGTGCCTTCAAGTACAGAATCAATAATATTAAGTAATGGTCCGTTTAAGAAGTGTGTAGTACTGAACGGCATGGCAGAAGGCGCTATATTTGTTGTATTGTTTAAACTGTTCATCTTATTGGTTAAAACGTAACATGAAAAATTGCTATAACATAGTAGAGAAGCACATATATTTATTTTTTTATTTGCTGAATGATTTCCGGGTTTAACTGATTAAATACAACAGAAATTTTATGTGGAGAACATTGCAAATTGGTAGTTTTTCTTGTCTGTCAGTGTGTTTAACTCCAGTCCTGTGATTGGTTGAAAGTTTTAAACTCAAAAGAAAACTCTTAAAAAATGAGTTTCAATACATTTTACTTCAAAAACATGTATTCCATAGGTTGATACATCCCCAGCATGCATGAAAATATCAAAATTCTGATGTAGGGAAAGTGATATACCGCAGAACAATAGAAAATATTATAGTTTTACAAGGACCATTACTTAAAGCGGCGACACATGAATTAATCGAGTTTGACAGCATGAAGATTATATATCTCATTTCTGTATCCTGGACAGCTTTGGCTGGCGTTTATAAGCACAAACTTTATTATCAATTCACTGGAAATTTTTGCCAATTTCCTATGATAGAAAGTATCTAGGAAATATCTAGGTAATTGCACTTTCCTATGATAGGAACTGCATAGACAAAATGTATAGGAAAATGCATTTTCGATCCTAGATATTTCGTATCATACGGAAATTGCATTTTCCTACTAGATATTTCCTTACTGCCTTTTCATTTTCCTATGATGTAGGAAATTAAATATCTATAGGAAAATGCAAGTTTCCTGTGATAGGAAATATCTAGGAAATATGGAGGAAAATGTATTTTCCTATATTTTGACCAGTTCCTATCATAGGAAGATGCACTGATTTCCTAGATATTTCCTATCATAGGAAATGGGCAAAAATTTCCATAGATTATCTGTGTAACGCAAACCAATTAAAGCTCTGGTATCCAGGATAACATTGATTTCTATCATCTGGATTAAATTCATAAAACGAAGAATATTCCGAAGCTGTAACATTGCGTCCTAAGATCGGTGATTGAATAGATTGCAATGCTCATTAGCACTCATAAATCAACGAAAACTCGACAATGCTGCATCATGCAGTTCAGTCCCTTAATGTCTATTGTCCGGCATGATACCGTTATATTCGGTAAGCAGGACTGAAAACGTTATATGTGGATGCGAAAGTCATCAGTCAAGGATAAAAACAAAACAAAAGAAAAAAAATGCATTTATATAATAATTAGGAGAGTACTAGCGCTCTGATTGGCAAAAAACCGTGTTAGTGATGAGAGCTGAGCAAACACGCTCACGTCACTTTTTTCGAATTTTTGGGCTTTTTATTTTATAGAAGAAGTAAGAAACTGTTCTTCTCAGTGTTTGATAGCCTGATCAAAACACTTGTGATGTTGGGAGACAGCTGTGAAAGCACGAGCCGTACTACGCTCTCTCGTGTTCTCCCAGCATCACGCGTCAGTTTTGATCAGGCTATCAAACACGGAAAACAGTTTTTTATTTCTTATTAAATATATATACATAAGCGATAAATGCTTTTTTGCTCTCTTTCGAAGCAAGAGTAATCTAACTTTTCCGTGAGTTACATCCGTTTTTCACTGAACCCTGTTTGCGCCGTGGATAGTCATTTATAATAAATAATTAAAATATCCCCTGAATATCCCCTTAAATTGTTCTGGAAATTACAACAGAAACAGAAACTCAACTTACTGGTTAATGATCACACGGACAATTCTCCTGCTTGGTTTGTCGCTGGCTTCAGATTTTTATGCTTGTAACTTCTGTGGCCAGCTAATTTTCATTATCATTATTATATGAATGAACACTCGGAATATTATTGGGTCTCTTGTGACTTTATTTAGATATCACTTTTTTATAACTGTCACAATTTCCGTTTTTCTACTTTCAAGTGACCACGTCCAGCTATGAAAGAGTTTAATTATTTCTCCCCAGAGTTGAGAACTAATAGACAACCCCGTTGTTAAATAAAGAAGTTACATTGTTAAATGGATCCAGGAGGCACGAGAAAACATACATATTGAAGCAAAAACCATTTAAATGGGCTGAAAAATTAAATACACACTGTTAATTAACTTTACGACACCTACAATTTTGTGAAATTGTTTATTAAAGTGATGTTATCGGTTCATTTGTTTAAGGGAACTCGCTGCACTAAATTGATTAGTTTTGGTCTATTATTATTCATTCAAAATAATGCTAGTTTCTGATTGGCTGAGAACTTCTGGGCAAACGGAAATTCTCCATGACCAGGGCGTCAGCATCCTAAAATATTTTTGGCTGTACAGCGCGTTTGTTGAGCGGGAAAAATGACTTCAAACACACTTCATCAGTTTAATCGTGTTTTTTGTTAAATGTTTTGAATGAATAATACAACAATTATTGGATTCGGCTATCGTATGATATGAAGAATTATGCAGACCTCGGGGGTTGTTATCCGCCTCAGCCTACGGCTTCGCAAGGCAGCGCGCTGAGAGAACGCTCAAACGAAAGGCTTGTTTGAGTTTTAATCTCCGCATGAGCTTTGGATTATTCCTCGTGCACGTGTTTCAAGCAAATAACATTTATTCCATCAAAAAACATCAATTGTAGTATGCTAATGTCAGTGCCTGTTATTTGATATGTATTCTTAGCGTCTTTCTTTCATTCCCGTCTTTCCTTCCTTCTTTCAAAATTTCTAGGTTGTGGTGTTTCTCAGTCTCTCAGGGATCAATCCTTGGTCCTTCATTATTTCCGATCTATATCTTTATACTTGACAACCCAGAATGTATGCCAATGATACAAGCCTTACTACAGTCACTACAGTTGGATCGTCCCTCGTTGTGATTGCCCAACAATTAAACCTAGACTTATAGGAAGTACCTATAGTAGTCAACAAATTGAGTCTAAATGTAACTAAAACGTACGGAACAAATGTTTGTTGGGTCTGATGATAACTTGAAGAAAATGAGCAAACTAAATTTTAATGTCAATATTGTTGGCCAACCAATTCTAGTAAAGCCCTAGGAGTCAAGCTCGACGAGATATATGCTACCGTGATTTGTTGTACTTGTTCTGTTCATATTGATTTATATGTCTGCGAAAGGTCTCTTCAGTTAATTATAATGGTGGACTAATTAGGCAATTCATTCAGAAACTTTATCTCGCAAGACACAGCTATCACGGTATACAATGGTTTCAGGATTATATCCTGGTTTGATTATATTGTCTGGGATAACTTGCCTAGCATCTTAGCTGAAAGACTTCAAAAGCTGCAAAATCGAGCAGCACGTAACTCAGCAAGGATATGACGTCGGATCCTGTGACAGGGAAGTTCCGTGGACCCCTTCGACCCCCTCTGGATCCGCCACTGAGTGCAGTGCATTAGTGGCAAGCCATTATGAAAGAGGTCAATACTGCACATTTTTCTGACACTGAAAACCACACAAGTAGTCCAAACAATTTCATTTTAATTTAATAAACAAAATACAACCACCAGAAATTAAGATAATGTTACTAGAATGTAAATTAAAGTTTTATATGGTCCAAATATATGGGCATGGTATCCATGGCAACAATATTTCATACTCAATGGTATGGCATTCAGTACTTAACTAACAGTATACATGATGAAGGTACCTAAATACAGTAAAATAATCATGAAAGTCAGTTTAAAAAGTTTTAAAAAACATTACAATCAAAGTCTGTTTTCAAGCCCATCACAAGGAGGCGTTCAAAGGGTCGAACGCACTCTCTCCTCCATTCTTCAACTTTCCATATCCAAAAAAATGTTGACATAAAAGTTACATTTATTTTGTTATATTATCTCTGAAAAGCCCTTTGGCATGGGATAATAAAGTTGTATCGTATTGTATTGTACATTTCAGTACAAAGTCTGTGAACAAAGAAAAATAACCCCTCTCTCAAAGTGATGGACCTGATCTTCTTTATACTGATATATCCTTATTTAACCCTAGTCCAATTACAACAGCTTGAAAACTTAAAATATGACTAATAGATAATACAATCTATGACCAATTGGACAGAATAATAGACTTTTGTTTAGAATAGGATTCAGTCTTGATAATATGGTAAAAGAATATCTTGAACAGATTCTGGTCCCCACTGAGTAAGTTGATCCTGGTGATAAATAAGTACATAAAGACTGTGAGGGTTGTTGAGCTACAATCTCCCACAAAAAAACTGAATTGCTTCTCCTCGTGTTTCCTTCCCCATTGTTGGACTAAATGCTGCAGAATTCTGCCTTAACCAGAAACATTGAAAGCGGGAGAGGGGATAGCAGAACGTTCTTACTTCCCACTGATTAAGTTATTTATGTTTGGGATTGTAGATATATACTTGTGACATACATGTATTACTAATAATTATTGTATGCATAGTATAATTAAGTTTGATATCCTCCCTCCCCCTCCATCCCTCTTTTCTTTATAAAGGTGAACTAATGTGTTATTTATGGGTAAGAGATTGATGTGAGTGCTTTACCAGCAAATACTGTACACTGGTTGTAGAATGAATGAGACAGCACGCTAGACAGCCAATCAGCTTCCAGAAATTTGTACTATGCATGAAGTTTGAATATTAATTAAATCTAACACATAAATGTAAACTGCTGGCACTGTCTATCACACTTAGTCATGTTACACTTGAACCTCTTCACAATCAACAATGGCTGCATTGTGGACAGATAAAGGGCAGTTGTGGAGAAGTGGTTATGGTACAGAGATTATAGAATAAAAGTAAGGATTGGATTAATGACAGAAAATGCTGGTCATTGTGGATAGGTGGTTGTTAGTAGCAGTTCAACTACATATATTGCTAATTATTGTATTAATATTTTGATAATACTTCAATAAAAGCCAAATTGTTTTATGCAAATGAAATACTCACTTGTGGGATGTGTAGACAGAAACTTGACAAGTTGAAGTAAATAGCTTTATTGTTTGGTGTCTAAAGACATATGATAGAAATTAGACTAAAAAAAGCCAGAAAATAGAGCACAACATTCTAAGCATTATTACAAAGAACATAACATCACTGTTCCCAACAATTTCTTAGCACACTTTAATGGTGATCAAGAAATGCATGAACAAATTTGACCGCCACCGATTAGCTCAGTTGGTAGAGCATCGGTCTTTCGTGCGGGAGGTCGTGGGTTCAAGCCCCGGCCGGACCAACACTCAGGGTCTTAAAATAACTGAGGAGAAGGTGCTGCCTTTGTAACTACATCTGCAAATGGTTAGACCTTCAGGTCTTCTCGGATAAGGACTTTAAACCGTAGGCCCTGTCTCCCATCCCTTCCTTAACCTGTATATGGGGGACATTAAAGAACCTGTTGAACTATTCGCATAAGAGTAGGGGATTGTCTCCCGTTCAACAGTCTTGTCCTTACTACTAACAAACTCTAAGTGCATTTGATTACTAAGTCCTCAAGAAGATAGAAGGGAACTTGGCTATTGCCTTCTGCAACTCATATACTTTTTGAGCAATCTCAAATGTGCAGCCCACTCTTGGTTAGTATTTCATGTAAAACCCCAACACTAACCTTTGACCTAACCTAACAACTAACCTTGTTGAGGACATGTTATGGGTCTTACATGAAAGACAATCCTAAATCTAATATGGCATTAACTAAAATGGCACTTCGTACCTGTAGTCTGTGTTTGTTGACAAACAAAAACAGTGACTGGGAGGGGTTGTTTACAATCAGTCCTGAGCAAGACTTGCTTGCTATGAGATGCAGGAGTTGTTTTTCATAGTCGCTGTGATGAAATTCAAAACTAACCTGAAATGGCAAAAAAGAGAAGGGATAGAGGAAATGCCTGAGTGCACATCCTATCAGAATCAGAGACGATCTCCAATGCAAGTGAGACTTGCATCCATGACCCTGAAATAGCAATGTCCATTGCTCAACTAGCAACAGAGCTATCAAGTCAGCTGGAGTGTCTGTGCTATACATGTATATTTGGGGTAATTTAGATGAAATTGATGAAACAAAAGACATTTTTGCTGACTACTTAGATTATACTATTCTGTAACAACGGCTTTTGCTCTTATGATGCTGAATGTGGCAAGTGCTGGCTACTTCAAATTTTAACTGTCTACTTTAAAATCTCTGGAGATCTTTTTGAATCAGAGTGAACTTTAGGTGACTTGTAACTCACCTGGACAGGTTTAAACTCTGAGCAGTCATCTCCCTTCCAACGTGAGAATAAGTGACAGACAATCTTGTCAATATCTTTACGTGGCCATAGATAGAAATCAATGTTTTGAGTACAGCCAAGGACATCCTTTGAAGGTGAACACAGAATATAAAAATAAAAATTCAAGGAAAATCAAAATCCAAATCTTCTCATAAAAATAGTGCTAGCTATTGCTAACAGATATCTAAAAAAATCTAGTAGAAAAAACAATCCATCACTAACTTACTATTATTATCACTAACTAAGAAGTCAAATAATGAAACAACAGTTCGAAAGTTATATTCGCACTTTTGCATTTTTGAATTGAATATGTTCCTACTAAGGCACTTTACTGACAAATATAGAAAAAAAAAAAAAAACAATTGTGGACATTTCTAATAAATAATGTATTTATGAATAAATAAATAAATTTGTCACCATTTGAACAGCATGAATTTATATCAACTTTTGATATTTTAAGAATCAAAATAACATCATTTTAATTCAAAACATAAATTTATGACAATTTTCAAAATGTAAACCATAACAAAAATCAACCCCAATGGAACATGTTTTTGTGGCAAGGACTTAAAATATACACCTAAAAGGACATTTCAACAATAAAACTTAAAAAGTGCAGGAGTGCAATTATAACTTTTGATGTGAAAACATTGATGTCTCTAATAGGGCATTTACATGACTATATTTATATAGCCACTGGGGTTGACTAAAAGAGTTGAAGATGAACAGAATTCTACCTTTCTAATGGCTTGGTATCTGTAAGCATGTAGTTGGACAACATCTTTGTCTAGCAACTCCTGGGAGCTCTCCAGACTGTATGCATTCTCCTGGATAAAGCAGAACTAAATGTGATTAGATTGAACATTCTTTGTCAGTGTTCAGAGTCCTCTTTCATTGTAATGTTTGCTAAATTTATATGATGACAGAAAAGTCCCCTTCACAGTTCCCTGCGCCATCTTGAAAGGTAGCCATGCCTTTGCATCGAAGCGAGACGAACGGTGAGCATGCAGTGATAGATACCTTTTTTAACACCTCTAGAGGACAATTATTCACAGGTCTCTATCATTGCAAGTTCACCGCTTGTCTTGCTTTGAGAACTGTGAAGGGGACTTTTGAACTGTCCCTTGTGATACAATACATACCTTAACGCCTTTCATGATACTGTCCTCATAATTGTTAGTCATGATTGGGATGACCTCTGCTACTTTAAAAAGAACTGGCTTTTTTTCCTGTACAACAAAATTATACAGTTAACTCTTGAACAGAAAGGATGAAGACTTGGGGTTCAAATTATGAAGGGTAAAATGGTGAATGGGGAAGACACTACATCACATTTGCCAAAACCTAAGACCCATGAGCCTACAAATCATCAACAAAAGAACCAACTACTATCATTTTCGAGCTACCATGAACAGCAAAATTTTTCCGCATTTGTTTTGAGTGTAAAATGTTTTAGTTTGTTTTTAGTTTACTAATTAACGTTCAGACATTGAATATATCATGTTTCAAAACTGCTCAACTGGTACAAAACAGCATTCTGGGTTCTTAATTATTGATGTATTTTATAATATTTTGTTATAATCATAAGGAAGGTTTTCTAGTCTAGTGAACAAATAAACAACCTTTTAAATATTTCTCAAGTACCTAATTAATAATGTCAAAAAACGAAAGTTTGGAGATGACAAGCTCGATATTTCAAATGTGGTCAATTGTCTAAACAAACTGACAAGTTTCATTGCTTGAGCAAATGTGGTAAAAAGTTTGCCATTCATGGTAACTCGAAAATAGTAGTATTTGTTCTTTCATACAAAGCTTTCTTTGTCTGAAGGAAATATTTCTTGAAGGAATTCTGGTTTTGGTAGATGTGATCTAGTGCTTTCTAGTGGAAGGTGTTAAGAACATATGCCAAGCGAATTCCTGTGCTACATGTACAAGCAATAGTTTGCTATTAATAGACCTCGTCATACCCTGTGACATGGAATTTTCATCAGCTAAATATTATTGCAAGTTTCAACAACTAGCAAGCTTACTGGGGTAGTTAAATGCCCATCCTTCAATCTCTGATGAGATTTATAGACTGTTAACAACTGATTGTAAGCAATATTGCCCAATCCAAGGTTATTTCTGCCATCTTGCAGGTGTTGTAAAGACACTGCGGCAAGCGCACAGCCACTGCCATAGTTCTTTGTTATTTGTATCCATCAGTGATAAAAAAGAAGTTAATATATAATTTTCTTGAAAACAATACAATTTTCTTGAAAACATTATATATTGTAAAGAATACTAGTAGCTTTTATCTATAGCAGTTAAATGTTGAAACAACCAGCTGAAGAAATGCTTTAGTATGGTGATTTTCTGGGTTGGACAACAACCTTATACCTCCAGACTTGAAGCATATCTGACATCAAATCTGAACTACTTACACTAGCATTTGAAGCTAATAAGTTTAAAAATCCCTTCGAAATCCAGTAAAGAAGAGATGGATAAGAACCCTAGGCTTTTTGATCACAGATTGACACAAATAATGGCTGCATGTGTGCTTGCCTCAGAGTTGTTGCACCCCCTGCCAAATAGCAGAAATAGGCTTGACTATTTATTGGTCTGTTAATGGTCTGAGGATCAGCAAACTAGCTACAATCAAGTCTGTTAAATGATTTTAAAATTAAACTAATTAGTGTGACCTCTGAGAGTGCATTCTCATTGAAAAATTGTTATCATGGTGGTGCAGTATTTAATGAGGCAGTATGTGTAGGGTCACTCCTTAAAGAGGAGAAGAAAGGAAAGGGGCCTTGATACACAGCCTATAAATAAAGTCCTTTGAATTCAGTTGTCTGCTTTATACTTACAGTCACTTACAAGAGCTAACGACTTAACTTACTTAGAAGATTGTTATGTTATCATAAAAACAATGAGAGCCACCTTAACTTGTGAAAGCAGTCTAGACAGTACGTAGTACCTTGTCTTTGAAGATAAAGGCCAAATACAACCCATATTCAAAATGGTCAGCCAAAGCCTCGTGTTTTCGGCGCAGCTGCTCTCTGAGACGATTCACGGCTGTAACTTTTCTTGAGCATGCATCGCTTGTGTTTCTGTTGTTCGGCATTTGGGTCGAATTTTACATAATCATACTAAAAGGCGTTGAAATGACGAGATTTATCTCACAGAATCCACTGGCCTCATCTCCCACATAATGATGGCGAATATAGTATCTATAGGATTCTCTCGATACATGAAAACTATCGTACAAAAGAAACAACTTGTTTTCTTTTCTCTGCTCTAAAAAACACTCAGCCAGACAAAATGGCTGCCAATGATTACGTCACTCGAAATTCAAAACGAGGTTATCGCACAGGAAACCCAATATTCAATAACAAAACCTTTCGTCGCTGTAGTAGGACGTCTTTATGGTAGTAAATTTTGGCCTGAAAACGAAGAAATAGAGAGGCCCGAGCAAGCGACATACAGCTGGCATACAGCTGGCAAAGTCAAAAGAAGTGTCCCTTGCGATTCCCATCCCTCCCCTCCCACACTAGACTGAATAAAAAATGTCGTCTTGGAAAAGAAATTGTAATAATTACTTGTTAGTATTAAAAAAAGGAACAAATTTTTAGCTCTATACGGTGGTAATTTGATGTTTTTCTCAGACTCAAGCGCGGCTGCAGCAATATATATCGTGACCAGACCGGGGTAGTGTAAGCGGAACCTTTTGACTAGCATAGAATCGGATCCTGTTTCGACCTATGTAGTCTCCCTCGCAGCCGTGTTTAGCCTCGTCACGCAACGCTCCCTCGGAAAAACACGGCTGCTTCAATGGGCGCTACATTCCATTCCAAGTCCTTAACCAATCAGAGCTTGACTCTCAAAATCGAGGAGTCATTCGCGCCAAAAATGCCAAAAGGTCTACATATAGCGTTCCGTTGACTTGGAGAATAATTACATGGGCTTCCTGTGGAAGCGAAGCCCATGTTTTAAATTCGCCTTTATTTATGTTTGTCGTCTTGGTCGTCAAAATGTCCACGCATGCGTGTTGTCGTCTTGATCGGGAATTATCCACGCAAAAGGGCATTTGTCGAGATACCGTGAATTTTTCGTGAAACTTAAGCCAAACAAGCTACCTATCTATACAAAAGCGACTTATATTTCAGCTTATACCAACTCTAAAACCACAAAGAATCCAAGTACAGAATGTGAACAAAGATATACCGAGCAAAAAATGAGGATTTCAAGCGAACAAGATACAAGACTAGCGACTGTGTTTACACAAAACCATCCCACACTCAAGGCAAAGCGACATCAAAGATGATCATTTCTTTTGTAATAATGCTAAGTACACTGTTTCTTTTATTCTTTTTACTTCAAGAAAGTATGTTTTATTTTCCTTATTTATTACTATTAACTTTATTAGGGTACAAAACAGTCAAGTTCTTCGACTGCTATACTCAAACTGTTGTCATTTCATCGTTCAGTGATTGTGATGTAAGACTTATTAGATAAGACTAGTTGATTGATTATACATGCATATAATGATCGATGCAGAGTCACAATAAAGATCACCGATAATATTAGATCTCGTTATTCAAGATTTGTTTATTATAATTATAGGCATTTACGTTGTCATCGTAGCCGTGAACTCAGTAGCATGCTTTGTTTATCATAAAATACGCTCAAATGTACCACAACAGTTTTACAAACTGAACTTGAATGTCTACGAAAATTAGAACAAATATTGATAGCACAGCGTATGGTACATGTATTTGAAAAAATTGTTATTATGCCTAAAGGTCAGCAACGTAAGGTTAAAAGCTCTATTTGCAATGTACCAGTGCAATGTGATAAGACATGTAACATTCTGCCTCGTCCTCCAGCGATTAAGTTAAAAATAAAACTACAATTTAGAGGTCATGTATATTTTGAAGCTGCCAGACCAACATCTGTACAAGCAGCACTTTAATACATGGCTTAAAGCTAGTAACACATTGTATAAAGATGTTGTTATTGATTGTACAAATATTAGCAATGACCACACAGATATAACACATATTACTGAAGCTGAAGATAAATTGGATAATAAGTCGCTTTTTCAAGAATAGATGCGTAGCTTGTTTGCGGATAGAAGTATCAGTACATATTGATTTTATAGCTAACATTGTACATTGTTATACGTAATAAAAACGAAGCTTATGACTAATTAGGAAGCCCATGTTCACGCAGTTATGCGTCTAGTTGGATTAACCTCGGATCCCAAAACAACAGCTAGTTTACAAACACTTCACTTCGTTTCATTCGAAGTGTCTGGTATCATTTGAGAAATATACAAAGAAGAAAGTTTTACTGATCTTCCATCTGTATATATCTTTTCGTATTCAAAAATTTGAAACTTATTTTTGGTAGTGCAATGTTTACTCTCTTTGTGGTGTTGACAGATATAAAACTTCTTTCCGGAACACGGGAAATGGACCGTTTGCTGATGTATCTTCTGATTGGACAACTGATACAATTGGAATGGAATGTAGCGCCCACTGAAGCAGCCGTGTTTTTCCGAGGGAGCGTTGCGTGACGAGGCTAAACACGGCTGCGAGGGAGACAAAATGAAACCGTGATTGACCGTGATTGCCTGCAACTGTGAAGAGTAATCTAGATAAGTCTACCGAATGCATGGCTGACCAGACGGTCGTCAACCTTCGACAAGTAGCCAATCACAGCTCGGGATTTTTGAGTTTTTGTGATTATATTCTGACCTCGTTCCCCTTGAATGTCTGGCACTCCCAAATATTCCCAACCAAGGAATCGCTTCCCAGGGGTTCTCGTGGCGAAGAGCTACATTTCTTTCGCTTTCTAAAAGACAATCCAATTTCCGCGATTTCATCAAGAAAGCTTGGAATTCCGTCGCAAAGGTAAGCGTCCACAGATATAGTTTATCGTATACGTGAGCCAGCATACTTAATGATATTTGTAGTTTGTTTGTATATGTAGTTTCGGTGGGAGATTTGATAAGATTAAGCTTTATCCCACTGAGCAAGATACAAAAGACGAGAAGAGATGTCAATTCAAATACTATGGGTAATTTCCTTGACGGAGACAAAACTTGGGGTTGTTTTAATGCATCTTCTTCAGTCTTCTAAGCCTTGAGGAATATGTCACACACGAGGTCACTCTTGTATAAACTATGTCTTTGCCGTGCAACGGTTTTGTACATTTGTAATCAAATGTTAACGTACAAAGCTAAAAGAACTTTTTTTTAATACAATTCTTAAATGGGTCTTATAGGTGACTTGGTAATTGATCTACTCAATTAGACCAATTTTTATCAACAAGTTTTCGCTTCCACTATAAGTTATCTAGAGCTTTTGGCATTGTTTAAGATAAATGCATCATTTCATACCGAAGAAGTTTCTGGTAGAAAAGGCAATCAATAGCCTGAGCGATTAGGATCGAATTCAGATGTCATCGGTATTTGTCAGTGTGTTATAAACGACTTTTAAGATGCACATTCGTGATTTCGAATGTTCTTGAGCTAGACATTTTTATGATATAAATGACTATATAGCTTCCATGTTGAAATCCTATGGCGGAACAGGCATTTGTGCTAGTTGAGTATACCCACAAATACGATAGTTGTTTCAATACGTGTATTGGTTAGATAGATATTGTATCCCGTGTGGCTACAGGTTCTGTCAGTTGGGAAGCTGCTTTTCAAGCACAATATTGACATCCATCAATGATATTCACGGGCGGATCTAGAGTAGTTCACTTAGTTTCCGGAAACTACTGAGATTTTTCCCAGAAAAAAAGAATTATTGAGGTAATAAAAAGAAATAATACAAATGGAACAAGTTAAAGCGTATTTTACCTTTATTTGGACGCCATTTTGAATTATTTCCACAGGAAACCCACATGTTCCCAGGCTATTTTTGTAGCCTTTTCAAGTTTTGTTGAGGGAAGGGTCCCACAGGAATTTCTAGCTATCACAACGTGTTAGTTCACAGTTTGGTATCCCTGTGTGAACTACTGCACCGGAAATAAAACACCCCGCCAGTAGTTTCCGAAGTGATTCACAGGAAGTAAAACACCCCACAAGTGATTCACACAGTCAGGAAACCCTGCACAGTCAAACCAAGCACAAATTTACCATTCCAACTTGATTCTGATTGGCTAAAATCGGCGTAAACTAGTCCAGAAACTACCGACAAAAGTATAAAAGGGCCAGTCTACCCTGGTGAGGTTCTCTGTTGTATCAGAGTGCTTCAAACTCGCAACGAAGAAAATTTAATGCATGAGCGAACTTTATTCTTCAATTGTGGAACTGCTGCGATTGAAATTCAACGTAAACAAGGAAATTAGGCAGACATTAAGCTCTAAGTTTACGCTTGAGCTAACAGTTTCCTCGGTAAGCTATAATTTATATTGATAGCTGATGTTTTATATGAGTAGTTTTACTGAAATGTTTATAATTACGCGAACTCTGCAGACCTTCAAACAGTCCGTTGGAATTTGTTTCTTGCTTCCCCCGCTTCAAAGAACCAACCACAAAATATACTTATAAAGATCTCTAAAATCCTAGAGCGATCTGTAACAGTGAAATATAATTTCGGTAATAGAGATATTCGTATTCTTGATCTTCAGTAATATTGACGAAAACTAATTTGGCAAAACCCGCTTGAGTGCTTTGAGTTCTCAAGAGTTCTCATGTCAGATTTTGAAAATTGTATTAATGTGTTTATTATAGATGCTAATGCTCAAAATATGCAAAGTGTAAATGGTATCATAGGATTTAATGATATTAAGTTTCGGTCGAGTTGGAAACTACTCGGTCAAAATGCTAGATCCGCCCCTGATATTCATATCATTCGTATTGCTGTCTAATTAATTTTTTAGAGTTTTAATGTTGACAATAATTATTTCACAGCTTCAATGTGAATGTCACTGATCTTGTCAAAAGTAGACTTTAATGTTCAATGAATAGTTCTCTTAATTTGGATGAGTGATAAACAATAAGGTAAAACCGAGGCTCAGGGGAAATAAAAACAAATAGTTAAAAACATTAAAAACAAATAATAAATATATCAATGTTTATTTAAGTGTCCAATGTGCTCTACTCTCACATCCACAATAGACCTCTTAACCTTCGTATGCAAATTGCCCATTTAAGACCACGTGACATTCCCTTGAAAATTGCTTAATCTGTTTATGATGAACATGGTAAAATATTGACATATGAAAGAATGAACTCCCAAGAGTGACATCGCACAATATGAAATGTTACAACAAACAACGAAGCTAAAGAGGTCTATACCCTACATCAACAGACCATAATAACTTAACAGAGCAAAGCTCCGTCGATATTGATATCTGTGCGATGTTCTTGGGGACCTTGTTAGGAATAAGATTATTTTTAGTGACAACGCGAACGTGCGTGCAAGGCTTCTTCCCGGAGTTTCCCAGAATTCTTTACGATTTTGTGCTCGAAAGCGAGGTCAGGAGACTAAAATATTAAGCAATTATAGGATGAGGTCGAGTAGGATATGGGGAATTATTATTATTATTATTATTATGGAGAATTATTTAGACCCTATCGCCTTCCAAGATGCATCTCAAACATTCTTGTTGCTGTTATCTACCACCCTCCGTCGTATGGTCATATGAATATATCCCTGGTTGAACACATTGAAAAGAACACCGAGTCCTTCCTGAATGATCACCCAGATGGCCTGGTGATAGTTACTGGGGATTTCAATCCTACCAGCACAGGTCTAAAGGAGCGGTTTGTTAAATACAAGACTGGCCTAAGTCAAATTATTGATGTGCTGACCAGGGACACTGGTACACTAGACTGGTTTCTTACCAACAAACCTAAATGCTTTAAACCGCCTGTCCAGCTCCCCAAAATCGGTCGCAGTGATCACTTTGCTGTTTTGGTCAAGCCTAATGTATCAATTACCAACCCTAAGGCAGTCAAAAAGTCTATCTGGAGACGTGATCTGAGGGTGAGCAGAATAAATGACTTCGGAAGGTGGATAACTGGGTTCGATTGGAACTGTGTATTGTCTCTTGCACGAGCAGACCAAAAGTTTGCAACATTCTTTAACATCATTTCATGGGCTGTAGATTCCTTTCTACCTATGCAGAAAGTGAAAGTTTGTACCAATAACAAGCCTTGGGTGTCTCAGAAATTAATCACGTTGATTTCGAGAAGACAAAAGATACTCTCAACTAAAGGAAAGGACTCGGATCTGTTTAGGGAGATCCGCAACCAGGTTCAGCATGAATGTAAGGTATGCAAAGAAAAGTATTACTTACGTAAAATATCTACCTTAAAAGAAACGAACATTTCTCGTTGGTGGAAGGAAGTTAAAGGTCTGAGTGGTATGAGAGACTCCTGTGAATGGTGGTACCAAATGTTGGGGGATGTTCATCCCTCTGTACAGTCACTTTGCGAAAGCTTCAATGAATTCCTGTATGGCTTGACTTCCAATTTCACCCCACTTGTAAGGCGAAACCCAAGTCTGGACCCAGTCCCTAATGATCTTCTTGTCTCTCCTTGGACTGCTTATAATTCAATGCGCTGCATAAAAGTTAAAAAGTCGTCAGGACCAGACCCTATCCCTAACGTGGTGTGGAAATTGTTCGCTCTTGAACTGTCTCCAGTTATCAGTGATTTGTATAATGCATCAATGAAGGATGGTTTTATACCGACAGAGTTAAAGGAGTCCATTGTCCACCCAGTGCCCAAGTGCTCTCCTCCTAAATCTGTTGAAGACGACCTGAGGCCAATAACTCTCACCTCTCAATTAGCTAAAGTATTTGAAGGGTTTACACTTAGTTCTCTCTATAAGCAAGTCCAGAATAAATTAGATCATAAGCAATTCTCTGTCAGTGGAAAAGGTACTGTACAAGCCCTAGTTTATCTTTTACATACTATCCTTGAATCCTTGGATAGAGGGGAAAATTACGTACGTATCTTTTTTGCCGACTTTTCTAAAGGGTTTGATCTCGTAGACCATAATGCAGTGATTTCTGAACTTGAACTGATGGGTGTTAATCATTATATCATAAGTTGGATAGCAGCATTTCTCACCTCTAGGCCTCAGAAAGTAAAGATTGGTGAGTCTCTATCAACTCCAGTTTTTCCACATGGTGGTATTCCCCAGGGTACCAAGCTTGCCCCACTTCTGTTTGCTGTGTTGGTCAATAGACTGGTGAGTGACTGGCCGTACAGAATTAAGTACGTTGATGACACTACCGTGTATGAAGTCATCCCCAGGTGCTCACCAAGCTATCTACCATGCATAGCAAATGACATTTATCATTTTGCTAGTGAGCGAGGCATGCGCCTCAATCCCAAGAAGTGTCGCGAACTTATTGTAAATTTTCTGCAGTATCAGCCTACCTCAATTAATCAACTTCAACTAATGGGTTCGGTGGTTAAGCGTGTAAATAGCTATAAGATCTTAGGAGTAAATATAAAAAATGATCTTACATGGAATGTCCATGTTGATTATGTATTCAAAAAGGCTAACAAGCGCTTGTACGCTCTCCGGTTACTTAAGAAGTCTGGTGTTGCATCTGACGACCTTGTCTCGATATACTGCGCTTTGATTAGGTCCGTGTTAGAGTATGCCTCCCCTGTTTGGGCAGCGCTACCTGATTATCAAAGAAATATCATTGAATCTGTACAGAAAAAGGCTTTACGTATAATTTTTCCAGGTCTAAGTTACCGTAATGCCTTACAGGCTGCTGGGCTTCTGGACCTCACCACTCGGAGAGTTGAGGCGTGTAGGAAGTTTCTAAGTGAATCCCAGGAACCTGTCAGGTCATTAATCAGTAAACACACAGTACACCCTCACGGGTATAATCTTAGATTTGAGTCCTCCAGATTCCATTGTCCTATGCCAAAAACCAATCGCTTCAGTGAGTTTGTCACTATTAAATATCAGTAATTTAATTAATAAAATATCATTATATTATTTATTATGTAGGACCAATATGTATATTAGTTGTATGAGAAGTATTGTCATTCGTGATTATTGTATGGTATTAATGTATTGACCCCTTTGCTGTAATCCAGTTCATACTGCAAAAGCAATTGAATAAACACATATCTATCCATCTATCTATCTAAGGCCGAGGTTTGTGTTATCTGCCGAAGCCGAAGGCTGAGGCAGATTAATTGTTTTATTATTTTTGAAAATAATTCTTTCTCAGTTGTGCTTTGTTGACAAGAATACATGTTGTTGTTTTCCCGCTTCACGCCGGGGCCAACCACCCCCCAAAATGGATCATTTAAGAATCATTTTCTGATAACTTTCTAAGCATTAGATGTATTTTGATGAAACTTTGTCAATGAAATAGAACCATTCTGGAAATTTTTTTCTTGGTATTTTGATGACACAAAGTTGATACTATGACGTCATTATCAATGTTGCAATTTTTTGATAATTTTTCAAATTATGAATTCAATTTTTCTAAGTGACCAGTTTGAAAGGTACTATCCAGAGGAGTTCAAATCTGAAAACCGTTTTACGATAGCATCAATATTTGATGAGTTATGAGAAATTAAATAATAGACAAACCACCCCTCCCCCCTCACACAATTTCTTTAGGAAGATTTAGGAAAACAAACCTCTTGGGAAAATTTTTTCTGTAATGATTTAAATCAGTCTATTTTTGCCTTAAAATACTATACTAAATGTTTTCTAAAATCGTATGAGATCCGAATTTTGAATTTCGTTCTCAAAGTGGAGATATTAAGGAAAGTTTCATCATGACGTCATATGATGACGTCACAAGATTTTAACTTTTTGTTTAAAACAGACAATAAGAGAAAGTTGTTCCCAAATGTGTGTCACATCTTTTCGTGCTAGACAAGTACTACATATGTAAATTGTATTTGGTCTTGATACAACGATAGAAATATACAAAAATAATTAATTTTGAAATTCCTCAATGATATGACGTCATCAAAAGCAACTAAAATAAAAAAATATATAACTTCTCACATATTTATGCTATCAACAATCTGTTTTCGGCATACATCTCCTCGTTATCTAGTCTTTCATTTTGCTCACATAAATGTAGATTAATCCTTGTTTGTAACATCATCAAAAAGTTGCAACATTTCTGGTGACGTCATATTATCGACATTTTCTGTCAAACGTCAATCAAAATGTTGCGGCGTACAGTGTCTCGCAATAGACTAAGTTTAGTCCAGAAACTCCTTTTCGGTCAAAAGATATAAGGAAATATATATTTTTGTCACGCTGTGATGAGCCATTTGGGGGGGTGGTTGGCCCCAGCGTGAGCTTTTGGCATGAATCGCATAAATTAGCGTGACGTCATACCGCAAGCTAATTTCCATATTCAAGAAAATTACGTCATAACTTCGAATAATGGTTTTCAACATTTTCATAACTCAAAATTTGGGCAGCTAGCCGGCGACTATGGTAATTTATCCGGTGGCTCTTGGCCAATCAAAACTCTTGAATTATTTTCAAAATATAATAATAAGAATTGATGGCATTTATCGGGAACTCTTGCATTTATATGAGAAAAACGTTGATTATGTCATTTCAGAAGAAGTCGAAACTTTAGAGAATTTCCTCAAAACCCTTCTTATGAACTTTTATCGGAATTTGTAGGTAGTTGCTCGTTTTTTAGTAATTTTTTTCAGTATATCTATGTCTTGCTTTCATATTTTTTTCCCTGACCTCGTTTGCGCGCTCTGAATCGTAATGAATTCTGGGAAACTCTGGGAAGGTGATATTCAAACGGTCCCGTCCACGCGCAAGTCAAACATCAAATTCAATTCTGTTAATTGTTTGAGAGGCTTGCGCGCATTCCAAAGCCAATCGTAGAGGTTCAACTTTTTTTGGGAACATCGTTCAACACTGTTGGTGACAAATGTTGAACGGCGTATATCATGGTGTGAACCTAGAAAAAAGCTTTTCTTCATGCTGAACGACGTTGCAGAAAATAGAGAAGTGTTCTATTCCTACAACAGGTGGCCGCTTGTTGATCGATGTACGCCGTCTGAACATCGTTCAACATTTGTTGATCAACAAATTTGAAGAATGTTAAATATAGCCTTTAGACCGGAGCCTCGTTTTGAATTGTTTTGTAGGCCGTGATCACTTATCCAATATATCGAAAGTGGTCTATGGACCTTTCCGGAGTTTCCCAGGATTCATCGTGATTTAGCGCGCTTATAAACGAGGTCAGGGTAAAAAATATTTAGAAATGATGGGATTCATTGGGAATTCTTGTATTAATACGAGAAAGACGTTGGTTGTGTCATTTCAGAAGTAGTCGAAACGTTAGAGAATTTCCTTATAGTCCTTCTTATGTACTTTTATCGGAATTTGAAGGTACTACACTTGTTTTTTGCTGATTTTTTTCAGTACACCTATGGCTTGTTTTAATATCTTTTACCCTGACCTCGCTTGCGATCGCTGTGTTCGTGTTGGTAGGTGAAGCAGGTCAACATAACTTTATGTTGCCGCTGCTGCTGTTGGTGCTGCTGCTACTTTTAGTTTTGTTTTTGTTGATTTTTTCTTGTTGTGTTTTTCTTGTTGTGTTGTTTGAAATGCCTAATTCATTTTCTATATACGTGTCTTACGTATATTCAATCTTCGTTCACAGGCAGCCATCTTGACTAAAACAAACCACCTGCCAACAAAAGCAGCAAAATGAAAAAGTCATCGAAGAAGGAGCAGAAAGGCCATAAGGAAACTGAAGAGGAAAAGAAACAAAGAAAAGAAAGAGAGAAACAGGAGAAAAAAGAGAAGAAAGAAAAAAAGAAAGAGGCGAAAAAAGAAAAGAAGGATAGTAAAAAGGATAAAAAGAGCCACCATTCTGAATCGTCATCAAGTTTAGATTCCAAAGGCAGCCGTTCGCATGAACAACTCAACGAATCTACTTCTGTGACAAAGACAACAAAGATAACAGCAACTGGTAGCCCTGGTCGTGAAACTAAGACTACTGTCCTCCAAGAAACTAGACGAGACGAGCACGGGCAAAGTTCTACAACAACCAAAACAATAGAAGAAACTCCAACAAAAGAAAGTGCCAGTGGTGAAACTGTTGTGAAGAAGACGACCACGACCATCACAAAATCTGAGCCAGAACCAGATAAAGCTGTTGACCGTTCCTTGACAACCAAAACAGAAATAAAAATACAAGAAACTCCAATAAAAGAGAGTGCCAGTGGCGAAACTGTTGTGAAGAAGACGACCACGACGATCACAAAATCTGAGCCAACACCAGATAAAGCTGTTGACCGTTCGTCGACAACCAAAACAGAAATAAAAGTACAAGCAACTCCAACAAAAGAGGGTGTCAGTGGCGAAACTGTTGTTAAGGAGACGACCACGACAATCACCAAATCTGAGCCAGCACCAGATAAAGCTGTTGAACGTTCCTTGACAACCAAAACAGAAACAACCAAAATAGAGGAAAATGGTCCAACAAAAGTGCCAACCCCTGACGATAATTTGGTAAAGAAAACAACCACCTCGGTTACAAAATCTGAGCCAGACCCAGGGAAAGTTGTTGAGTCCAAGACCATCGTCAAGGAAACATCACGCTCCTCTCCCGCAGGGGAAGAAAAAGTTGTTGTTACCAGAACAACGTCAGAAGTTGAGTCCGGCATCCCGACCACAAGAGAGTTTCTGGAAAGGAACTTCCCGAACATGCCAGAAGACGCAAAGTTCGAAATTACTCGACACTTCCAAAACGGGGTCGTGAGCGAAGATTTGGTGCCTCCAGTTGATAAACCATCGCATTTTTCCCAGAGAACTGTGATCCAGGAAGTTGGAGATGGCGGACGAACGGAGAAGACAGTAACGAAGACCATTACTGATGAAGATGGGACAAGAAAGACAACCATTACAACTTCAGAGGGGAATGGCGACAATATTACTTCCACAGACACAAACAGAAAAGTCGATTTCCCAGATTGGTTGGAGAAGAAGGACACAACAACTCCAAGAGGAAGAGCTACTATCGACCACACCATCAAAATCCCCTCGCCTGCCATCGAAAGAAAGGAGCAACCAAAGCACGAACCTACTGGACCAAAGGTTACAGAAGAGATTCAACCCAGTGAACAAAAGAAGAAGGAGGACATTGCAGATTTTCTTGATGATTTAGCAAAACCATCTCAAGAAGAACCGGAGAAAAAACAGAAACCGACGCAACCAAATCAAACAGAGAACAAGATCACTGAAGCAATGGATTCTTTTGTAGAGAGTGCTCCTCCCAAAACAGAAAATGCAAATGAATTTGAAGAAAAGACCCCACCAAAGTTAGCTCAAAGGGAAGACGAAAAAGGTCACAAAGAAAAGGAGGTGAGGAAGTTTATCAGAGATGACGGTAACACCATCGAGACGGTTACAGAAACCAAACACGAGGATGGTAAAGTTGAAAGAACCACAACAACAACAACCAAACAGAGAAAAGATAAAAGCCTCGAGAATATTGACATAAACGCCAACATCGTAGAGCTTGAGAAACCCAAGAGTGTCCCTTTGAGAAAGGAGAAAAACAAACAAGGCGATGACGACATATTTGTTGGCGATGATGAGGTAATCGACCCAGAAGAAGTATTTGAAGAAATCCTTGTCGTTGAACAGAAGAGAAAAGTGCGCTTTCCCAAGAGTTTCCTTCCCCGTAAGCCAGAGCGTCCAAGGTCATGGGCTTTACCTCTGGATGTGTTAATTGATCGTCCAAGAACAAGGAGGACCCCTCGTATTTATAGCTTAGAAGTGAAGGAACAAGTAGATCAGAAGGCAATGGATCGCTCTGTAAGTATGCAGGACCTTGATGATCTTCTTACAGCAATTGACGCAGCCGAGTAAGAAACCACAAAGAATTGCAAATTAAAATAGGACTGTTCATATGACATTCAAACATATACATTAGACTTTAAAACACTAGACGATATTCTGCTTTGTCAGCTTTTGGCAGTTATGACTATACCCTGGCGGTGTAGCTTAATAATTACGCCGATTGTTGTTGTTGTTTTTTACTTTACCTAATTATATTCATTGATGGAAACTATGGTAATAGTAATGACTGCGCAAGAGCAACAAAACCAAATTGTGGAAATCGTGTCCCCAGTCTCCCCTCTTCCTTTCCATTTCCACAGGAAACCCACAATAGGATTATCTGTTTATATAGTCTTATACCGTCGGTCTTGAGTAACTGATGTCGTACAACTGTAGAGACTGTTTCCATAGATCGCTACCACAGGTAGCCCAATTAAAGAGCGAACTTATCTGAATCAGTCCAACTGTAACTACACGGAAGAAGAAGTATCAATATTAGACTTTGTTTAGCAACAGTGAAGTCCAATAGCAAGTAATTCCAGTTTTGCGTTCTGTGTTACTCTGCAGCCTTAAAGAAGCTTAACTATATATTAGGGTAGCAAGTATACAAGCTTTTGAATGTTTCAACAATTAAATCATTTTTCAGTTTATCATTGTTAATAAAGAAATTGTTTTGTTTCCAATAAATTACCGCTCTAGATCTAATTCTGTAACAAGGAATTCGGACATATTATCCGGTCACACGATATACAACTTTTTTCGCATTGGGTGTGTAACTGGCTTGAGGGCGGAACCAATAGTTGTCAAATGATACATAATTTATTCAACCTCAAAGAACTGATAGACGTCGAGCGGAACTTTAGAGTATTAGTCATCGCAAAGGAACATATTGGCCAAGTAAATATGTAAAGGTAATTTAGTGTGCTAATAAAGTTCCTCCCAGAAGATCGATGTAGAGGAAGATGGGGGCGAGGGGTGGTTGGTAGTCATTTTACCTTCAAGAGGGAGGGGTAAGAAGTTATTTTAGATTAGTAGAGGGGGGCTTAACTTTACATTAAGGCCTACTTTGACGCATTTCAGAACCCCCCTTCCCTCCAGATAATTATTGCACAGTCCCTTACTAAAATACGTAACCGATAAAAATCATGACGTCCTATTTTACATTTAATGGTAGTTGATAAGTAAGGACAAGTAGTAAGTAATAATAATCGAAGAGAAGGGGGATGGGTGTGTAATACATGGGAAGGAATCCTTCTCTTTCCTCCCTTTCCTCTCCATCTCATCCCCTCGTGGGCGCCTACGAACGACAGGCTACTGCTCAGCCGCTTCTGATGGAACATCTCCCCATTCTCCCTTCACCCCCTCCCACTTCCTAGTGCCGTGATGTCTATAAAAACATTCGAAATTCCTGCCGTAAACATGCCGTGCCGAGACTGCGCAGTTTTCACAGTCATACGAAATCTACTCTACACAAGTAATCAACGTACTCCTGAGTGACAAATAAAGTCACGCGCAGGGCTTGCTTCACGATCGAGAGTAAAGCTTCGCATTTTTCCTTTCTAGTTAATAAATAGATCTTCCCACTGACAATGAAAGGAGCTGATATTTTTTTTTGGGGGGGGGGGGGGTAGAGAAAGAGATAAGTTCGGAATAGGTCCTAATTAGTTAGCAGATCATTATTTCAAATCACGTTATTTGCCGTTGATTATCCGCAGTGTGTGGCCGCGTACAGCGGATTTTTGTATTAAAAAAAACACAGGGAACCCAATTCGAGCGTCTTTAAAAGGACATTTAAAATTACTTTATTTGCATGTTTTTGACACAAAATGTTGTAAGCTTAATAAGCTTTGTAAAAGGTATCATTTACAGCTCCTGGAACTTTTCTTACAAGGCTTAAAGTCAATACTGAGCATGTCAAAAAAATCAGGGAGCCCGATTAAAGTCAGTTTCAGTTTCTACAAAATTGCTTGGGTTTCACATGCTGGCTCATGGACTACATACAGCTAGTGAGTGTTAATAAATTTATTTGTCAGCCAGACACCTTATGGTGTGCTTCTAAATTCATGACGGCATGGTCCGATCATGAACAAGAAATGGTTTTCTAATGCTTGAGTGATCTCAATTATTGTTTGGAAAACTTATTATTTTGCTTATTTGCCTCAAAAGTCTTTTACGACCAATACAAAAGCCAGTCGAGCAACAATGAACCCTTTCTATTGTTCTACTGTTTTACTAAAGTCTTCATAATCCCCAGCTAGCTCACAAATCATTCTAACTCGTTGTAGTCGCCCTACACTGTAACTAAATTTGCACGTTAGATGGTTGAGATAACTCGCATTCCTGGACGAAATTGCAAGACGACATATTGCCGATTTCGTTGATAATCAAGTAAAAGCAGCTCTAAGTGGAAAAACGCCGGAACGAAAACGAGCTAGAAGCATCTAAATCAGCAGATAGCAAAATTACAAAGGTTATGGATTCTTTAGCAGAAAGCACTTCCAAATTAAAAGATACAAAGGCAGATTTTAAAGAAAAGACCTCGGTCAAAGATTTTTTCTCTCCTTCTTGGTTATTAGATTTTTGGAAAGGCAAAAAGGTTGTTGCAGAAGATAACGTAAGTGATTCGGAAAGTGATGAAGAAGGAGATGAACCCGTTATAATTCAAATTGGCCAAGAATATAGCGGTCCATCTGAAAGGGTTACCCACGAGGGAATTGCCGGGGCCGAGAGAAAGGAGCAAGCAAAACACGAATCTACTAGACCAAAGGTTACAGAAGAGATTCAACCCAGTGAACAAAAGAAGGAAGACATTGCAGATTTTCTTGATGATTTAGCAAAACCATCTCAAGAAGAACCGGAGAAAAAACAGAAACCGACGCAACCAAATCAAACACAGAACAAGATCACTGAAGCAATAGATTCTTTTGTAGAAAGTGCTCCTCCCAAAACAGAAAATGCAAATGAATTTGAAGAAAAGACCCCACCAAAGCCAGCTCAAAGGGAAGACGAAAAAGTTCTCAAAGAAAAGGAAGTGAGGAAGTTTATCAGAGATGACGGTAACACCATCGAGACGGTTACAGAAACCAAACACGAGGATGGTAAAGTTGAAAGAACCATCACAACAACAACTAAACAGAGAAAAGATAAAAGCCTCGAGAATATTGACATAAACGCCAGCATCGTAGAGCCCGATGCAAATGATTTTGAAGAAGAGAGTCAACCGAGTGAACAAAAGAAGGAGGACATTGCAGATTTTCTTGATGATTTAGCAAAACCATCTCAAGAAGAACCAGAGAAAAAACAGAAACCGACGCAACCAAATCAAACAGAGAACAAGATCACTAAAGCAATGGATTCTTTTGTAGAAAGTGCTCCTCCCAAAACAGAAAATGCAAATTATTTTGAAGAAAAGACCCCACCAAAGCCAGCTCAAAGGGAAGACGAAAAAGTTCACAAAGAAAAGGAGGTGAGGAAGTTTATCAGAGACGACGGTAACACCATCGAGGCGGTTACAGAAACCAAACACGAGGATGGTAAAGTTAAAAGAACCACCACAACAACAACAACCAAACAGAGAAAAGATAAAAGCCTCGAGAATATTGACATAAACGCCAACATCGTAGAGCTTGAGAAACCCAAGAGTGTCCCTTTGAGAAAGGAGAAAAACAAACAAGGCGACGACGACATATTTGTTGGCGATGATGAGGTAATCGACCCAGAAGAAGTATTTGAAGAAATCCTTGTCGTTGAACAGAAGAGAAAAGTACGTTTTCCCAAGAGTTTCCTTCCCCGTAAGCCAGAGCGTCCAAGGTCATGGGCTTTACCTCTGGATGTGTTAATTGATCGTCCAAGAACAAGGAGGACCCCTCGTATTTATAGCTTAGAAGTGAAGGAACAAGTAGATCAGAAGGCAATGGATCGCTCTGTAAGTATGCAGGACCTTGATGATCTTCTTACAGCAATTGACGCAGCCGAGTAAGAAAACACAAAGAATTGCAAATTAATATGGGACTGTTCATATGACATTCAAACATTAGACTTCAAAACACTAGACGATATTCTGCTTTGTCAGCTTTTGGCAGTTATGACTATACGTACCCTGGCGGTGTAGCTTGATAATAACTACGCCGGTTGTTCCCGTAAGGCTTAGCACAGCTTAAGGTGTGGGACTGTGTTTCTTTTTTACTATAGCTAGCTTTACCTAATTATATTCATTGATGGAAACTATGGTAATAGTAATAAGACTGCGCAAGAGTAACAAAACCAAATTGAAAAGAAAGTGGAAATCTTGTTCCCAGTCTCCCCTCTTCCTTTCCATTTCCACAGGAAACTCATTAAAGGATTATCTAGTTTGTATAGTCGAAATTAGAAAACAATCATTTAATTGGAAAACAATTTTTTTCGTCGATCTTGAGCTAGTAACTTACAGCTGTAGACTGTTTCCATAGGTCACTACCACAGGTAGCCCAAAGAGCGAACTTATCTGAATCAGTCCAACTACAGTATATTAATAACTAAACGGAAGAAGAAGTATCAAATTTAGATTTGTTTAGCAAAAGTGAAGCCCAAACCCGATTAAGAAATGAAAAAACAAAACACGTGCACTGATTTAGGACATGTACAAACTTTTTATTTCATTACTACAGTACGTAACATGACGTCCAATTTTTACATTTAATTATTTTATAATTGGTATATCTCAAGACCTGGACACACGAGACAATTTTCCTTGTAATCTGTTTACAATGTTACGCGCAACACAGAGTTCCATCGTGCGCCCACCTCTGCAACAGTCGCACGCAGCAATGAGCAGGTTTAGGATTGAGTTCTAGTTATGCAACATTTTCTACAACGGTGCGCGCAACATTGCAGTGTTGGCCATATATGGTGTGCTGCGCGCAATGTTGCTGAAAAAATTATATCGTGTGTCCGGCACTTAACTTGCTATTATGTCAAGTATGTGATTCGTTGTCTTTTTTGCCACTGCTACTGGTGTTGCATATGGACTAAAAATAGAAGATTGTCGTCCAAATTATGATAGTCGATAAGTAAGGACAAGCAGTAAGTAATATCAATTAAAGATAAGGAGGATGGGTGTGAAATGCATGGAAAGGAACCCCTTCTCTTTCCTCCCTTTCCTCTCCATCTCATTCCCTTGTGGGCGCCTACGTACGAACTGCTGCTGCCGCTTCTGATGGGACAATTCTCCCTTCCCCACCCCCTCCAACTTCCTTCTGAAGCTGGCTACACAAGTACAGTAATCAACGTACTCCTGAGCGACAAATAAAGTGACGCGCACGGCTTAATTCATGATCGAGAGTAAAGCTTCGTCGCATTGTTTTTCCTTTCTAATTAGTAAATAAATCTTCCCACTGATAATGAAAGGAGCTGTTTTTTTTTCTGGGGGCGGGGGGGGGGGGGGGGGAGGGGAATAAAGAAAGAGATAAGTTCGGAATAGATCCTAATCAGTTAGCAGATCATTATTTCAAATCACGTTGTTTGCAGTTGATTATCCGCAGGGTTTGTACAGCGCGGATGTTTGAATTTTGAGCAAAAAACACAGGGAACCCAATTCGAGCGTCTTTAAAAGGACATTTAAAATCACTTTATTTGCATGTTTTTGACGCAAAATGTTGTAAACTTAAGCTTTGTAAAAGGTATCATTTACAGCTCCTGGAACTTTTCTTACAAGGCTAAAAGTCAGTACTGAGCATGTCAAAAAATCAGGGAGCCCGATTAAAGTCAGTTTCGATTCAGTTTCAGTACAAAATTGCTCAGTTTGGTTTCACATGCTGGCTCATGGACTACATACAGCTAGTGGGTGTTAATAAATTTGTCAGTCAGACACTTTATGGTCCGCGCGATCATGACCAAGAAATTAATGGTTTTCTAATGCCCAGTGACCTTTTATTGTTTGGAAAACTTATTATATATTTTACTTATTTGCCTGAAAAGTCTTTTACGACCAATACAAAAGCCAGTCAAGCAACAGTGAACCCTTTCTATTGTCCTACTGTTTTGCTAAAGTCTTCATAATCCCCAGCTAGCTCACAAATCATTCGGCTAACTTGTTAGTCGCCCTACACTGTAACTACATTTGCACGTTAGATCGATGTTTGAGATAACTCGCACTCCTGGACGAAATTGTAGACGACATTGCCGATTTCGTTGATAATCAAGCAAAAGCAGCTCTAAGGACAAAAAACGCAGGAAAACGAGAAGAATCTAACTCAGCAGATAGCAAAATTATAAAGGTTATGGATTCTTTAGCAGAAAGCACTTCCAAATTAGAAGACGGAAACTTGGCAGATTTTGAAGAAAAGGCCCCATTCGAAAGATCCTCGACCCCACAACCCAAACAAGGAAAAGATGAAAACCTCGAGAACAATGACATGAACGCTAACATCGTACAACCAACGAAGCCCGAGAGTGTTTCTTTGAGAAACCAGAAGAACAAATATGACGACGACATAATTGCTCGCGATTATGACATAATTGACACAGACGATGTACTTGAAGTTGAAAACCTCGACCATAAAGACACGAATGCTAACATCTTAGAACCTAGGAAGCCCGAGAGTGTTTCTTTGAGAAACCAGAAGAACAAAGATGACGACGACATATTTGCTCGCGATAATGAGGTAATCGACCCAGACGATGTATTGGAAGAAATCGTTGTTGTCCAACAGAAGAGAAAAGTGCGCTTTCCCAAGAGTTTCCTTCCCCGTAAGCCAGAGCGTCCAAGGTCTTGGGCTTTACCTCTGGATGTGTTAATTGATCGTCCAAGGACTTCCAAGAAGATCCCTCGTGTTTATGGCTTAGAAGTGAAGGAACAAGTAAAGAAAAAGTCAATGAATCGCTCTGTAAGTATGCAGGACCTTGATGATCTTCTTACAGCAATTGACGCCACAAAGTAAGAAAATAAAAAGGACTAAACTTTGAAATAAGACTATCGAACTTGAAACTTAATTTAATTTTATAAAAATTTAAGGCAGCTACTACCCTGCATGACTAAGGGGTACCCCAATAGCTAGGAAGGATAGTTCCCTGGAGGGACTCCGATCGGAATTGGGCGGGGATGCTCGTCGTACCTTTTATAGGGGTGAAAATCAGTGATCTGGTACCTTTTAGGGTATCTTAGACTTTAGTGGACTACCAGAGACCTAGCAGCTACCTTTTAGGGTTTTTTCGGTAAATAAGATACCTAAAATAAGCATTACTGGGACGATTTTAAATGGTCTGGCTTGTGTCTTTTGAGCACATCGATAAAGGAGTTTTTATCTTTTGGATTCTTGAATTTTTGTTTGGAATTGGTACCTTTTAGGGGTAGAAATCAATTGGTGCCACGCCCAACAGAATAATACTCAGGTACCTTTTGGACCCTTTTGGGGGTCATTTTCGAAATTTCCGACGAGTATCCCCGCCCTCTTTTATATAGGAGTCCCCCCGGGGGGACGGTTCCACTTTTGGTTGCAGTGACACATCGATCCTTTTCATTACGATCGAAATAGATAACATAGATCCTCCACATTACGCGCTTTACACTGTATATTAAAAAATGGAATTCCTGTGGTGATAAGGATAATGCAGTAAAGCAATAAAGTAAAAAAAGTTTGACCTAAGTCTTCCCAGTCCAATCGTTTTCCTTGTTACCACAGGAAACCCATTTAAATTTCGCATCGTAGACATTCAAAAAATTTGTAATCTTCATGCTGTAAGATTCTAAACCTTATTTTAATTTTCTTTTGCGCACTTTTAGTGGAGATCTTGATTAGACCATAAAGAACTGATTTTTAAATGTCATACACTACTGAAGGACTGATATTTTATAAGTCGTAGTAGTTGCATCTGAAGGTCGAGAATTAACTACAGAAGTGGAACTCGATTCTAGTTATACGACCTGGAATTGCAACGTATCTTCATGGGAGTTACTCAGCAATTTTTAAGTTGCGTGCAACATGGCCAGAAAAGTTGTACCTACCTACCCGGGCGTTGCGTAGAGGGGATAGTAAAATGCAAACGCAAATAATAAACTTTTCATTCCATGCTACAATACGTGATATTACAATGAGATAACGAACTCTTCGTCTCTTTCTCTTGTTAAATCTTGTTTAGTTATTAATTAAAGCATTTATCTTATATGACATATACAGTAGTTCATGCTAATATGTAATATTTCCAGTACGTTGTTCTGATTTAATTAAATTTTTAAATTGCCCTTGAAGTTGATCACACTAGTCCCCACTCTTTCCGGGACTTGTTATATATAGTGTCTTTGCGCCTCAGGTTCATGTGTGTGTGTTCATTACTATACATGGAGCACAGAACATTTGTCCACATTTGTCCCCATTCTAGCATCTTTGCACGGCTGTAAGTCGGTTCAATATTAACCCAATTAACACCAAACTTCGGGATTTTATAAAGCTTGATGTGCTCTTTCTGACTATGTGGGTCTTGTGTTGCCATGCATCAGCAAAATTTAAGGGACTCGTATCGATCCAGTCCTCACGGTATGAAAGTGGCTAATATCCGTGAAACACAAATCACTATTAAATTAATATAGTACAAAACTAGTGCAAATTAAGCAATAGAAAATAGAATTTGCATAAAATTGCACTCTATATTACGTCAGTGTAAACCTAGCAATTTCTAGTTAGATAATTGAGTAAGAGGGGATTCCACTGTAGTGAAATAGAGTGGTGTCATTAACCCGTGAAATAAAGTGTATTAGCTAAAGTGTAATAGTCGAATGACAACAAAAAACTGATACAATGGAATTAGGGTGTAGTAGGGTGTAATACGCTAAAGTGTTTTTCACTTGTTAATGAAAACCACTTTTCAATAGCCGACTTCCGAGATACATTTCACTTGCCAAATACAAAGGGATCAAGACGAGGCTCAGTCATTCGTAAAAAGATAGAAAGTTTATCACGTAGCCTCGTTCTCAATCCTTTTTATGTGGCAGGTGAAGCATATATTGCTCTTTTTCAATCAGCTGATAAAAGTCCCTTGAATCTCATTATCTAGCTTCAAATGACGGGCAAACATTGCCCTTCAAGTGCTCTCAACCGCACAGTATTCTATTGAAAATTTGTTATTAAGATGAGAAAAAATGTTCACCAGAGCGGACATGACGTCCAATTGCCTATCTCCCTGTTCCCTTTTGAAGGAAAGGGCCCTGGGAATGAGTTTGTGCATTTTTGCTATGCCTTATGGGTAAATTTAGTTCTATCAGGGGGAGGGACTCGGTTCAAATGATGAACTTGAAGTACCACGTGATCAATATTAGCCAATGGAAATAACCGAAAAGAGCGGTCGAACTGAGTCGTGTATCGCATGTGCTGCCAAATAGGAGATAATTTCATGGAGTTTTTGCCACATTTTTAGCCTTAAATTTGATTAGATTCGTCCAAGTTTTTATCTAGGGGGTATCGTTTAATATGGGGGACCAGCCTGGTGCTGGAAGGTCTTATTCGTACAAAATAAAGGGACATTCTCGACAGAGAAGAGCAGCGAAACCGTATTCTCGACCGTCTGATCAGAAGAAGGTTAGTAATTTGAAGGATCTCGTATTTTACGAGTACACTTGAGAAATTCAACTTGTATGAGTGGAGAAAAACCTTAAATGCCGATGATTTATCATTGATTTGCATTATTAAATAGTTCATTAGGCGTTAATGCTGTTTGATCTTGGTTTTCTGCTTGCTCTTTCAGGGAGTCCTTGAATCAGTCAAAGATTTTTTCTCTCCTTCTTGGTTGTTGGACTTTTGGAAAGGCAAAAAGGTTGTTACAGAAGATAACGTAGGTGATTCGGAAAGTGATGAAGAAGGAGAAGAACCCGTTCAAACTGGCCAAGAATATAGCGGTCCTTCTGGAAGGGTTACCCACGAGGGAATTGCCGGTACGAGTACTGAAATATTTGGTAATGGTGGACTTGGAATAGTGGCTTCTGCACAATCTCGCAATGAAACGTCCCCGAAGTCTGGACTTTCGTCTCTTTTGGCCTTAAGATCAAGAACTGGTGCAAAAAAGGAAACTTTAGAAACTCGAACAACGGCTTTTCCTTCAAGTTCGAGTGAAACTTCAAAGTTTTCCCGTGAGTCTACAACTACTACAGACACTGAAACCCGGACAGAGGTTAGTATAAACCCACTTATTAAATAGTGATATTGCCTTATTGAGTTAATAGTTAAATAAGAAATGTCTGAATTTAGATATAGACGTGAGAAGTCTCAAGAAAGAACTCCACATATTATGTAATTCGTGGTATTTAACAAAACCAACAAGTATGGCGAAACTCGTCGTTGAAAATTAACATTAAAGAATAGCTTGAACTTGAATTTGCACTGTTTTTTTTCTTTTTATTCATCACAATACTAAGTACTGATTGTTCGGCCGTTAGGATCAAACAGACGTTGCTTCAGACACGCGTTCAATATGTCAAAAATTATGTTAGAACGACAAAAATGTTGAAATAATGTACATGATATTTGTATACTACTTGCACTTCAAAATTAGATTGTTGACTCAAGTTTATAATTAGCAAATGGCTTGCTTGTAATGATCTTTTGCTGCTATTGTTATCCATTGTATTGTCTGGCTCCAAGGGGTTCCTAGCTGTCTATCTGAATATAATATTGATTGGTCTGAAAGTTGTTATCAGACTCTGTATTGATGAAGTGTGTTGGAGATTGGGACTTACCATTGGGCATTTCATTGATTTCATTGCTGCATTGCTCATTTCCTCTAAAATAACGATTCACTCTGGAATAACGATAAAGAGGATATCACATGGGTGCGCAGAGATACGAATTTTATCTTCGAGAATTGATGAGAGATTATCAACACAAGAAGATAAAATTCGCATCTCCAAGTGCCCATGTAATATTCTGTTTAATATATAATCAACGATGAACTAGAATGTGCCGTCGCTGTGAAGCTCCTGAAAAATGTAGCCATGGCAACTGTGTTATCTTCACAGGTGAAATAATGTTATTTTCACATATGAAGATATCACTTTTTCGAAACAGAGAAAAATAGATAATTCATTGATGATTATATATTGAAATGATATTATCCACACCATAGCAATGATATCCACAAAACTCATAAGAATATCTCATCTGATCTCTTAAGGTCGAAGTGGACAGCTCAATTTTAGATAACTTATATGGGGAAATGGTAGAAACAGGCCAATTTCAGAAAATTTGTTGCATTCTCATAGATTTTCTTGTGTCAGACTGTTTTCATAAGGAACTGCAAATTAATTTGAGTGCTATAGAAAGTAGAACTCAAATTAGGCCTTCAAAACATGCTGTGTAAATTGTTACTTTGGATATGACGTTTTTTTAAAACCATTTTCTTTTAGAATGACAATTTATTTATTCCTAATTGTACAATTCCCCAGGAAAACTGATTTCTGATTTTGTTTCTATCTAAATCCTAGATGGAACCATCTGCCAAAGAAGTATCAAGAATTCAAACATCATTAACTAGTGAATCACGATGTCAACCTACCCCATTATTTAGTCCTGTTGTACCAGCATCGACCAGCACACCTGCATCAACTTTATTTGGTTCACAGCCGGGATCATCCAGTACGCTTTCCCAGGAAATGGAGACTCCTGGACCATCGCTATTATCTGCCAAACCTCAACCAAGATCTGTTTTCCATAGTAAACCTGAGTTTTCTGTCTCAGCATTTGGTTCACCTCTACAAGTAAGTACAATGTAGTCTGACAGAATTCATACATAGTTGAACCTCTTCACAATAGCCATGCTGAGTCTAGATTAAATAGCTGTTATGAAGAGGTGACCATTTTACAGGTTTTAAAACTCAGTATGGATAGAATATACATGACTTTCACAATTAGCATAAATATTAAAAAATGAGTATTCTTGGAGTTGCATCAATTTGAAATCATTAATGTTGTTGATCTAGATAATGTGTGCAAGTTTCAAAAAAAGTATTAAATCCTTAACAAGATATGAGGATTTAAAATTTTGAAAATGCTCCAAAAACGAGGGTACCAAGGCTTCTAGTCAAAATTACATACAAAACTCTATTTTTGACTGCACATAATTTCTTTGATATTGAACCAAAAATGATGAAACTTTCTGGAAATATTTGTCATGAAGTACTTTCTCATACAGCATTGATCATTTCTTGAAAAAAGCTCTCATTTTCTCTACTGAAAAAAAAACTGAATTGTGAAGGTGGTAAATATGACAGACATTGCTGGCAAATGTGAAAAGATGGCGATTGTAGAAACTGGTCCATTAGATAGTACAAAATGGTATAATGTGTGTCTTTCTAAACTTGTATATAAGCCAAAAAGATGATGAAAGTTCATATGTTTCATTATAGTCACTTACATGTCACTTACAAGAATCCCTTTCAAGAACAATTTCAATTTTAAATAAACACATGGTACATGTAGCAGAATAAATTGACTTCAAATTAGCTTTTATCAAGTAATTCCAAAACTCACAGTACAGAAATATAATTACCATAGCTGGAAAGAGCATGTCAAAACTAGTAAAAATGTGAAGTTTGAATGAAGTAACTTTCAAACTCACGAAGATATGAATTTTCCGAAATCGAAATTTTGTATGAAAACATTCGCTGGTAGGCAAGAGATGCCTACCAGCAAAGGTTTTCTTATAAATTCACACTTTTCAAAAATTCTTATTCTCACAAATTTTAGATTTAATTCCTTCAAACTTTGCTGTCTTGCTAATACACCGATCCCGGCTTTGCTTGAATGGCCACTAAACAATAAATGGTTTTCCCATTGGAATAGTAAATGTCCGAGCAACAAAACTCGAATTCGAAGATGTTTTAGATATTATCACACGATTTCTTGATGTTCCTTTAAAATGCACTCAATCTCAGACAGACCTTTACAAATTTCAGCAATCGGGTGTCTGTATCAGGTTGTACATCAAAAAACATGTTAGCTTGTCCGACATAGCAACAGTAACTACAGAGGCAGAACAATGGATGCGGGATCAGTGAATTTTAACATGCTCTTTCCAGCTATGGTAATTCTTTTTCTGTTCTACAAATTTAAAGGGGTACTTGGATGAAAATTGATAAAAATTTAAAATGACTTGAAACTTGGTTCAATGTATCTATATGTGACTAATAGTCACCAAGCAATATATTTTCATCAAATTCCAAAGGCACAGATAAAACGTTATCACGTATTTTAGCATCTACATTGTGTATCTATGACGTCATAAGTACAACCCTATTGTTCTTTTCGATCTTAAACCAAAATTTCTTGGTGATAATATGATTAAAATGCAGAATTTTTGGGATAGTAGGTTTTATATTTAACTATATTGGTCGTTAATTGACGTCAACTTAGGAATTAACCACTTTCCAATTTTGACCTATTTTCATCTAAGTACCCCTTTAAAAATACCTGATAAAAGCTCATTACCCAGGGAGTTCATTAAGATTTTGAATTGGAGATCATCTGGCTATGACATTAGAGCAAGACTACAGATACATATTACCAAAAGGTTATTGTACAGGAGCTGTCCAAGACAGCCAGGCAAAACCCATGAAAGTTGTTTCCACATCCCCTCATTTTGCCCACTGTCCAGCCCTTCATGAAACCCTAGAATTAGCATAAAGAATCCTTTTCCAAAATGATAGTGGTCTAGTTAAGTGTTACAACACCACTTTTCTTTTTGATCTTGGTTGTGGTTTATCATTCTGTAACTGTGTCATTACCAAATTGGTGGTAGACAATGCTAGATATAAACTGTGTTTTCCAGGAAGATTGTTATGAATTACCATTGATTTGCAGCCCAGACCAGGTTCACAAACTGGTAGGTTTTCATCACCTTACTACTCAGGGAAAACTGTTTTTGGTGGTGCAGCATCATCTTCAAAGAGACCAAGAGTTTCCTCGCCTAGTAGTTTAGAGGTACATGTATATCTTAAATTATTGTTATGTGATGTATTTCTGAATAAACTGCAGTTTTCTGGATAGTATTTTGTGTCTAGATATTGGTCTAACAATAACTTCTTGTGGTATATTAGCATGCAAAACCAGTGAAGAGACAAATTCGACCAACTCCAATATCAGGTACTTTGTATGTAAGATACAAATATCAATAATAGAGCAGTTATTTGTGGGATAACATGATTATTGTAGGAGTTTCATATGTTTTTATCATACATCAGGCAAAGATTTGGTCACAGTTGGTACTGTTGATTTCCCACAAAATACAAAATACAATATTATTCTATTATGACAATAATGTAAATTTATGATTTTTTTCTATCTGGAAATTCTTTAATTCCTATTTAAACTAGCTTATGAAAAATTAGGTGTCCCTTTAGGGTTGCCATGGTCAGGGAAAATAAACTTTTTTCAAGGGCAGCAAAAAGTTGGGGAATGTTTAATTACATGTAGGTTAGGGAAGTTTTCAATTCTTTGTAAGGACCAGCAAAAAGTTAGAGAATTTATGGCTGATCCTGTGGCAACTCATACCTTGTATGAATATTGATCAAACTATAATATATTAGATTCAAATAGGACCACCAGTTACATTTTATTTCATCTTCAGGTCCTGGTGTTAGTGGAGTAGCAAGTCAAACGGCAAAAAGAATTTTAGAAACATTAGAAAAAATGTCTTCTCCTTTAGTAGTAAGTACATTACAATGTAGTGGTAAATCTTAAAGTGCCTCTAAACCCTAAATTGAAATTCTGAGATTCGCTTCTTCACGGAAGGAATTGTTTAATGGTGAAATATCTCCGGATAAAATCATCGTCTCCATTTGGTGCATTGAGCATTTGAAGTTGGAAAGTACAAATGAAATGATGTTAAAAAAGGACTTTGCATGATTTTGTCTCCAATTTTGAAACTTGTGTTTAAGTTAGGTGGCAAAAACATTCACCAAAATTTGTACTTTAGGAATGAAAATGTTTTGCAAATGAAAATATAGTACAAAATAGTATAAAATTCATCTCTAGTGTTTTTGTATATTTAAGTAGTCATTTTTCTATGTCATCTCATTTGCATTTTCAGATTTCAAATGCTTAATTCTCAGAAAGGAGATGATTTTATCCTGAAATATTTAACCATAAGGGTTTTCCATTCATGAAGAAACAATTATTATCAAAATTTCAATTTAGGGGTTAGGGGCACTTTAAAATACACAAGTCTTGATCTATTGTATGGTTTTATCATCTGTAAAGTAAAAATCTCCCATTCAAGTCCAATAAATTTTGGTTTAATTTCTTTTCAGGATGCTAAGAAAATTCCTCCATCTCCACCCTTTTCAACATCGACTTCTCCTCTCTCTTTTACTGTAAGTCATATTGTCAGTAATTATGTTGCGATTCAACTTTGACTTTTTCTGGAAAATATGTTGTTTCATTATCACCTAGAGCTCCTAAATTTAATTCTTGAATACTAGCTTGAACTCAGAACTTTAACATAACTTTTTGAGGTTAAGGTTAAACTAATATAGTAAGACTAAACCACACGTACATGTTTTGGTTTGGGATTATTTCAATTTGCTTTGAAAATTTTCATAATTTTCATTTTCATGATAATGATTAAGACAATGGGAGCAAAAATAATTTCAAACCACAATACTCACCTACTCAGTCAGAGCATTGACTTACAGTTTCATACATTTTCATTCATTATGCAGTTTGTTTGGGTTATGTTATATTCTACTAACTTGGCTGTCTTGGAAACCAAACTTTGTGTATAATACCATTACCATTTACCATCATGTCAAGATTTCTTTCACTTTTTAATTTAACAATGCTGTTTATTGAGAACTACCTTGATATTGCTGAATATTTGTTATATTTTATCTTGTAGCAAACAAGAAGGAGAAAACCACCTCAACAGCCTTACAATAGGCCTGTTGGATCGCCAAGAAAATTGGAGGTGAGCCAAAGTTAAAGGAAGTGTGGTTCGTTTTTTCCAAAGTCAGGATTTTAGTTACTTCAATATGTATAGTGAGACAGTGATGTGAAAATATGAAGTTTGCCTTTAAGTATAAGAATAAGAATATTTCATCAATAAGTGTAAAGTATAAATGACTAGTTTCATACAAGATGAAAATATTTATTATAAAAATATATATTTGAAGACATCCTCATGAAAATTTTTCATTAAAGTGACTCTATGTTTTCTCAAACTGAAGTCAGTGGGGATAGTTTGACAGATTACATGGAATTTGTCAGTTGTTTTGCTGGACATTTTCGAATCTGCTTAAATTATATGGTACAAAAAGTTCTGGAAATCATTTTTATTAGTTCTGTCAGAGTAGAATAATGTAAAAACAACTAAACTTTGTTAAAATTCAGTGCTGTGCTCTAACACAAATATTAAGAAGTCCCTGGGGTCCCTACCACATAAGCTTTACCAAACCTACTTTTTTCAGTTGCCTGAGCACAAATGTCAGGGGTTTCATTAACATTAGCAATAGCAGGTTCCACTACTAAAGATAGGCGTCTGAAATGCAGATGTCCTACCATTAAAATATTGTATAACTAGAAAAAAATAGCCGGCGGTGAATGGCAAAACAGACAGTGATAAACCGCCGGTAACCGCCTATTAATGAAACCCCTGTCAGTCACCACGGGCACCTGGGCACTGATAGGGTACTGCATTGTAATGAGCTTTTATCAGGTATTTTTAAATAAGCAAAACAGAAAAATAATTACCATAGCTAGAAAGAACATGTTAAAATTAGCAAGACAGTGTAGTTTGAAGGAAATAAATTCAAAACTTGCAAAGATATGATTTTTGAAAAGTGTGAATTTTGTAAAAAAAACCTTTGCTGGTATGTTGTAGGCATCTCTTGCCTATCAATGAATGTTTTCATACAAAATTTTGATTTTTGAAAATTCATAATGTCTTCCTGAGTTTTGAACTTACTTCCTTCATACTTCACAGATGTGTTCTTTCCAGCTATTGTAATTTTGGAGATTTTCGGAATTACATGATAAAGCTCTTCTAAAAAACTGTTCTTCTATTTGCTGACATTCAACTTTGTTTATTGGTATTTTGTTGTTAGGCTCAGTTTAGTGGTCCACCAGTCCAGTCATTATCAGTTCCACAGAGAGCATCTATCTCTAGAATAAAAACAAATACCAGATCATCAGCTTCACAGATAACATCTTCACCCCTGGCGACTGCTTCTGCTGGGTAAACATCTAGTTCTTTTACTTTATTTGTACATGCAGATACAGACACTTGCATCTATCATATAGCAATTGATTTTGTGTGTCCTGGAGATGGTGAAAAAAACTTTAAAAAATGTAATTTGGTCATTTAGATGTAGTCCACAGTTGAACTAGATAATTATGTTTTTATTAAGAAAATTGTGCCTTTGAGCTGTTGTGCCAAGATGAACGGATGTGGCTAATTAATACATGAGGCTCAGTTTTAGAGTGACCTACCAAAGATACAATACATTATTTTTTACTTCAGTATATGATCAGGGTATTGATTTGTGCTTCTTTTCATTTCAGACAATCTTCTAGCATTACTTCAGCAAAGGTTAGCATTTTCTTGTAGATTTTGCTTCAGGTTTTCTTTTACATTTAACCAATTTGATCACATTTAGCTGAATATAATTATTACTGTATGTTTTGTTCATCCTTTTTTGTCAGATCAGTTTTATATATACAACTGTCCACCAAAACATGATGCCAACATAGTGCACATTCATTTACTGTATACCAAAGCCCATACGACTAGACAGAAAAGGATTATGGGTTGTTTCAAAACCACGCTCAATTTTTGGTTTTGGACTTTACTCTTAACATCAACAATTCAATTTCTTTATTATACAGCTATTTCAAAAAACATTGAATACTGAATTCTGCATTCTGCATACTGAATAGTGCATTCCAAGACTTACATATTGCATTTTTGATCATTTTCCGTTGTCATTTTGCCACTTATTTGCCTTAGTTATAGTGTTATAGAGGATTTTCACTATGCCATCTCCAAAACAAACTGAATTACAAGGTTTTGGTCTTTGAATGCAGTATTCAGCATGCAGAATGGAGTATTTAGTATTCAATGTTTTTTGAAATAGCTGTATAAGGTAGAAGCAAGATAGTCATGAATTGTAGCATTGATATTCATGTGCCTTTTCTATGTTCAGTAATCTATACCCATACTCCATTTCGGACGAGTCACAAAGCCTTTAGACCTTTCACTGACAACGTTCTTTGAAATAGGTGTATTATACAAGTAACACAAAAAATAGTGTTGACAATAAAGTTCTAAAATTAAAACTTTCTCAGACAAGACTGAAAGCAATGCCTGTTGTACATAATCCCTGCATAATAAAGTGTACGTTAAAGTCAGACACAACATTCCCATTTGTAAAGTAGTTCCATTCTGCTCATTGTTAGTCTTGATTGTACATATGTACATAATACACCTATGTCAATAAATTGTTGGCAAAAGCCTATGCGATTCACCTGAAAGGGGAGTATGAGAAGAAATTACTAGAGCTATAAAACCACACAAATATCTACACCTTAATTCAACTTCAGCTTGCAATGACCTAATACATCAAAGAGCTTCATTTGCTGATGCTAAAATCAAGACCAATTGATATGAAAAAGAGTGAAATTTTGTAGCTATCCATACTCCTTTTTGGTCTAGTTGGGAGACCTCTCATACGACAGCCTTTTTTGAAATAGGTATATAGTCAATTGAAAAAATGTTGTTGGGTCTAAAAACATAGAACATAGAAGCTGAGACTGAAATGGTGCATGGGATGTGAATAATTACATTCTGATTTATTTATTTACGCTGTGCCTACGATGCAAAATACTGAAAGCGTATGCAGGACTTGCGTTGGCAGGTCCTTTGGCTTGGAAGTTTTATTGGTTGCAGCATAAATGAATAAATCAGAATATAATTATACACCGATCCCATGCACCATTTTGGTCTCAGCATCTATGCTCTATGTTTTTAGACAATGTTTCTTCAATTGACTATATATTCTTAAGAACGTTTATTAGTAACAGTCTGTAGAAAAGTAAGGGAGTCTTTACTTTCACATACCCACAATGCCTTGTGCCTAGGGGTAGCCAGCATTTAGATGGTCACAATTTTACCAATAGACTTTTCAAAATCAACTGAAAGGGGTTTGTAGAATTCTTTAGAGCTTTGATTTTGTCAATTTGTAGACATCTTTGTAAGATTTAATGAGGCTAAAAAGTAATATAGGCAAGGTTAAACTCAAGACATTGCTGAATAGCAGTATTTCCCATTTCTTTGGGTGGACATGTTCAGGGCTATACAGTATATACTTATGCTAAGTCTATCTTAGCCTTCTTTGCTCATCATTGTATGTGCTGCTTGTGGTGATTGCTCATCCTTGTTGATCATTAATTATTTGTCTTTGCCCCACTGGGCCTGCCCTCGACCTGGGGAGGGTACCACATAGGTATAGTATAGTTCCACTGTTTGCTTAGTGTGCCAGGTGCAAAGTGGTGGACTATCGCAGGGGGTTTCTTGCAGGGTTGTCATGGTGACCTCAAGAGACCTGGATGGGTGATACCAGTCCCTCTCTGTACCCAACCAAAACCTTATGTAATGGTAATGAGTTTAATAAGCTGCTTCATCATCCAAACAATTTTGTTTGATTAAAGTAACTACCCCCAAACAGAAGGCATTATTGGCATTATGAAAGTAGAGAATGCAGATGATTGAACAAAGCAAATTGTCCTTTAGAATTCCACATCTTTTTGCTCATGTTTACATGTATGAATAACCTACTTGGAATTGAGGATAACACTGACAGGGCTTCTAATAGGATGCACTGGTGTGGATCTGCATCGTACAACTTTTGATTTTTTCCGTGCCCAATTAGAAGCCCTGCAGTAAGCAGCACAGAACTCAAAACTGGTGAATTATGGTTCATAGTGGTCAGTTATTTTACTCTGGGTTATCTGATATTGTAGCCAGTACCATCATTTGTTCCTACTCCACTACCTATGTCATTATCTCCCATGGAGACATCAAAAGCAAGTGGTGGCGGGAAAATAAAAGCTGCAAAGTCCAGTAGTACTCATTACAAGTCTCAGGCAACTGTTGTGGAAGAAGAGCAGGAGGTAAAGTCAACAGTCCTGTTTGAAAACACCAGACAATATCTTTTTCAGTTCCAAGATATGCTTTATCTTAGAAAGAAATTGGAATAAGACTATGTTCACATGTAAAGCTCAAAACGTTTGTCTTTTTATGAATGACTGAGCTATATAAATGTAGCCTTGTCTTGAATCTTTTGTATAGTGAAGTGTATTTCAAAACTTGGTGATTATAATGAATTTTGTTAAGTTTTAGTTATAGTAAATAATTATAAAAAACTGTTCCCTCATGCATGGATGTGTCCTTTCATCCATGCATTCATTTATTCCATTTATTTATTTATTTATTCATCTATAAAGGAGAAGGAATAAAAATTCTTTTGTAACAGGTAAAAATGCAATATAAGGTTTTGAAAATAACGAACAACTACATGTACTAGATGGCATGATTGCTATGAATGAGATAATTATAGTAAAAGAAAAAACCCTAATTTACAAAGTGCAAAATAATATATGAAAATAATATAAAAAATAAATATGTATGGATTTTCCTTTAACAGGTAGTGAATCCTTTACCAGTAATTACATCTGCTGTTCCTCTCAAACTCCCAAATGGTGCAAACCTGCCATCTTTCTCTTTTTCAACATCAAAATCAACAACCAAAGCAACATCAAATCAACAGTTTGAGAGGGTAAGTACACATATTGAATGAAGTTGTTAATCACTGTTTCACAAACTGAAAGAAATACTTTTTATCGCTGTGAATTCAATTTTGTTTTTGTGATCTTAAACGCTTTAACAGGCCTCCTCCATATCAAAATCTAAAGCTACTGACATTTCTTGCAACAACTTCAAGTTTTCTGTTCCTGAACCAAAGATTTCTTCCTCAAATGCATCTTCATCTAGCAAGTCTTCACCACCTAACAAAGTAAGTATTAAAAATACATCATTAAATGAGAAAAAAACTTTTTTTTTCTTTTCTTATAGCAAATTCATATATTCCTAAAAAAATAAGTTCCTAGTTTAATATATGATTGTGTGTAATACTATTAATATTGCTTACATGAGGCTAAAATAGTTTTTTTTCTTTAGATTGAATATTCATTCAGCAATCCTGCACCAGTAAATCCAAGGTAAGCATTCACATAACTAAAAGCTACTCATACATAAAAACCCACTTTTTGACTTTTCACTAGGAGTGTACCCACATTTCTACATTATGACCTCCAACCACCTTAACAAACTTGCTGTCAACTTACGTCTACTAGTTTCTTATTGACAATCTGCTAACATCCTACCAAAATGGACTGACAATCGTTTGTGTCTCAATTGTTAATAATTTTTACTGCTAATAGGCTCTTATCACACTAACGTGACATTATATAATATCAAGTATTTATCGAAAAAACAAATTACCTATCAAATTCATCACATCAATATTAGTAAACTGCAGATTTTCGTAAAGATCGCCCTTAAACTGAGGAAGTGATGAATTTTTGAAGCTAGATATTTTTGTGGAATTTTATAGAGAAATGTATGTGTTTAGCATGATAAGGAGGCTCACTGGGCATGTGATGCCCATCCACCATACATTTCTTTGTAAAAATGCTAAGTTTTAAAAATTCATATCTTTGTCAGTTTAAGAGCAATCTCCCTTAAAATATGCAATTTTAATAATATCAATATGACCAATTTGATGGTGGATTCCTTTTTCTGATAAATCAAATAATTTATAACATTGTAATGTCACGCTTGTGTGATATGGGTCTATCCAGGGTTAAAATGAATATTTTCTTAAGTCTGAATGAATCCTGGATTAGAGCCAATCAGGCTATAGGATAAATTTCATATCTGGTTAGTTAGCTAAAGCTGTCATTGATCTGTCGCTATTTATTACAGTGAAACAAACACTACAGCAAGTAGTAAAGACGTCCAGTCTCTTGATAAGTTCAAGCCTGCTGAAGGGTCATGGGAATGTTCTGCATGCCTGGTGAACAATCAAGCTCATGCAACATCATGTATAGCATGTACCACACCTAAACCCTCTTCAAAACAAGCATCATTGACCTCCAATGATTTGTTTAAGAAATTTCAACCTTCCAGTGGATCTTGGAGTTGTAATACATGTATGTTATCCAATAAAGAAACTGATGAGAAATGTATAGCTTGTGAAGCTCCTAAACCATCATCAGAGAAAGCAAAGGAGACTTCTTCCATTTCTATAGGTGCTAACTTGTTGAAAAAATTTGCTCCTTCGAGTGATTCATGGGAATGTCCAACTTGTATGGTGAACAATAAGGGACAAGATGAGAAATGTGTTGCATGTCAAGAAACAAAACCAGGATCAAAGCCTGCATCAACTGACACTTCATTATTTAAACCATTAGCTCCTGCCACAGGCTCATGGACTTGTGATACTTGTATGATAGTTAATAAACCAGACACTGTTAAATGTGCTGCATGTGAAACTCCTAAACCTGGTTCGTCTGCTTCAGGGGGAGTTAGTAGCATGTCAAATAGTCCTTTTAAATTTGGGTCAAGTGATAATAATTCTAAAGGAGGTACTGGCCAAAAACCATTCACATTTGGGGCAACATCATCTGAGTCAAGCACTGAATCCAAACCGTTCAAGTTTGGTCAAACTGCAACAAGTTCGTCATTTTCCTTTGGAGCTTCTTCAAACACAAGTAGTGATGCAAAAACTGTAACATTTGGTTCAAGCGAGACTACTTCAACTAAACCATTCCAGTTTGGTTCAACAGCTCGATCAACATCAGCTGCTTCTAATTCTACAACTTTCAAATTTGGTTCAAGCCAAGAAAGCTCCAAGGCAGAAACATTTCAGTTTGGTAAAAAAACAGATTCTAAACCATCAGAGTCAACAAGTGATGCAACAGCAACATTCAAGTTTGGTTCGTCTGGAGCTACTTCAACTGAGAAGCAGCCAACTGTCCAGTTTGGTTCTTCATTCAAGACTGATACAGCCTCTAAACCTGCCACGTTTTCATTCGGTGCAAGCAAAGCTGCAGAAAATTCTGAAGCTGTCAAAAGTCAAGAAGTGAAAGAAGCTCCCAGTAAAACAACATCTCAATCACAAGCACCCCAGAAAGGTATAAACAGAAAGTACTGAATTATAGGTTTCCTTGTAATATGATTTCATTGATTATAATTGATAACACTTGTCGACTGACTGTTGGACTGTTGACAAATAACTGACTGTCAGTTGTTGACTGTACAATTATAAGTCAATAAGTGGCTGACTGTCAAGCTATTGTTGGTAGCAGATTGGTCTTAAGACTGACAGTCAGTTGGCACCCCTTGATCTTCCCTGACCAGCTTTCTGTGACAGATATATTACACACAATGCTAAAGTTAGTTTTATATTTGTTGCAGTTGGACAAACAACTATTGCACAAGCAGCAGCAGCTGGTCTATTAAAAATCCCTTCATCTGTAGACGTTGTAGACCTGACATCTGATGATGAACCACAAAAAGGTGAGCTCTTTCACACAAAATTAATTTTACTTACAAAAGTAAAGGTAGGGTGATCTTATTTAGAGCAGCTGCAACAAAACATGTTCATGCAGAAATTTTGAATGTCTTTAGCGAAAGCTTAGACTCATCACTTTTTGTAAGTATTTACAGCAGTACTAGGCCGCAATTGCTAAAACTTTTCATCAAACCATGCTGCTGAAGGATAATTTCCACAGATTAATCTTTATAATTACTGTTCAACTTCATAACCTATTGTTTTCTCTCTGCATTATACCAATCAATGCAGACAGCATTATCAATAATATTGCAGTGTGACTTGCTTTGGGGAACCAGATTTGCAGTGATAAAGAAATGTAACTACTAAGTTAGTGGTCACAGTACTTTTCAGAGTCTTTTCAAACTCCAGCTCCCCATTCAGAAAAAGTCTTGTAAGGCTTTCTTATTTTAACAAACGTTAGCATCAAAATGTGTGGGATATACAATCAACAGAAGTATGCATACTCATATAATACTTAATTTTTTGAAAATTAAAATATGCTTCGATTTCAACAATTTTGGTGATTTTGGTGGTTATGAAGTCGACCAGTAATTATACCAGATAGTTACTTCAGCCAGCAGCAATATTGGATATATTGCAGTCAGCTTAGGATGTAGCCCAAAGCTTTGGGTTATGCCCTCAACTGACTGCAATACATCCAATATTGCTGCTGGCTGAAGTAACTATCTAGTACATAAGACATTGTGGTGCTGATTTATTTATTTACAAGCTTATTCCTTCCAATGAAGGCGGGGCACCACAACAGCTTTGATAGCCAATTAGTGGGCCCTGTAGTGTTATAGCACAAACACTGGCAACTTCATGGCCTTCTTTGGCCAGATTTGGTTTAACTTTGGAATATAGCTCTTTGTATTGCTTAGTATCACATGTCAATTATTAAATATCTTTTTGGTTTTAGATGTTGCACCTCCAAATGTAAATCTATTTGCTGGTCAAAGTTTACCAACCACAAGCCAGATAATAACTACCAATACAGGTATTGTAATATTGAAAAATCCCCTATTGTGTTTGCAACAATAGAAGAATAAGGGAATAAAAGGGTAGAATAATACCAAATCTATTGTTGGCTAACAGTTGGTTAACTACTGGCTGATACCCCATTGACAGCCCACCACTGGTTTACTGACAATTAGTTGAGAGTCAGCAAGTCAAGAAAGGGAATTATTTTGTTTGTTTACCCAAGAAAAAATGTCATGTTTCTCTAACATTCTGCTTTATTCTCTTCTCTCAAAAAGTCTTGAGAAAGAAAATGCATCACTGGGGGTCCAAAGATGGAGATTAGAGCTTAGCCAATTTTGGAAATTCATTGTCTTTTTTACTCACTCATTTAACTAATTATTATTATTACATCCACAGTTCGAACCAAGCCTGAAGGACCAACTACGACCACTAAACTGCCATCGCTACCATTTACCTTTGGTACACCTTCCACTAAACCAGCAGAAGAACCACCTAAAGCAACACCCTTTGCATTCACCCCACTAGCCACATCTTCTACAGCACTTCCTGCATTTGGACAAGCTCCCACAGCAACTACAACTGCTGCAACAGGCTACACTTTTGGTTCTACTGTGGATTCCACAGACAAGACCATAGCTGTCTCCAGTACATCACTACCAAGTTTTTCAGCAATACCCCAGCAAGGAACCACTTTACCTGCTTTTGCTCAAGCTACTAAAGACACAACCTCAAGTTTGTCTAGTTCTCCTTTTGTTTTCAAAGGAACTACTGATGCAGCAGGGAAGTTTGGAAGTGCTCCATCTACAGCTAATTCTAGTGCTGGTTTTGCCTTCAGTGGAGCAGCATCAGGTGGGAGTGGTGGGTTTACATTTGGTGGTGGAAATACGGCGTCTCAGCCTGGTTCATCTACAATTGGTACTCCAACATTTGCATTTGGTGCTAGTGCAGGAGAAACACAGAAAAGTGGCTTTGCTTTTGGTTCATCAACCCAGGTAAAAGATAGTGACACATGCCATGTAGTGTGTACTGGTCATGCAAAATGACCCTGGCGCTTGCCTCATGAGCAAAATCCCACTCTCAATTGTCTGCTGAGAGGGACTTACTCTACATTCTTATTTCACTGATTGGGAGATATAGAATTATTGTATATTTGAAAGGTATGGCATCTTTATTAATCCTGCATTTCATTCTCCACCATTTCAGCAGCCATTTGCTTTTGGTAGTACTCCAGCCAACCCAACCCCTGAAGTAGTGACCCAGACGGTATCAGAGGAGAGTATGGATGCTGATGGAAATAACAACAATAGCCAGCCAACAGGTACTGTTATTATATGGTAATATTTTGTAAAGTTAAAAGGAGACTAGTGAACTAGTTTGGGCTGTGTGTGTGTATAAAGATACAGTAAGGGATGAATGGAAATCTGTAACTGTAACCCCTTCCTTTCTAGAGGTGTATGCCTGGAATCATGAAAATGAAACGAAGTGGCATTTGTGTTTGGTTAAGTTTCTGTGAGCATATAATGCATAGTAGTTATACAATGGTTTAGAGTGGCATACCGTGGAATATCCCACGAGTCACTTATATTAAGGCTCGTGTGTATACAAAGAAAATACAAGTGACGAGCGGGATGTCCACAGTATGCCACAAGAAACCATTGTATAACTATTTTATCCCACGCCAGAGAAAATACAGCAATTGGCGCAATGTGTCATGGGAAGGATCCGTGGAATTCCGCCGAATATACAACGGCTTTCCTGCTTTCTGATTGGCTGTATTTTCTATGGTGTGGGATAAAAGAAGTCGATGCAATAGCAAGAATCGTGCATCTACTTCTGTAACCATCCTAAATTGTTTTGTGCAAAAGCTTGCAGTTTATCCAAAATAATAAATATTGGTTTTCCATAGGTGATTTTTAATTTGCTATTTTTCCACTCCAGTGCCATCGTTTGGTTCGTCAGTAGCAACACCATCTGCCACTCCCTTTAGTTTCCCTGCACCATCAAGCAACCCAGGGTTTAACTTCGCTGGGGTACAACAGCCATCATCATTTAAATTTGGTGCTCCAACTAACACTAATCCTCCAGTGTTTGGTGGTACAGCCCCAGCCCCTACCTTTGGTGCAGCAAACCCACCATCACAAGGTAAGAGAAGAGACTTCAAAGCAATAGTCCCGTACGGTACAGATTGCTCACTATTACCAAGCTTATTTTATACTAATTGCCTTATCAGTTTCATGACTGTCACACCAAAAAATGCCATTGTTTAAACGCTATGGATCTTTGTTGTTAGAGGGGGGCAGACAAACGGTACAAAGGAATTTATGTCAAATGCGTTTGTAGAATGACGAAAATTAGTAACAGCCATCAAATGCACTTGACCAGGCTATTTGAGATTTAGAAAATTTTCTTAGAAGATAAAATTTTTGTTTAAATTTCTATTGTTCAAGACGATTCTCATAAACAAGCCGTGCCGTCTTAGTGAAAAAGGCAATTGGAATAGCTTTTGCATTGTGGTTTATAATGATGATCCACTCGGTTCTTGTTTTAAGCAACCTCCAATGGACCCACACTGGGTGTTAAAGAGGAATTTCCCATAGGGGTACAACATGTAGTGTGATGAATTTTATTATTATTTTGCATTATACATGTAAAACTAATTCCAGTAACTGTTCTTTTCAGGGGCAAGTGGAGGATTCAACTTTGGTTCTCCTGCTGCCAATAGCATACCTTCACAGCCAACAGGAGGGGCCTTCACAATCGGTACAGGGTCTGCTTTTACTGCAGGAGCAGGCACTGCCTCAAAAAGAGTCATCAAAAGGGGCATTCGTAGGTCCAACAAACCACGGTGAAATTCCAGATGCACACGACTAAGGGTTAATACAAGGCAGACCCTTGGTATGGACCCAACGACCTTACCTCATTAACCAGGAACCGTCCAACAACAACGCAAGACCAGGAAATAGTGAAGACCTGCATGGCATGCCCCGTCATAAAAATAATTGGAAACAATTAACACATCAACAACGACATAACTTCATGTACAGCATCTTGTTGCCAGTGATACGCAGAGTAACACTCCCTACACTCTTATGTCATCTCTTCATTTTAATCATAGACAACTCCACGTATTGCCTAAAGGAAGTATCAAGGTAGTTCGTATTTTTATTCTCAAGTCTACATCCTTTGAGCAATGATATTTATGTTAAAAGCAAAATTAGAGGTAACTTGAGAAACTCCTAAAAGTGACGATGCAAAAGTTTTGTAATGGACAATGTAAATATAATGCGATGGAGTGATAATTTAATGGACAACGATATCAACGGGTTTTTTCTATTTTATCGCATTTATTCGTAAGATTTGAGACTAAAGAGTTAATAACAGTTATCAGAACGTCACGCAAGTGTTTTATGGAGGTGTCACGCAATGCATTTAGGATCGTGACATGCCCTGAAATGTCTGCTCGGCGTATATATAGTTAGGGATCTTCGAGAAATAAATTGGCAGGATTTTATTTAGGTCCATATAAAAGTTTTTACTTAGTTAGGTCACCTGTTTGAAATTCCTGCGTTTGTAAATACAAAATAATTGGCTATCGTTTGTACAAAAATAAGATGAATTTATAAAGACATTCTGCCATGGAAGTTTCTCTAGGATTCTTTGAACGAAAATAAAGAACTTATGAATATTTTAATTAACAAAAGAGCGAGCGTGTCAAAAGTTTGGGAGGCCAACAGAGACCAGCCATGTTATATTAAATGAACAGTTGACTCCCATTATTTTGAGTATCTTTAATGAGCTTCAGTAATCCAATAAAGCTAAATTTTCTGTTTATGCATTCTTTGTTCAATGTCAGTCTTAACATCTAGGCTGATGCCACAACTTGTTCTTTTCGCTACTTAGTTGGGCTTCCTGTGGTGGTCTCCTACTGATGTAAAGGAGCGAATACTACGACGTATGGAATGTTAGCAATGTTATGTTATGTTTGCATCCTCTCGCTAAACCTCACAACAGTGATACGAGCAACAAAATCACTCGACTTGTCTCGCAGCAATTTGCTGCGAAACGAGTTGAAAAGCAATGGTGCGCGTTTTTCCACTCCAATAGGCCATTTGCATGATGGCGTCATATACTAAAACTACCAGAATGCTTTGCACACTTTCTTGTAAAATAATTAGTGCCAATTGTTTTGCTATACTCAAAAGGGAATAAAAATCTGAATAAGAATGAAAATTCGTAGAGCATTCTGGTAGTTGTAGTAAAATGACAAGTTGAGAGAATCCTGTATTCTCATTGGCCGATAAAATCATTTGCCGCAACGAGTTTAGCCGAGGTGGTAATACGTGCGACATTTTAAAATTTTGTTGCAAGAAGTAGTACGACCTTTCTGCAACAAAATTTCTCAACTTGCAACAAACAATTTTAATTTAATTTGTTGCGATACAAGTTTGTAGTCGCGTGGAAAAACGCGCAGCACTGCTTTTCAACTCCTTTCGCAACAAGTTGAGTGATTTTGTTACCGCACCTTAAGGTGGTTCGACTGGGTTTTAATCTATCTCTAGACTTGCTGTGGAATTCTTTTTGAAATTTACAAAAATGTTTAGTCCGCTATTCACGGACTGGGCTGAACTGCGCATAGCCCACAATTTCATTGCCTGCTCATATCCTTCCCAGGTTACACGCGAGGTAGTTGGACAATCCTTTTATAATTCTGACGATGGTTCAGGCCATTCTGAACAGTTTTATCGAAAATCTTTCTGGAAATAATAATTTAGAATAATTCTAGGAAATATCGATTCTCAAAATATGGGAAGAATGCAGAATTCAAACGCCTCTTCTTTTGTTCTGTCAACCAGTTAGAGTGCTCCAAGGAACTTGGAGGAACTTGGCCAGAGCCTTTCGTTTCTCGGTCGCTGACCAAGAGGAACGTGGGTACAAGATTGAAGCAGAAGCGGAAGGATCATACGCAGATTCAGTATGCTCTGTCCATTAACGGACTTCAAGCCATTAGGGACTGGTACAAATCTCTAAATACTGTGATGATCAATACAAGACCCACATAGTCAGAAAAAGCACATCGACCTATACAAAACTCCGAAGTTTGGTGTTAATCGGGTTAATATTGAAGGAGAGAGAGCCATTCAAAATATTACGAAGAAATGTATGAAGGCAGGAGTCCATTAGTAATGGCCGGACTCCTGATGAAGGAATGGACAATTGCAAGTTGTCCGGTAATCCATACAGTTTCTTAGTAAATGTTTGGGCTTTTGAAATGCTCGTACAATTTTGATCCGATTAACAACCAAACTTCGGAATTTTGTATACTCTATCCAGCATTCTCCTCACCGAATTTAACGAAGGACAACCGTAAATTTTCTTCAACCCAAGATAATCCATGTAGTACTTGTAATAGCTCTGAGAGCATTTAAAGCATCAATAATTGGACTTCAAGTTCGAAAAAAAAGACATTTATAGGGAAAGAGGATGTTTGGAAAGCTCAACATTCTTTATCATGTTGACTACTGGTAACCATACTGTTTACAGTTTTAACTTTCCCGCGACGCATGCGCAAACAAATTTGCCATCTGTTTTTGTAAGATATATTTGAGTGAGCCTTGTACTATCCAAAGTCTGGGTTTTAGTGCATACTATCGTGTACTGATAATGACGATTTGACTATAAAGCAGCTTTAATCGCTAATCATAAAATTTATGAACAGCTAGTGAAATGAGAACGAGGCTTTGGATACCACTAGTGTCCTACGCAAACGCATTTTGTGTCAGTCACGCAACTCTTCACTCAACAAACCGTTTGCAGGACGATACAAACTGCGCCTGCGAAGAAGACGATTCACTGACAGGGTAGAAAAACATTTGCCATGTGCGAAAACTGACTGTTCGGCTAACAGCTTTCCAAATTTTCGCGGTTTGGGGCACTTTTTGAGGTCTTTTACGGGCGCAGTTTATGAGAAAGATTTTTTAGTTGGATTTAAAATCGCTTGTCCAGAAAATGTGGAATGGGGGTTGAAGACGATCATCCAAAAACAAAAACAAATGGCGGTTATTTGAATAGGAAATTAAAAAGATATATTAAATTATTTTTTATTAAAGGAGCTCTGGCTCTGACACTATTTTTCAGTAGACGAAGTATAAAACCAAGATACATACATACATATATACATGAGAGATTTCAGCACAAAAGGAGCCTTACGAAACGTCCATTTGAGAGAAATTTGGAAACGTTATTAAAAAGACGTTTATCAAAGGGATCTTAATTTTTAAGACCCCTTTTGTTCTGCAACCGAGGATTTTCTGCCTTTATTTCTTACTAAAGCAGTCTCCAATTAGCACTAAAAGCTGGTATTGTCTTATAGGAGTATTGCCGTGAAAAGCCACTGTGCATCTAGTGTTCGATAAGACTTGTAGACAGTCACCATTGAAGAATACCCAAGGTAGGCTTACTTGCGCGCTGTCACGATGAGAGATTTCAGCACAAAAGGAGCCTTACTAAACGTTCATTTGAGAGAAATTTGGAAACGTTATTAGAAAGACGTTTATCAAAGGGATCTTAACTTTTAAGACCCCTTTTTTTCTGCAAGTGCTCATATATATATATATTGACACAGGTAAGATTCGAACCTGCTACCAAATGCAAATAAGCATGCTTATTTTATGCAAAACGTGTAAAGAAAGAAAAAACGGACCATGCATCCAGACAAACGCTGAATCGTCGCATGTTACGTTTTGTCAGCTCAACAAAATTGATTATATCTAGCAATAGTGCTACTGATCCACATTCTTCTCGCTTTCATTATCATTTATTTTTATTTATTTGTTGTGACATTAGCCTAAATATGGTTGTTTATTCTATAGATAACTACATTTTTGTATTTGTAATTATCGAGTTTGAAAATGAAAAATAGTTGGTTTTCTCAGTAAGTACCTTATGAAATCAACTAAAAATCCTTTTGTTTTAATCCAAACGGGTAAAAAAGAAATAAAGAAGTAACTGCAACAGAGAAAAAAGCGAAAAAAGAAAAACATTTGCCCCAGGTACGGCTCGAACCTGTTACCAAAAGCAAATTAGTATGCGAATTTTATGCAAAACCTAAAAATCGGACCATGCATCCAGACAAACGCTGAATCATCGCATGTTACGTATAGGATGGAGATTTCGGCCCCTTCCGCGCTATCCGGTAGAACGCAGCAAGCTTCGCAGTCAAAGAGGGAGGAAACAGTCGGATCCTAGGCCACAAATAACTGCACCTTACCACTAGACTAACTGGTCTACTGAGGGATTTGGAGGACAATGTGAGCTTTTATATCGTATGCCTTGACTGTCTATTGTTGTGCAAATTAACGATTCCGGTGGCGCAGTGGGATAATGCGTTGCTTTATAACCTAATGGACCGGGTTCGATTCCCCTACCTTTTCCTTTTTTTTTTCTTTCTTTTTTTCTTTTCTTTCTTTCTTTCTTTTTTTGTTGTTAAGATGTTTCTTTTTGCATCTTTCCCTTTATCTAATGGCGAGGTTCGATTCCACTAGCTCTTTTTAGATTTTTTTCCGAAGAACAAAAATGTGCTGTAAAAATGCTGTTACTTTTACGCGACCCTCTTCGTTGGACTTAATCCATTGAATGCAGCGAGAAACTTATTTGCTTCGCATGTTTTTTTCCTACCCATTTTTGGCAGTTTGTCGAGATCTGAGTTTAAATACACGGACAAAAAGAAAGGAGAAAAATTAAGAGGACAGGGAGGGGAGAGAGAAGCAGAGAGAAATGTTATTATTAAATTATATACATCAAGCATTTTTTAAATTGTAGTTTCACGTTTGTTTTCAATATAACGATCTGTGAGTTTTTTTCATAGAGAGTTGAATTGAAGCTGATTGAGGCCCTGAATGAATTTAAAAATATGTGCGTTTGTATATAGTCGTACGTGTTCTCTTTAATATTCCTGCTTTTATATCATTCTTTAATTCATTGGATAAGCTGTACGTAGACACGAGAAACGTGAGTAATTGTGTTGGTGAAATCACTGCGAGAACACTGCAGCTATTAATGCGAGCAAGGTAAGTTGGCTTTTAAGGCGCAGTTACACTGCAATTTTCTCAAAGTTGCTGGAGGATTGCACAGTGTAATAGGGGTTGTCTCGCAATTTTTTTTGTTGCGCGTAGCGTTACATGAAGTAGAACTCAGGTCTATTTTTCGCAACGCATTGCAGCAGCTTGCAATGTCATTGCACAGTGTCACCCCTCCAGCAACTTTCCTCGCAATTTTTGAGGCACGTTTTCTACGAGCGCATGCGCAATTTCTCATTTCGCCATCTTGAATCTCGCTCCCAGCTTGCCTCGGACAAAAATATTGCACGTCCCTAGGGAAAATTGCACAGTGTAACAGGGCCATAATTTTCTCAGCAACTGGTTTCGCAACGCCGTTGCCGCGAGACAAGTTGCTGAGAAAATTGCACAGTGTAACAGCGCCTTTACTGCTTTTAGTAGGAAAACAAGAAATTGATAGGAATTGTTTAAGGTTCTTAATTTAGAATCCCGATGCTAGGAACGAATGAACAATTCCAATTCAAATAATATATAGAGCTAATTTGCCTTGGAAATGTAAAAATCTTAGGTGAATGTCCAGTTTGGAGTATGACTTGATTCTTCACTCGTTAAAAAAATCCCAGAGAATCTGCTTTATTTGTTTATATTATGTTTATGATAATCTGTAAAGTATCGAAGACGTTGAACCTTTAAAAGTGCATTTGGTTTGCTGTATGCGAAGAGTCATGTAAAACAAATAGTCGAAAGTTATAACAATAGTTCTTAGGGAGCATTCATTTTTTAGGAGGGGGGTGGGCCGGAGGAATTGCAGGAATCAAATACAAAAAAAATACAAGCCCCCACGGCAAGGAATTGAACTATATTGATGACCCACCTAGACTGATTCCATAAGTCGGTCCCAGTTCGCTCTCTGACGATTTTTTTTTTTCGCTCACGGGTCCGACTTATCTCATTCATCAGCCGTTGCTGTACAAACCAAAACGAGGCTCTTGAATACCTAATGAGCCGGAAGTAAAATTCCATAATTTTTCGCAAGTCATTTCAACAGTTTCTTTATTTCTACAACTCGATGTTTTCTCATAAAAGTACTCCTATAAAGTTTGTTTAAGGTTGGTGCCTACTAATGGGAAGGTAATTTTTTTGGCCAAAAACCACATGGGTATCAAAGAACCCATCATAGGGAGCTAGAATCCAAGGAAAAAATTGGGGGTCACCGTGCATATTAATGAGTTACACGCCATCAAATGTTGCAAAATCTGCCTATTCTAGAGGCCCAAAGAAAAAATCATAAATACCCCATATTTTGAAAAAATGTCCAACTTTTTTTACTAAAACGTTGACAGCACAATTCTCTTACTTGTCAATGCCATACGAAATATGAAAAACCAGAATAACATTTTTTTTTCAATGACTTTTTACTAGTTTTAGACCTGTTTTTGTTCATGACCGCCAAATGAAAAGTCCAATTTTTGCAATCAAGTTTCAATTTTAAATTCAAAAAAATATTTTAAAAAAGTAGGTTAATCTCCACTTTACAATTTACAGAAATAAAAAATAGGGGTATCCGTGCGATTTAGAAAGTTATTTGCCGATAAACGCGCGAAAATGATCAAAAATTCCCTAGCCCTCCCCGGAAAGTAGAGCGAATTACAATGCATTGTGGGAAATTTTCAAGATGGCGGCGAAAACAGATCGTTTCTGGTAGAAATGATAGTCAAAACAGGCGTTGTAACTCGGGTTCTATTTATCAACTGTGAATTTCATTCAAACACAGGAGAGGCTAAATGGTTTTCCTTTAATACTGTAAGTTTATTTTTTCAGAAAGTCGTAAAAAGGCCCGTTGCTTTTACGATTGCTTTACCGACAAACATTCTGTGTTTTTGCATGCGCAGAAAGCAGTGCGCGCGGACAATAGTAGGCACCAACCTTAAATCGAGCTGAGGACGTTTGCAGTTCTCAGAAAGAAAAAAGAAGAATTGTGGGCACTGAGAATGAAGAGTTAGTTTACAATCTTTACGGCGTGAATCTACTGGTCTGTGGCAAATGTTTGGGGGACTGAGGACGAGCGCTCTGATTGGTCAGTTCCGGTCACTTCAGAATTGTGATGTTGTTTTGTACGTTTTTGTTGGGAAGGGAATGAAGAAATTTGTGCAAAAAAAGACGTGTAAATTTTAAATTTGGCATTCCATTCTACAGTATTTGTATTTTCCATGGTTTGGAGACATTGCTTACGAAGGCTGAAGCGTTTTTCTGTGATTATTGTGGATTTATAGGATTGTGAACTTTGTAAGCCGTTGCTCGAAATGACGAAGAAACGAGATCAAAGACGACCGCCGACGATATTTTATGGCGATTCTACTCGTAAACCTGTATTCCTGAGGATATAATATATAGCCTAAGCAACACAACAATTGTTGAGCGACATACTTTACATGGCCATATCGAGATTCAGGGTACATGACCGGAGAACGGCGTTTTGAAAAACTTTAAACTTTCGGCCATTTTTGCGCATTTTGCATGTACTATAGCCTTTGCATTTTGTCGATTTCGGGCCATTTTTGCGCATTTTGCATGGTCTATAGCCTTTGCTTTTTGTCGATTTTGGGCCATTTTTGCGCATTTTGCATGGGCTATAGCCTTTGCTTTTTGTCGATTTTGGGCCATTTTGGATGATTTTGCATGGGCTATAGCCTTTGCCTTTTGTCGATTTTTGTCGATTTTTGCGCATTTTCATTGGGCTATAGCCTTTGCTTTTTGTCGATTTTGGGCCATTTTTGCGCATTTTGCATGGGCTATAGCCTTTGCTTTTTGTCGATTTTGGGCCATTTTGGATGATTTTGCATGGGCTATAGCCTTTGCTTTTTGTCGATTTTGGGCCATTTTGGATGATTTGGCATGGGCTATAGCCTTTGCTTTTTGTCGATTTTGTGCCATTTTGACGCAATTTCAATGGGCTATAGCATTCGCCTTTTGTCGATTTTTGAGCCATTTTTGCGCATTTTGCATGGGCTAAAGCCTTTGCTTTTTGTCGATTTTGGGCCATTTTGGATGATTTTGCATGTGCTATAGCCTTTGCTTTTTGTCAATTTTGGGCCATTTTGACGCATTTTCAATGGGCTATAGCCTTCGCCTTTTGTCGATTTTGGGCCATTTTGACGCAATTTGCATGGGCTATAGCCTTCGCCTTTTGTCGATTTTGAGCCATTTTTGCGCATTTTGCATAGGCTATAGCCTTTGCTTTTTGTCGATTTTGGGCCAATTTGGATGATTTTGCATGGGCTATAGCCTTTGCTTTTTGTCGATTTTGGGCCATTTTGGATGATTTTGCATGGGCTATAGCCTTTGCCTTTTGTCGATTTTGGGCCATTTTGACGCAATTTCAATGGGCTATAGCCTTCGCCTTTTGTGGATTTTGAGCCATTTTTGCGCATTTTGCATGGGCATAGCCTTTGCTTTTTGTCGATTTTGGGCCATTTTGGATGATTTTGCATGGGCTATAGCCTTTGCTTTTTGTCGATTTTTGGCCATTTTGGATGATTTTGCATGGGCTATAGCCTTTGCTTTTTGTCGATTTTGGGCCATTTTGGCGCATTTTGCATGGGCTATAGCCTTTGCTTTTTGTCGATTTTCGGCCATTTTTGCGCATTTTGCATGGGCTATAGCCTTTGCTTTTTGTCGATTTTGGGCCATTTTGGATGATTTTGCATGGGCTATAGCCTTTGCTTTTTGTCGATTTTGGGCCATTTTGACGCAATTTCAATGGGCTATAGCCTTCGCCTTTTGTGGATTTTGAGCCATTTTTGCGCATTTTGCATGGGCATAGCCTTTGCTTTTTGTCGATTTTGGGCCATTTTGGATGATTTTGCATGGGCTATAGCCTTTGCCTTTTGTCGATTTTGGGCCAATTTGGATGATTTTGCATGGGCTATAGCCTTTGCCTTTTGTCGATTTTGGGCCATTTTGACGCAATTTCAATGGGCTATAGCCTTCGCCTTTTGTGGATTTTGAGCCATTTTTGCGCATTTTGCATGGGCATAGCCTTTGCTTTTTGTCGATTTTGGGCCATTTTGGATGATTTTGCATGGGCTATAGCCTTTGCTTTTTGTCGATTTTTGGCCATTTTGGATGATTTTGCATGGGCTATAGCCTTTGCTTTTTGTCGATTTTGGGCCATTTTGGCGCATTTTGCATGGGCTATAGCCTTTGCTTTTTGTCGATTTTCGGCCATTTTTGCGCATTTTGCATGGGCTATAGCCTTTGCTTTTTCTCGATTTTGGGCCATTTTGGATGATTTTGCATGGGCTATAGCCTTTGCTTTTTGTCGATTTTGGGCCATTTTGACGCATTTTCAATGGGCTATAGCCTTTGCTTTTTGTCGATTTTCGGCCATTTTTGCGCAATTTCATTTGGCTATAGCCTTTGCTTTTTGTCGATTTGGGGCCATTTTGGATGATTTTGCATGGGCTATAGCCTTTGCTTTTTGTCGATTTTGGGCCATTTTGGATGAATTTGCATGGGCTATAGGCTTTGCTTTTTGTCGATTTGGAGCCATTTTTGCGCAATTTGAATGGGCTATAGCCTTCGCCTTTTGTCGATTTTGGGCCATTTTTGCGCATTTTGCATAGGCTATAGCCTTTGCTTTTTGTCGATTTTGGGCCATTTTGGATGATTTTGCATGGGCTATAGACTTTGCTTTTTGTCGATTTTGAGCCATTTTTGCGCAATTTCAATGGGCTATAGCCTCTGCTTTTTGTCGATTTTCGGTCATTTTTGCGCATTTTGCATAGGCTATAGCCTTTGCTTTTTGTCGATTTTGGGCCATTTTGGATGATTTTGCATGGGCTATAGCCTTTGCTTTTTGTCGATTTTGGGCCATTTTGGCGCATTTTGCATGGGCTATAGCCTTTGCTTTTTGTCGATTTTCGGCCATTTTTGCGCATTTTGCATGGGCTATAGCCTTTGCTTTTTGTCGATTTTGGGCCATTTTGGATGATTTTGCATGGGCTATAGCCTTTGCTTTTTGTCGATTTTGGGCCATTTTGACGCAATTTCAATGGGCTATAGCCTTCGCCTTTTGTGGATTTTGAGCCATTTTTGCGCATTTTGCATGGGCATAGCCTTTGCTTTTTGTCGATTTTGGGCCATTTTGGATGATTTTGCATGGGCTATAGCCTTTGCCTTTTGTCGATTTTGAGCCATTTTTGCGCAATTTCAATGGGCTATAGCCTTTGCTTTTTGTCGATTTTGGGCCATTTTGGATGATTTTGCATGGGCTATAGCCTTTGCTTTTTGTCGATTTTGGGCCATTTTGGATGATTTTGCATGTGCTATAGCCTTTGCTTTTTGTCAATTTTGGGCCATTTTGACGCAATTTCAATGGGCTATAGCCTTCGCCTTTTGTCGATTTTGAGCCATTTTTGCGCATTTTGCATAGGCTATAGCCTTTGCTTTTTGTCGATTTTGGGCCACTTTGGCGCATTTTGCATAGGCTATAGCCTTTGCTTTTTGTCGATTTTCGGCCATTTTTGCGCATTTTGCATGGGCTATAGCCTTTGCTTTTTGTCGATTTTGGGCCATTTTGGATGATTTTGCATGGGCTATAGCCTTTGCTTTTTGTCGATTTTGGGCCATTTTGACGCAATTTCAATGGGCTATAGCCTTCGCCTTTTGTGGATTTTGAGCCATTTTTGCGCATTTTGCATGGGCATAGCCTTTGCTTTTTGTCGATTTTGGGCCATTTTGGATGATTTTGCATGGGCTATAGCCTTTGCTTTTTGTCGATTTTGGGCCATTTTGGATGAATTTGCATGGGCTATAGGCTTTGCTTTTTGTCGATTTTGAGCCATTTTTGCGCAATTTGAATGGGCTATAGCCTTCGCCTTTTGTCGATTTTGAGCCATTTTTGCGCATTTTGCATAGGCTATAGCCTTTGCTTTTTGTCGATTTTTGGCCATTTTGGATGATTTAGCATGAGCTATAGCCTTTGCTTTTTGTCGATTTTGGGCCATTTTGGATGAATTTGCATGGGCTATAGCCTTTGCTTTTTATCGATTTTGAGCCATTTTTGCGCAATTTCAATGGGCTATAGCCTTTGCTTTTTGTCGATTTTGGGCCATTTTGGATGATTTTGCATGGGCTATAGCCTTTGCTTTTTGTCGATTTTGGGCCATTTTGGACGATTTTGCATGGGCTATAGCCTTTGCCTTTTGTCGATTTTTGTCGAATTTTGCGCATTTTCATTGGGCTATAGCCTTTGCTTTTTGTCGATTTTGGGCCATTTTTGCGCATTTTGCATTGGCTATAGTCTTTTTTTTGTTGTCGATTTTGGGCCATTTTGGATGATTTTGCATGGGCTATAGCCTTTGCCTTTTGTCGATTTTTGTCGATTTTTGCGCATTTTCATTGGGCTATAGCCTTTGCTTTTTGTCGATTTTCGGCCATTTTTGCGCATTTTGCATGGGCTATAGCCTTTGCCCTTTGCTTTTTGTCGATTTTGGGCCATTTTTGCGCATTTTGCATGGGCTATAGCCTTTGCCTTTTGCCTTTTGCTTTTTGTCGATTTTGAGCCATTTTTGCGCAATTTCAATGGGCTATAGCCTTTGCTTTTTGTCGATTTTGGGCCATTTTGGATGATTTTGCATGTGCTATAGCCTTTGCTTTTTGTCGATTTTGGGCCATTTTGGATGATTTTGCATGGGCTATAGCCTTTGCTTTTTGTCGATTTTGGGCCATTTTGGATGAATTTGCATGGGCTATAGGCTTTGCTTTTTGTCGATTTTGAGCCATTTTTGCGCAATTTGAATGGGCTATAGCCTTCGCCTTTTGTCGATTTTGAGCCATTTTTGTGCATTTTGCATAGGCTATAGCCTTTGCTTTTTGTCGATTTTGGGCCATTTTGGATGATTTGGCATGAGCTATAGCCTTTGCTTTTTGTCGATTTTGGGCTATTTTTGCGCATTTTGCATGGGCTATAGCCTTTGCTTTTTGTCGATTTTGGGCCATTTTTGCGCATTTTGCATGGGCTATAGCCTTTGCTTTTTGTCGATTTTGAGCCATTTTTGCGCAATTTGCATGGTCTATAGCCTTTGCTTTTTGTCGATTTTGGGCCATTTTTGCGCATTTTGCATGGGCTATAGCCTTTGCTTTTTGTCGATTTTGGGCCATTTTGGATGATTTTGCATGGGCTATAGCCTTTGCCTTTTGTCGATTTTGAGCCATTTTTGCGCAATTTCAATGGGCTATAGCCTTTGCTTTTTGTCGATTTTGGGCCATTTTTGCGCATTTTGCATGGGCTATAGCCTTTGCTTTTTGTCGATTTTGGGCCATTTTGGATGATTTTGCATGGGCTATAGGCTTTGCTTTTTGTCGATTTTGAGCCATTTTTGTGCAATTTCAATGGGCTATAGCCTTTGCTTTTTGTCAATTTTCGGTCATTTTTGCGCATTTTGCATAGGCTATAGCCTTTGCTTTTTGTCGATTTTGGGCCATTTTGGATGATTTTGCATGGGCTATAGCCTTTGCCTTTTGTCGATTTTGAGCCATTTTTGCGCAATTTCAATGGGCTATAGCCTTCGCCTTTCGTCGATTTTGAGCCATTTTTGCGCATTTTGCATGGGCTATAGCCTTTGCTTTTTGTCGATTTTGGGCCATTTTGGATGATTTTGCATGGGCTATAGCCTTTGCTTTTTGTCGATTTTGGGCTATTTTGACGCAATTTCAATGGGCTATAGCCTTTGCTTTTTGTCGATTTTGAGCCATTTTTGCGCATTTTGCATGGGCTATAGCCTTTGCTTTTTGTCGATTTTGGGCCATTTTGGATGATTTTGCATGGGCTATAAACTTTGCTTTTTATCGATTTTGAGCCATTTTTGCGCAATTTCAATGGGCTATAGCCTTTGCTTTTTGTCGATTTTGGGCCATTTTTACACCTTTTAAAAAAATATGAATTATTTACGCCACTTTCAATTTCATTCATTTTTGGGGCAAAAAGCATGGACTATAGCCCACGGTTTTTATGGATTTTGGGCCATTTTCACATCTTTTAAAAAAAATATGAATTATTTATGCCACTTTCAATTTCAGTCATTTTCAGCCATTTTTGCGCATTTTGCATGGGCTATAGCCTTTGCTTTTTGTGGATTTTGGGCTATTTTGACGCAATTTCAATGGGCTATAGCCTTCGCCTTTTGTGGATTTTGAGCCATTTTTGCGCATTTTGCATGGGCTATAGCCTATGCTTTTTGTCGATTTTTAGACATTTTTGTGCATTTTCAATCGGCTATAGCCTTTGCCATTTGTCGATTTTGGGCCATTTTTGTGCATTTTCAATGGGCTATAGCCTTTACTTCTTGTCGATTTTGAGCCATTTTTGCGCATTTTGCATTGGCTATAGCCTTTGCTCTTTGTCGATTTTGGGCCATTTTTTGGCATTTTGCATTGGCTATAGCCTTTGCCTTTTGTCGATTTTAAGCCATTTTTGCGCATTTTGCATGGGCTATATCCTTCTCTTTTTGTCGATTTTTAGACATTTTTGTGCATTTTGCATGGGCTATAGCCTTTGCTTTTTGTCGATTTTTAGACAAATTTCTGCATTTTGCATGGGCTATAGCCTTTGCTTATTGTCGATTTTGGGCCATTTTTGCGCATTTTGCATGGGCTATATCCTTCTCTTTTTGTCGATTTTTAGACATTTTTGTGCAATTTCAATGGGCTATAGCCTTTGCCATTTGTCGATTTTGGGCTGTATTAGCACATTTTCAATGGGCTATAGCCTTTGTTTTTTGTCGATTTCGAGCCATATTAGCTCATTTTCAATGGGCAATAGGCTTTGCTTATTCTCGATTTTGGGCCATTTTTGCGCATTTTGCATGGGCTATAGCCTTTGCTTTTTGTCGATTTTTAGACAAATTTCTGCATTTTGCATGGGCTATAGCCTTTGCTTATTGTCGATTTTGGGCCATTTTTGCGCATTTTGCATGGGCTATAGCCTATGCTTTTTGTCGATTTTTAGACATTTTTGTGCAATTTCAATGGGCTATAGCCTTTGCCATTTGTCGATTTTGGGCTGTATTAGCACATTTTCAATGGGCTATAGCCTTTGTTTTTTGTCGATTTCGAGCCATATTAGCTCATTTTCAATGGGCAATAGGCTTTGCTTATTCTCGATTTTGGGCCATTTTTGCGCATTTTGCATGGGCTATAGCCTTTGCTTTAGTCGATTTTTAGACATTTTTGTGCATTTTCAATGGGCTATAGCCTTTGCTTTTTGTCGATTTTGGGCCATTTTTGGGCATTTTGCATGGGCTATAGCCTATGCTTTTTGTCGATTTTTAGACATTTTTGTGCATTTTCAATGGGCTATAGCCTTTGCCATTTGTCGATTTTGGGCCATATTTGTGCATTTTCAATGGGCTATAGCCTTTACTTCTTGTCGATTTTGAGCCATTTTTGCGCATTTTGCATGGGCTATAGCCTTTGCTTTTTGTCGATTTTTAGACATTTTTGTGCATTTTGCATGGGCTATAGCCTTTGCTTTTTTTTGATTTTTAGACATTTTTGTGCATTTTCAATTCAATGGGCTATAGCCTTTGCTTTTTGTCGATTTTGGGCCATTTTTGCGCATTTTGCATGAGCTATAGCCTTTGCCTTTTGTCGATTTTCGGCCATTTTTGCGCAATTTCATTTGGCTATAGCCTTTGCTTTTTGTCGATTTTGGGCCATTTTTGATGATTTTGCATGGGCTATAGCCTTTGCCATTTGTCGATTTTTGGCCATTTTTGGGCATTTTGCACTGGCTATAGCTTTTGCTTTTTGTTGATTTTGGGCCATTTTTGGGCATTTTGCATGGGCTATAGCCTATGCTTTTTGTCGATTTTGAGACATTTTTGTGCATTTTCAATGGGCTATAGCCTTTGCTTTTTGTCAATTTTGAGCCATTTTTGTGCATTTTCAATAGCCTATAGCCTTTGCCTTTTGTCGACTTTTAGATATTTTTGATGATTTTGCACTGGCTATAGCCTTTGTTTTTTCTCGATTTTGAGCCATTTTTGCGCAATTTCAATGGGCTATAGCCTTTGCCTTTTGTCGATTTTGAGCCATTTTTGCGCATTTTGCATGGGCTATATCCTTTGCTTTTTGTCGATTTTTAGACATTTTTGTGCATTTTGCATGGGCTAAAGCCTTTGCATTTTGTCGATTTTTGGCCATTTTTGCGCATTTTCATTGGGCTATAGCTTTTGCCATTTGTCGATTTTGGGCTGTATTAGCACATTTTCAATGGGCTATAGCCTTTGTTTTTTGTCGATTTCGAGCCATATTAGCTCATTTTCAATGGGCAATAGGCTTTGCTTATTCTCGATTTTGGGCCATTTTTGCGCATTTTGCATGGGCTATAGCCTTTGCTTTTTGTCGATTTTTAGACATTTTTGTGCATTTTCAATGGGCTATAGCCTTTGCTTTTTGTCGATTTTGGGCCATTTTTGGGCATTTTGCACTGGCTATAGCCTTTGCTTTTTGTCGATTTTGGGCCATTTTTGGGCATTTTGCATGGGCTATAGCCTATGCTTTTTGTCGATTTTTAGACATTTTTGTGCATTTTCAATGGGCTATAGCCTTTGCTTTTTGTCAATTTTGAGCCATTTTTGCGCATTTTCAATGGCCTATAGCCTTTGCTTTTTGTCAATTTTGAGCCATTTTTGCGCATTTTGCATGGGTATAGCCTTTGCTTTTTGTCGATTTTTAGACATTTGTGCATTTTGCATGGGCTACAGCCTTTGCTTTTTGTCAATTTTGAGCCATTTTTGCGCATTTTGCATGGGCTATAGCCTATGTTTTTTGTCGATTTTTAGACATTTTTGTGCATTTTCAATGGGCTATAGCCTTTGCCATTTGTCGATTTTGGGCCATTTTTGTGCATTTTCAATGGGCTATAGCCTTTACTTCTTGTCGATTTGGAGCCATTTTTGCGCATTTTGCATGGGCTATAGCCTTTGCTTTTTGTCGATTTTTAGACATTTTTGTGCATTTTGCATGGGCTATAGCCTTTGCTTTTTTTTGATTTTTAGCCATTTTTGTGCATTTTCAATGGGCTATAGCCTTTACTTCTTGTCGATTTTGAGCCATTTTTGCGCATTTTGCATGGGCTATATCCTTTGCTTTTTGTCGATTTTTAGACATTTTTGTGCATTTTGCATGGGCTAAAGCCTTTGCATTTTGTCGATTTTTGGCCATTTTTGCGCATTTTCATTGGGCTATAGCTTTTGCCATTTGTCGATTTTGGGCTGTATTAGCACATTTTCAATGGGCTATAGCCTTTGTTTTTTGTCGATTTCGAGCCATATTAGCTCATTTTCAATGGGCAATAGGCTTTGCTTATTCTCGATTTTGGGCCATTTTTGCGCATTTTGCATGGGCTATAGCCTTTGCTTTTTGTCGATTTTTAGACATTTTTGTGCATTTTCAATGGGCTATAGCCTTTGCTTTTTGTCGATTTTGGGCCATTTTTGGGCATTTTGCACTGGCTATAGCCTTTGCTTTTTGTCGATTTTGGGCCATTTTTGGGCATTTTGCATGGGCTATAGCCTATGCTTTTTGTCGATTTTTAGACATTTTTGTGCATTTTCAATGGGCTATAGCCTTTGCTTTTTGTCAATTTTGAGCCATTTTTGCGCATTTTCAATGGCCTATAGCCTTTGCTTTTTGTCAATTTTGAGCCATTTTTGCGCATTTTGCATGGGTATAGCCTTTGCTTTTTGTCGATTTTTAGACATTTGTGCATTTTGCATGGGCTACAGCCTTTGCTTTTTGTCAATTTTGAGCCATTTTTGCGCATTTTGCATGGGCTATAGCCTATGTTTTTTGTCGATTTTTAGACATTTTTGTGCATTTTCAATGGGCTATAGCCTTTGCCATTTGTCGATTTTGGGCCATTTTTGTGCATTTTCAATGGGCTATAGCCTTTACTTCTTGTCGATTTGGAGCCATTTTTGCGCATTTTGCATGGGCTATAGCCTTTGCTTTTTGTCGATTTTTAGACATTTTTGTGCATTTTGCATGGGCTATAGCCTTTGCTTTTTTTTGATTTTTAGACATTTTTGTGCATTTTCAATGGGCTATAGCCTTTGCTTTTTGTCGATTTTGGGCCATTTTTGCGCATTTTGCATGAGCTATAGCCTTTGCCTTTTGTCGATTTTCGGCCATTTTTGCGCAATTTCATTTGGCTATAGCCTTTGCTTTTTGTCGATTTTGAGCCATTTTTGGGCATTTTGCATGGGCTATAGCCTATGCTTTTTGTCGATTTTTAGACATTTTTGTGCATTTTCAATGGGCTATAGCCTTTGCTTTTTGTCAATTTTGAGCCATTTTTGCGCATTTTGCATGGGTATAGCCTTTGCTTTTTGTCGATTTTTAGACATTTGTGCATTTTGCATGGGCTACAGCCTTTGCTTTTTGTCAATTTTGAGCCATTTTTGCGCATTTTGCATGGGCTATAGCCTATGTTTTTTGTCGATTTTTAGACATTTTTGTGCATTTTCAATTGGCTATAGCCTTTGCCATTTGTCGATTTTGGGCCATTTTTGTGCATTTTCAATGGGCTATAGCCTTTACTTCTTGTCGATTTTGAGCCATTTTTGCGCATTTTGCATGGGCTATAGCCTTTGCTTTTTGTCGATTTTTAGACATTTTTGTGCATTTTGCATGGGCTATAGCCTTTGCTTTTTTTTGATTTTTAGACATTTTTGTGCATTTTCAATGGGCTATAGCCTTTGCTTTTTGTCGATTTTGGGCCATTTTTGCGCATTTTGCATGAGCTATAGCCTTTGCCTTTTGTCGATTTTCGGCCATTTTTGCGCAATTTCATTTGGCTATAGCCTTTGCTTTTTGTCGATTTTGGGCCATTTTTGATGATTTTGCATGGGCTATAGCCTTTGCCATTTGTCGATTTTGGGCCATTTTTGATGATTTTGCATAGGGTATAGCCATTGCATTTTGTCGATTTTGGGCCATTTTTGCGCATTTTGCATGGGCTAAAGCCTTTGCCATTTGTCGATTTCGAGTCATATTAGCTCATTTTCAATGGGCTATAGCCTTTGGTTTTTGTCAATTTTGGGCCATATTAGCTCATTTTTTGAATGGGCTATAGCCTTTGGTTTTTGTCGATTTTGGGCCATATTAGCTCATTTTCAATGTTCAATAACCTTTGCTTTTTGTCAATTTTGAGCAATTTTTGCGCATTTTCAATGGGTTATTTGCTTTTTGTGATTTTGGGCCATTTTTGCGCATGTTGCATGGGCTATAGTCCTTTCTTTTTGTCGATTTTAGGGCATTTTTGCGAATTTTGCATGAGCTATTGACTTTGCTTTTATTCGATGTTGGGGCATTTTTGCGCATTTTGCATGAGCTATAGACTTTGTTTTCTCGATTTTTGGCCATTTTTTCGCCTTATCAATGGGCTGTAGCCTTTGCTTTTTTGTCGGTTTTGAGCCATTTCTTCGCATTTTGCATGGGCTTAGAATACTCAAGGTGAGCTTACTTGCGCGCTGTCATGAACGATTAGCGTATACAAGCGCTTGCTCTATAGTCCGTCGTAGACAATGAATTAAATTGAGGATTTTCTGCCTTTATTTCTTAGGTTCTTTCTCGATGTAAGAATCCCGAAGACATTTAAATAATAGTCAAGAACAAAGACCCTGGAACGATACAATAGCCTGGAAAACAAAGACCTCTGAACCGAATTACAATACGATTCTTATATCGAGAAAGAACCATTTCTTACTAAAGCAGTCTCCAGTTAGCACTAAAAGCTGGCATTGTCTTATAGGAGTATTGCCGTGAAAAACCACTGTGCATCTAGTGTTCCATAAGACTTGTAGACAGTCACCATTGAAGAATATCCAAGGTGAGCTTAATTGCTCGCTGTCATGATGAGAGATTTCAGCACAAAAGGAGACTTACTAAACGTCCATTTGAGAGAAATTTGGAAACGTTATTAGAAAGACGTTTACTATCAAAGCTAGGGATCTTAATTTTTAAGACTCCTTTTTTTTCTGTAATCTCTCATATATATATATAATTATTATATGATTGAGTCTGTTTTCTTTGTTATTCATAGGACTTTATATCACTAAATTCACGATGATTATATATTCAAGGGTTTTATATAGAGCTTCTCCGGGATGTATTTATAAGTAATACCATGACCCTGAGGGATATTAGTGATTAAATGTCCCCGAAGCCGAGGGAGGTTTAGTGGAAGTCCCGAGGCCGTAGGCCGAGGGACTTTTACTAAACCTCCCGAGGCTGAGGGGACATTTAATCACTAATATCCCGAAGAAGTCATGGTATTACTTTGTAATACCATGATCACCGAGGAAATAAACGAAATATACTTCGCTGTTTGTTCATCCAAAACTTGAAAATATTATACAATTCTTTTACCAATTGTGCGTAACCCTGTTCTCTGGGGACTTTCGAAAATAGATTTCTTTGTCATATACTTACAATGAACAAGTATTTATAGGTTGTTAATCAATTCGAAAGCTAAATGCTTTCTTTGTGTCGTTATGCTCATGCGCAAAATAGAATGCATAGATCCCACACGCGTAAGAGTGTGCAGTGGTAAGAGGTATCGGTGTGTTAGGAAGTTATAGAGTTTCGGGACAGCGTGCAAAGTTGTCCCGATCGTCCCGATGATTGCGTTAAATGAGGGACAACCACTCATGAATAACATGAGGGACGATTAGTTCTAATCGTCCCTCATTAATTATGGATGAGGGACGATTAGTTCTAATCATCCCTCATTCATAATTAATGAGGGAATATTAGAACTAATTTTCCCTCTTTCTATTCATGGGGGAGGGATGTTAGCGATTAAACGTCCCTCCAAAAACAATAGATCCCGAGGTGATCATGGTATTACTGTATAAATCACTTGAATTTATAATTCCCGGGATTTATCTAGATACATCACTTGAATTTATAATTTCGTTCCATACTCCCTTGGATGATTTATGTGTGGACATCAAGACTTAGAAATTTTCTTAGAAATATACTAAGTAGCGAATTTTGGTGGAAAAAAAAGTCTTTGATAAATGACAGAGATTCGAACCCGAGACTTTCTGCACTCCTATACCCGCTTTTAACCACTATACTACTGAGCTAACTGATGGAATATTCTCAACAAAAACATCTTTTGTGTGTTATCATGAAGGTCGTTAGTGTTTCTCTGAATAGAATTGAAAAACAATTATTTAAGGTTTCCTTCTGGGAATTCGGTAACAATGATCTAATTAGTGATTGCCTTTTTGAATCGCTTTTGTGTGAAAACCTCCTCAATCATATAATAAGGCAGATAAATACCTCGAAGCTCGGCTAATATCCATATACATCCCTCGGGCCTACGGCCCTCGGGATGTATATGGCTAAAAGCCTCGCTTCTCGGTATTTATCCCTTCCTTACTGTTCTTACCAAAACTCATTGTTTTCACTCTGCATTATACCAACGAATGCAGAGAGAAAAAGCACAGAGCAGCTGCATTATGGCAAATAATGCTGTCTGTCTAATCTAGCAGACGGCATTATTTTTAATAATGCTGTGTGATTCTGTGATCCCACAGCATTATTAATCATAATGCAGCGTGTTTTGCTTACAGGGGAACCAGATTTGCAGGATGATAAAGTAATGTAACTACTAAGCTAGCAGTCACAGTACTTTTCAGAGCCTTTTCAAAATCCAGCTCCCCATTCAGAATTTAAGTACCGTAGCCTTTCTTTGTTATGACAAACACGGGTATCAAAACGTGTGGGATACAAAATCAGCAGAACTACGCATGCTCAAACAATACTTCAACTTTTAAAAATAAATAAATACCTCAATTTAAACAATTTTGGTGATTTTGGTGGTTATATATGAAGTTGACCAGTAATTATAAAAGATAATCACTTCGACACACAGCATTCGTGGGTATAATGCAGGCAGCTGAGGGCTGCGCCCTCAGCTGCCTGCATTATACCCACGAATGCTGCGTGCCTCAGTGATTATCTATTAAATATTGACACAGATAAGATTCGAACCTGCTACCAAATGCAAATAAGCATGCTAATTTTATGCAAAACGTGGAAAGAAAGAAAAAACGGACCATGCATCCAGACAAACGCTGAATCGTCGCATGTTACGTTTTGTCAGCTCAACAAAATTGATTATATCTAGCAATAGTGCTACTGATCCACATTCTTCTCGCTTTCATTATCATTTATTTTTATTTATTTGTTGTGACATTAGCCTAAATGGTTGTTTATTCTATAGATAACTACATTTTTGTATTTGTAATTATCGAGTTTGAAAATGAAAAATAGTCGGTTTTCTCAGTAAGTACCTTATGAAATCAACCAAAAATCCTTTTGTTTTAATCCAAACGGGTAAAAAAGAAATAAAGAAGTAACTGCAATAGAGAAAAAAGCGAAAAAAGAAAAACATTTGCCCCAGGTACGGCTCGAACCTGTTACCAAAAGCAAATTAGTATTCTCTACTTTCACATTCCCCATAATGCCCTCTGTTTTTGGGGGGTAGTTATTGTAATTCAAATGTATTTGATTTTAATAACAACTGATTTGATTAGCATTACAATAACTACCCCCCAAAAACAGAGGGCATTATGGGGAATGTGAAAGTAGAGAATGCGAATTTTATGCAAAACCTAAAAATCGGACCATGCATCCAGACAAACGCTGAATCATCGCATGTTACGTATAGGATGGAGATTTCGGCCCCTTCCGCGCTATCCGGTAGAACGCAGCAAGCTTCGCGGTGAAAGAGGGAGGAAACAGTCGGATCCTAGGCCACAAATAACTGCACCTTACCACTAGACTAACTGGTCTACTGAGGGATTTGGAGGACAATATGAGCTTTTATATCGTATCCTTGACTGTCTATTGTTGTGCAAATTAACGATTCCGGTGGCGCAGTGGGATAATGCGTTGCTATAAAACCTAATGGACCGGGTTTGATTCCCCTATCTTTTTCCTTTTTTTTTCTTTTCTTTCTTTCTTTCTTTCTTTTTTTGTTGTTAAGATGTTTCTTTTTGCATTTTTCCCTTTATCTAATGGCGAGGTTCGATTCCACTCTTTTTAGATTTTTTTCCGAAGAAAAACATGTGCTATAAAAATGCTGTTATTAATTACGCGACCCTCTTCGTCGGACTTAATCCATTGAATGCAGCGAGAAACTTATTTGCTTCGCATGTTTTTTTCCTGTCCATTTTTGGCAGTTTGTCGAGATCTGAGTTTAAATACACGGACAAAAAAGAAAGGAGAAAAATTAAGAGGACAGGGAGGGGAGAGAGATGCAGAGAGAAATGTTATTATTAAATTATACTGATACATCAAGCATTTTTTAAATTGTAGTTTCACGTTTGTTTTCAATATAACGATCTGTGAGTTTTTTCCATAGAGAGTTGAATTGAAGCTGATTGAGGCCCTGAATGAATTTAAAGATATGTGCGTTTGTATATAGTCGTACGTGTTCTCTTTAATATTCCTGCTTTTATATCATTCTTTAATTCATTGGATAAGCTGTATGTAGACACGAGAAACGTGAGTAATATTGTGTTGGTGAAATCACTGCGAGAACACTGCGGCTATTAATGCGAGCAAGGTAAGTTGACTTTTAAGGCGCAGTTACACTGTGCAATTTTCTCAGCAACTTGTAGCGCAACGGCGTTGCGAAACAAGTTGCTGTAGGATTGCACAGTGTAATAGGGGTTGTCTCGCAATTTTTTTTGTTGCGCGTAGCATTGCACGAAGTAGAACTCAGGCCTATTTTTCGCAACGCATTGTAGCAACTTGCAATGCCACTGCACAGTGTATAACCCCTCCAGCAACCTTCCTCGCAATTTTTGCGGCACGTTTTCTACGAGCGCACGCGCAATTTCTCATTTCGCCATCTTGAATCTCGCTCCCAGCTTGCCTCGGAGAAAAATATTGCACGTCCCTAGGGAAAATTGCACAGTGTAACAGGGCCATAATTTTCTCAGCAACTGGTTTCGCAACGCCGTTGCCGCGAGACAAGTTGCTGAGAAAATTGCACAGTGTAACAGTGCCTTTACTGCTTTTAGTAGGAAAACAAGAAATTGATAGGAATTGTTTAAAGTGGGACGACGATGAAATCTTGACCGTTTGAAAGACGATTTTTCGGATTGAAAATCAAAATATTAGTTGAGTGAAATAGAAATCCGATGTTTAAAAAAATTGGGAAAAAATTATATACCTAAAATTTTGAGTTGAATTGTCTCTAAATGCCGTCCGCCATTAATCCATCTGGTACTTTGAAAGGAAAAATTGATGAAAAGTGAAAGCTGATTATTTTTTATCAGAAGCTGAATATAGCTGAATAACTTACTACTCTCCGCCAAAAAAAAATTCACTTTAAGAACATTATCACGAAGAAATTTGTGTTTAAAACCTAAGAGAACAATAGCGTTGAGTATGACGTCAGTTACTCAAAACTTAGATGCTAAAATACTTAACAATTTCTATCCGTTTCCTCTAAATAAGAAGAAAATGTTGCTTCATGGTGATAGTTGGAGCCATAATTATCAGTGTGACTGAGTTTCAAGTCATTTTCATTCGTTTTAAATTTTCATCCAAGTGGTCCTTTGAAAGTTGGGTCTACAGTATGTTCTTTATATCCATTACAGAAAGTGTTCCTGAATATTTGAGCTTTTGCCGTTGTTTGGTTTTCGAGTTATCAGAGGTTAAAATCCTGTCACGCAATATTGTCACGCGTATTCAACAGACGTAAAACAGACAAATTTGCTATAAATTGCGCACATTTGGGTTGGTCTATGAATTAAACTTTTGTTTATAAGACATTTGTATAAAGAAAGACGATTTAAGGAGGCTCCCTATAGTTATAGTGGATACTGATACTAAATGAAAAAGTCATGTTTAAAATCAAGTTTGTTTGCATATTGACAGCTTATAGACCAATTATATTGAAGATTATGAGTTTTAGGATTTGTTGTAAGGGCCATGATCCCATGGATGTTACCATAGCAACGCTACAACTTCCATAAAAAGGTCCCTTTTTGCCAATTAAATTTTAATTGCTCGAAGTTTCCACGGTAAAAGTTGATTTTTTTTAAATAATATGAAACTTTGCTTAATTTGGGATTGTATGATCGATTTTAAAAATATTCTGGAGATCAGAATATGAGATATTGTCAAATTTCGTTTTTTTTTAATTGAGAAAAATCTGATGTCAGGAAGTTAGCTAACTTTTGATAGTGGCTGTATGATAATGTGGAAAATAGATTTTGTGAGTTTTAAAAAGGTTCACCGTAGAAAACTTGCGTTTTTACTCATTTTATTGAAACAATGACCTTCCTTAATGCTGACGTCACGTTGCTATAGCAACCTTTCGAGCAATGAGTTTCATATCAAACGGTTCCCTGATTCATGGTCTGTCATATGGTTGGCTGTACGGTTGTCAAAGTATAAATTTGAAGCATTATATTATCCACTTTATACCATTGGTATAATGGTCTTTGAAACTATAGTGAGCTACCTTAACTTTCATTTTTATGTGGTTTTGACACTTCGTATTTTGTCCGCCATGTTGGTGTCGCTCAGAGCGACACCAACATGGCGGCTCCATACATTTCTTACTAAAAAATGAGTTTATAAAATTATTAATATCTTAACAGAAAAAACTCTTTTGGGCTCAAAATTTCTTGGACTTATGGAGCTTTACTTGCTCTTTACAAATATATACATGGATTTTACTCAGGGATGTGAAATCCGCTAATATCTTGGTGCCCCGTAGAGTAACACCAATCTCGAAGTGCCATACATTTCTTACTAAAGAATGAGGAGTTAAAATGTCAATATCTTCGCAACAAAAACTCATTTTGACTCAAAATTTTGCTGAGTTACATAGTTTTATGCGCTCTTTTGAATGAATGATATTTAATTTCACCAAGGGCACTGGACATTTTTCGATGACGTAGGTGAACACCAAGAATAAGGATGTCAACAAATATGAAAATAATAAGGGCGCTAATTTCATCGTCGTCCCACTTTAAGGTTCTTAATTTAGAATCCCCATGCTAGGAACGAATGAACGATTCCAATTCAAATAATATATAGAGCTAATTTGCCTTGGAAATTTAAAAATCTTAGGTGAATGTCCAGTTTGGAGTATGACTTGATTCTTCACTCGTTAAAAAAATCCCAGAGAATCTGCTTTATTTGTTTATATTATGTTTATGATAATCTGTAAAGTATCGAAGACGTTGAACCTTTTATAGTGCATTTGAATAGAATAGAATAGAATAGAATGGAATGGAATGGAATGGAATGGAATGGAATAGAATAGAAGAACTTTATTTAAACACGGTAGATTCTATCAGTTAAATAAAAAATATGAGCTATAATAAATATATACAATATGAATATAAAATCTATCTATATATTTGGTTTGCTGCATGCGAAGAGTCATGTAAAACAAATAGTCGAAAGTTATAACAATAGTTGTTAGCTACACTTGAGAAGTAAAGCGTGATGTGAACTTGCACCGAGGGCAGGGGCTCTAACTAGAAAAATATCTTAATTTTAATTACAATATTTCAAAGATTAAAACGATATAACTTTCTGACTATTTGAATACTTTTTCTTTCTGGGTTGTTTTACAGCTTTAAAATCGATATTATTTTTATCTCGTACGTATTCCCTCCCCTCTTGGTAAATCCTTGAGAGAGAACTAACCGATTAGAGTAAAGTGAACTTGCAAAACGTAATTGTTAGCATTATCCGCCCGAGAAAAGAAATTGAGATTGCTGCCCTGTCCGGAGATAGGTCAACTTTATCATTACATTAATATTTTATAATCGTTCATCTGTTTTTTCATGTTTATCAACGATTTTGTCCGCAGAGTTTAGTACGTTTCAGGATGCCTTCAACGAAACAAGAACATTGTAGTGTATTAGAGCACGCTTGGTCACGGCCAAGAGGACTGGGTGCAAGTCCCAGCAGTGTAGATGGAGTTGGGGCGGTATCAAGCAGCCTTTATTATACAAAATGTTTACTCAATATTAAAGCACCAATTGTGCTAATATAGAAGTGGAACTCAATCAAACACAAAAGCTACTTCAGGTAAAAAAATGTTTTTCAACCAAAGGATTCCAGCAATAAGAGATTCACAGTTTTCACAAAGTTCCATGATTCACCTATGAATTTTCAAGATTTCAGACAGCTTTTAAGTGTTTTCAAAAATATGAAGCCTCGGTATTTTTTTAATTTTTTTTTAGAATTTTTGGGCATTTCTGTGAGCTATAGCCTCTACCTTTGGACCGTTTTCAAACATTTCAATAGGCAATAAAAAGCCTTGAATTTTAAAAAATCAGGACAAGTTTAAGCATCTTTCCTCAGCTACAGTTTATTCAATTCTGGGCAAATTTTGCATATTTTCAATATAGCCTATGCATTTTCTCGATTTTGGGCCATTTTTGATGATTTTCAATGAGCTATAGCCTTTGCATTTTGTCAATTTTGGGCCATTTTTGCGCATTTTCAATAGGCTAAAGCATTTGCTTTTTGTCCATTTTGAGCCATTTTTGTGCATTTCGCATTTGCCCATTTTGCATGGGCTATAGTCTTTGCTTTTTGTCGATTTTGGGCAATTTTTGATGATTTTGCATGGGCTATAGCCTGTGCTTTTTGTCGATTTGGGACATTTTTGATTATTTTGCATGGGCTATAGCCTTTGCTTTTTGTCGATTTTGGGCGATTTTTGATGATTTGGCTTTGGCTAAAGCCTTTGCTTTTTGTTGATTTTGGGCCATTTTTGCACATTTTACAATGACTAACGTCTTTGCTTTTTGTCGATTTTGGGCCATTTTTGATGATTTGCTTTGGCTAAAGCCTTTGCTTTTTGTCGATTTTTGTCGATTTTTGATGATTTTGCATGGGCTATAGCCTTTGCATTTTGTCGATTTTGGGGCATTTTTCATGATTTGGCTTTGGCTAAAGCCTTTCCTTTTTGTCGATTTTGAGCTGTTTTTGACCATTTTGCATTTGCTATAGTCTTTGCTTTTTGTCGATTTTGGGCGATTTTTGATGATTTTGCATGGGCTATAGCCTTTGCTTTTTGTCGATTTTGGGCCATTTTTGCGCATTTTGAAATGGCAATAATCTTTGCTTTTTTTCGATTTTGAGCCATTTTTGCGCATTTTGCATGGGCTATAGTCTTTCCTTTTTGTCGATGGTAAGTCATTTATGCACATTTTCAATGGACAATAGTCTTTGCTTTTTGTCGATTTTTGGTCATTTTTGATGATGTTGCATGCGCTATAGCCTTTGCGTTTTGTCGATTTTGGGCCATTTTGGATGATTTTGCATGGGCTATAGCCTTTGCTTTTTGTCGATTTTGGGTAATTTTTGATGATTTTGCATTGGCTATTGCCTATGCTTTTTGTCAGTTTTGGGCCATTTTTGATGATTTTGCATGGGCGATAACCTTTGATTTTTGTTAATTTTGGGCGATTTTCGATGATTTTGCTTTGGCTATAGCCTTTGCTTTTTGTCGATTTTGAGCGATTTCCATCGATTTCGGGCCATTTTTGATGATTTTCCATGGGCTATAGCCTTTGCTTTTTGTCGATTTTGGGCTATTTTTGCGCATTTTGCATGGGGTATATATAGTCTTTGCTTTTTGTCGATTTTGGGGTATTTTTGATGATTTTGCATGCGCTATAGCCTTTGCGTTTTGTCGATTTTGGGCAATTTTAGATGATTTTGCATGGGTCATAGCCTTTGCTTTTTGTCGAGTTCGGGCCATTTTGGATGATTTTGCATGGGCTATAGCCTTTGCTTTTTGTTGATTTTGGATAATTTGTGATGATTTTGCATTGGCTATTGCCTATGCTTTTTGTCAAGTTTTCGCCATTTTTGATGATTTTGCATGGGCTATAGCCTTTGCATTTTGTCGATTTTGGGGCATTTTTCATGATTTGGCTTTGGCTAAAGCTTTCATTTTTTTCGATTTTGAGCTATTTTTGACCATTTTGAATGGGCTATAGTCTTTGCTTTTTGTCGATTTTGGGCCATTTTTGTGGTTGCCGGCTTAGTAGCCAGGCAACCACTATGCCATCGACTGTGATAGTCCGTAAATTCCGAAATCCGAAGCGATTACGAAGTGAGGACTGAGTATACGAAATCATTCCGAGATTTAGTCGAACTTTTGTATTCAATTTTCACCTTTAAAACACGATTTTTAGAATTAGATGTCTGTATTTTACAATATGTACATGATAAAACTTCATTTAACATTACTCTTTGACTAAAAAACTACAAAGTTTTATTGATTAATATGGCTGCTTTACTTGTCTACGAACAAACCACGAACACAACCAGTCCGGTTCATATCCAGTTTTGATGATATGACTGGCGTGACAAAATGGTGTGTGTAAATAAGATCAAATTGTCTCTACAATTTCCCTTATTTCTTTGAAATGGCAATGCACAAGACAGTGATGGTTTCGTTCGGGAGCCAACCCAAAAGTGAAGGGGCCAAGACTTGTTTATATTTGGACGGCCGAACTATTTGCAAGTCAAGAATTGTGGCTTGTAAATCTCGAGTGCTTGGATCTCTTTGGATGGCCAAAATCAATTCATTTAGGATTCTTGGACAATCGCTATCGTAAAGATAAAGTTTTGGAGCAGCTCAAGAATTTTTGGGTAGGTTTCAGTAACGATATTTTCGATTGTTGCAAGAGTCATGAGTCGCCGTTACAGACTGACGGCCAAAGGTCATTAATTCAAAGTTAGCAATAAATTTCAATGAACTTGCTTAAATTATTCGACAAATTTAATACAACAGTAACACTAGCCAACAATTGTATACATATTTTCCGGAGACCGTAGCTCTGTAGAGGTAAAAATCACAGCTGTATTGAAATGGTAAAAGGTCTTATCGTAGTCTCCATCGCAGCCGTTTTCATCCTCGTTCCCAGGTATGAGCCGTTTTTAGCTAGTCTCGTCACGCCAGGCGAATCCTCACCTGGCGTGACGAGACTAAAAACGGCTGCGAAGGAGACTAGTCTTATCGGTTCTTTATTTCAAATAACTGGCAACCACATGTCCTCTTAGAGGACTATTTTTGATGATTTTGCATGGGTATAGCCTTTGCTTTTTGTCGATTTTGGGTAATTTTTGATGATTTTGCATTGGCTATTGCCTATGCTTTTTGTCAGTTTTGGGCCATTTTTGATGATTTTGCATGGGCGATAACCTTTGATTTTTGTTAATTTTGGGCGATTTTCGATGATTTTGCTTTGGCTATAGCCTTTGCTTTTTGTCGATTTTGAGCGATTTCCATCGAATTCGGGCCATTTTTGATGATTTTCCATGGGCTATAGCCTTTGCTTTTTGTCGATTTTGGGCTATTTTTGCGCATTTTGCATGGGGTATATATAGTCTTTGCTTTTTGTCGATTTTGGGGTATTTTTGATGATTTTGCATGCGCTATAGCCTTTGCGTTTTGTCGATTTTGGGCAATTTTAGATGATTTTGCATGGGTCATAGCCTTTGCTTTTTGTCGAGTTCGGGCCATTTTGGATGATTTTGCATGGGCTATAGCCTTTGCTTTTTGTTGATTTTGGATAATTTGTGATGATTTTGCATTGGCTATTGCCTATGCTTTTTGTCAAGTTTTCGCCATTTTTGATGATTTTGCATGGGCTATAGCCTTTGCATTTTGTCGATTTTGGGGCATTTTTCATGATTTGGCTTTGGCTAAAGCTTTCATTTTTTTCGATTTTGAGCTATTTTTGACCATTTTGAATGGGCTATAGTCTTTGCTTTTTGTCGATTTTGGGCCATTTTTGATGATTTTGCATGGGTATAGCCTTTGGTTTTTGTCAATTTTGGGCTATTTTTGATGATTTTGCATGCGCTATAGCCTTTGCGTTTTGTCGATTTTGGGCAATTTTAGATGATTTTGCATGGGTCATAGCCTTTGCTTTTTGTCGAGTTCGGGCCATTTTGGATGATTTTGCATGGGCTATAGCCTTTGCTTTTTGTTGATTTTGGATAATTTGTGATGATTTTGCATTGGCTATTGCCTATGCTTTTTGTCAAGTTTTCGCCATTTTTGATGATTTTGCATGGGCTATAGCCTTTGCATTTTGTCGATTTTGGGGCATTTTTCATGATTTGGCTTTGGCTAAAGCTTTCATTTTTTTCGATTTTGAGCTATTTTTGACCATTTTGAATGGGCTATAGTCTTTGCTTTTTGTCGATTTTGGGCCATTTTTGATGATTTTGCATGGGTATAGCCTTTGGTTTTTGTCAATTTTGGGCTATTTTTGATGATTTTGCTTTTGCTATAGCATTTGCTTTTTTTGGATTTTTTTCGATTTTTGCACATTTTGCATGGGCTATAGGCTTACTTTCTTGATGATTTTTGGCATTTTTACGCATTTTGAATTTTTGAATTTTAGGTGATTTTTGATGATTTTGCATTGGCTATAGCCTTTGCTTTTTGTCAATTTTGAGCTATTTTTGACCACTTTGCATGGGCTATAGCCTTTGCTTTTTGTCGATCTTGGGCCATTTGTGCGCATTTTGCATGGGCTATAGCCTTTGCTTTTTGTCGATTTTTGCGCATTTTGCATGGGCTATAGCCTTTGCTTTTTGTCGATTTTTGTCGATTTTTGATGATTTGGCTTTCGCTATAGCCTTTGCTTTTTGTCGATTTTGGGCCATTTTTGATGATTTGGCTTGCGCTATAGCCTTTGCTTTTTGTCGATTTTTGCGCATTTTTAATGAACTATAGCCTTTGCTTTTGTCAATTTTGGGCCATATTTTTTGCACATTTTACAATGGCTAAAGCCTTTGCTTTTTGTCGATTTCGGGCCATTTTTGATGATTTTGCATGGGTATAGCCTTTGGTTTTTGTCAATTTTGGGCTATTTTTGATGATATTGCTTTGGCTAAAGCATTTCCTTTTTGTTGATTTTTGCGCATTTTGCATGGGCTATAGGCTTACTTTCTTGATGATTTTTGGCATTTTTACGCATTTTAAATGGGCTATAGCTTTTGGTTTTTGCAATTTTGGGCCATTTTTGCGCATTTCCCATGGGCTATAGATCTTCGCTTTTGCGATTTTAGTCGATTTGTTCTCATTTTGCATGGGCTTTTAATACCCCAGGTTAGCTTACTTGCGCGCTGTCATGAATAATTCACGTATAGCAGCGCTTGCTCTACAAGTCCGTCGTAGACAGTGATTTAAATTGAGGATTTTTTCCCTTTATTTCTTACTAAAGCAGTGTCCAGTTAGCACTATAAGCTGGTATTGTCTTATAGGAGTATTGCCGTGAAAAACCACTGTGCATCTAGTGTTCCATAAGACTTGTAGACAGTCACCACTGAAGAATACCCGCAAGCAGGGGAAAATTACTAGGGGAGTCCATCTCGCGCTCTAGTGGTAATGATGTGTGGAACCATCCCCGAACTAGCTGAGCTATTTTTAGAACGAGCTCTGATTGGCTGCTTTCACGAGCGACCAAAAGACAAAGCCGATAGAAAACGAGAACGAGTAGTCTTAATTGTTTTAGTAAAAATCTACTAGTATTCTAATGCAAAATTCATAAAACGAAATTTGGTGATAATTTTTAAGCTAAAAAACTGAGAAATTTCGGAAAGCTGCGCATAAAAAACTATAGTTTCCATGGCAACTGTCTTTCTTTTGGGAGCCGAGGAAAATCGGCAGCTAGTCCAGCTGTGAAGCTTTCTTCCGCTAAAAAGAAGTGATTTTGATCATAGAAGAAAGTCGAAAAGCTCATAAAACAAAAGCAGTACGGATTATCTGATGCTTGTGGAGATTTCTTTGCATTATTCGGGGCGAAAAAGACGAAAAGAGATCGAGCTGACCGACCTGCTCGTCGTGAACTGATTTGGTGAAAGTGAAACTTAATTTCAAATTACTAGCTTCAACACGAAGGAATCCTGCAGAAAAGTTATTAAAAGGTAATAAAAAGTTATTCTACACTTATGTATTCCCTGTTTATCTAATTTAGAAAGCTTTTTGTCTCATCTTTTTTTCAAACAATACCGTTTTTGTCCTCACAAGTGCCTATATAAACTTACTTGCTCGCTTCCTGAGAGTTTGTTTTTCTGTGAACTTTGAAGTGATTCACGCCGAAAATCGACCAAAAACGAAAACAAAGTAATTTTTCACTAAATTTTGCTATTGTAGTTGTATACTGTTGAGTTATCTTAGACTGACAGTTGCGACTTGAAAGCCACTTTTTTCACTTTGGGAAATACGTTCCGTAGAGATCGGTGATTGAACTCTGTCAGTTTTTTATCAAAATCGCAAAAATTTCTCTGCTTTATATATCAACATTTGTACGTGTTGTTTCGTATAAACATCACTGGTGGTATTTATGGCAAATACAATTACAAACCATGTTTTATCTATAGAAATTTGCTGATAATTTGCAAATCACGAATTCCTATTTTCTCTGGGTCGCTCGTGAAAGCAGCCAATCAGAGCTCGTTCTAAAAATAGCTCAGCTAGTTCGAGGATGGTTCCACTGTAGAGCGCGAGATGGACTCCCCTAGTAATTTTCCCCTGACCCAAGGTAGGCTTACTTGCGCGCTGTCATGATGAGAGATTTCAGCACAAAAGGGGCCTTACGAAACGTCCATTTGAGAGAAATTTGGAAACGTTATTAGAAAGATGTTTATCAAAGGAATCTTAATTTTTAAGACCCCTTTTGTTCTGCAACCGCTCACATACAAGAAAAGAATATAGTCATTTCACCTTTAAGTGACGGCGTAGCTGGCACTTCTAAGAGAGGGGGAGTGGGGAGAAGAGGGGGAAGAAACGCCTGCAACGAAGCCTCCACATTCAAAATATTTTACGTCCACATTCCGAATTAACGTAAAATTCTCAACGATTAAACACCTGTCCATCACTCTCGTCTCTTGTATTATTAATTTGAAAAGCGATCTCTCAGAGATGATTGATAGTCGCAGTAACGACTATTACGAATAGTAACTCAAAATAATTTCAAACGTTTGTTAAGAAATCATTCGTAGAGCAATGTTTGAATATATCCACACCGATGACGTCATGCAGTTGTCTAGACGTCAATGGTGAACTACAATGTTTTGAGTTATATTAATTTCTTTGGCGCTTCTTCGAGATTAAGCGTCGAGTTTCTGGTAGCTGCATGTTTTTACGCTTCACAATGTAAACAAATGACAAGGGACGTAATGAGAAAAACCTATGGTTTCGTTGCAGGATCGCCCTTCCCTCTCCCCACCCCCTCCAGTCACCGTGCCGTGACCGTGCGGTGTCGTTTTCATGGGCATAAGAGAACGTTTCAAACAATTCTAAGGCCCGTAAGCACATACTTTGCGATGCGTTTTAGTCTTCCGCGTTCACAAAACAAAAATATTTCAATTGTTGAACTGCGAAAACGGGAACAAAAACATACATGCTCAAATTTATCCGCCGATATTTTACAAAACCGCGATCGCATGCAAATAGATCACGGAACGTATATTAACTATAGCTAACGACAAAAAAAATCTAAAGTTCTCTTCTAAAAATAAGCACTTAACACGTGCCTACAGTTCCTGACAGTAGTATGGGACTTAGTGTCGGTGGTGCTTGCAACGGCTGTACTTATAGATACTGAAAAGAAATTTCATCGTGAACCATTTTCAGCTATGGAAACCTAAGAAAGCAATGACAATAACATGAGTCACAATTTGGTTAAATTGGTTTCATTTAAGGAGGCTTCCTACAATTTTTCTAGTGCTCGACCGGTCAACTTGAAACGGCTGTAGTTCTTACATGAAAGCATCCACAGTTATAAACTTTCGTCCACTTACTACATAAAGACTGAAATTTTTATTGGTGTGTGTTTTGTTTACATCAGGGTTACCATAGCGACGAAACGATGACGTCACCATTTTAGATTCCAAGCAATTTTACGCGTTTTTCGACCTAAACTTTTAAAATGACACAAAAGACGTTAATATGTAGGACTTTGCCTAGCAGCATACGAATTTTGGAGAAACTCGTATAGACAGATTTTGAATTATTCGAGGCGCAATTTTTTAACCCCAAAAATCACAATTTCTAGTCTTCGATTCCATAATTTTAAAAGCAAAGCAGCATGACAACTCTTTGACTGTCCGAATGTTGTTCAAATATCAGACTACTTCCCTACGAAGTTGCACGTGAGAAAGTGCTTTGGATCTCCGTCAGCATACGTCCATTTAGACATGAAATTGGGCGAAATTTTATCAAAATTTATACACAAAGCGTTTAGTGCTCCTAAAGAAAAATCTCTCAATCAATTGTTTTCTCCCTTTGGTGAGTAGAACCTTAGTATATTTGCAATAAACTGTCCAAGCGCTGATTCAATTGAAGCTTTCTAAGGTACTGAAATAAAATTTCAAAGTTGAGTATATTCGGTGTAACTTAGCGCAGCAAGATTCTAGGTGCAAGTTGTTGTTTTCATTCTCACATTCCTGCATGCAGGCATGCTTCAGTATGCTAATTCGAGGCAATGGTCACTATGGCGTGACGCGCTACTTCACTACTGCGTTTCCATACGCGTGCTCTGCGTATATAGAACATTTCTTCAAAAATCACAATTTCTAGTCTTCGATTCCATATAATTTTAAAAGCAAAGCAGCATGACAACTCTAGTGAAGTAGCGCGTAAAACGTAAAACGCGTAAAATTGCTTGGAATCTAAAATGGTGACGTCATCGTTTCGTCGCTATGGTAACCCTGATGTAAACAAAACACACACCAATAAAAATTTCAATCTTTATGTAGTAAGTGGACGAAAGTTCATAACTGTGGGTGCTTTCATGTAAGAACTACAGCCGTTTCAAGTTGACTGGTTGAGCACTAGAAAAATTGTAGGAAGCCTCCTTAATTTATTTCATTTCATCTCGTTTTGTTTAGTTCCATTTCATTTCAGATTTATCTAGCGATTGCTTTCTAGATCACACACATCGGAATCGGGGCCTACGACTTTTTGTCCGAGAAGTTTGGAATCCATCGGTTGATTGTGTACTATAGAAATTTCAATTGAATAAAATCTACGACAGCCACGTTAAATGGAAGAAGAACTAGCATCATTTAGATCATTTTCCCACTGAACTGATACACGACAATTTTAAATAGAATTGGAGTGACGAAACAGCATCTAACATTTTACTCACTTTTACTAATTTTTTCTCTAATTCCTCATGACATGTTGGATTTCTTTTCTAACATCCCATCCATGCTTGATTACAGCTTTATAGACTTCCATCAAAAGATTTGGAAACTCTTGCAAAAAGGCAGTTTGAGAAAGAATTAGATCTTTGATTGGGCTCGGTCGACTGGCGTCTGAAACATGAGCGATGGCGTTTCGTATGAAACGAACTAACTCAACGACCGAGCCAATATTGTATTTTCTAGATGGTGTAATGTAAGGCTTTCCTTTTTTGTCGGTTTTCACCACAGGCTTTGTCATTTCGGCATAGATGGTGGGCATGTGTGTGTACCTAGCATCATGCCAGTTGGGATACTTGCTTATTGTGGAGATGTTTATGTCTAACTCGTTCTCGATGGCTGTCAAACAGTGCCTTTTCGCACGAGGACATTCAAATTCTGGCTGATTACCAACAGCACTAAGAAAATCCATCTTTTTCTTGTCTGTCCAAAACATGGGATGATCCAACAAATCTGATGCAGAAGGACGTTGCATATCATCGACATAAAGCATCCCTTTAATTTGGTGGCAAACCTCAGCGGGGAGAGACCTATCCCATCCTTCCATTCTGTCATACAAAATGTTGCTTTCTCTTTCGGTGATAATTTGCCGATCAGTTTTACCCGCGCAAACAGCGGGGTTGAATGGGTGCTGTTGCTTTGAGAAAAGATAATGGAGGACAAGACCACAGGAAAAGACGTCAGACGACGTACTATGAACGTTTTCATGGGACTTGACGACTTCGGGAGCAATCCAACCACGTGTTCCAACACTTGTACTCATCACCGTTACAGATAAGTTCATGTTAGAAGGACGACTGAGACCAAAGTCTGCAATTTTCAAGCAGATATTTGGATGGATTTTGTAGAGGATGTTGCTGGGTTTGAGATCACGATGAAGAATATTTTGGTTATGCAAATACTGCAGGCCCAATACAATATCCCTTGAAAGAATGATGGCTTTTCTTGGATCGTAGCAAGCACTTCCAAAGTAACCGTCAAGGTTTCCCTCCATAAGCTCTAGAATTATATATGAGAAATCTCCAGATTCTGTAAACGTCAGGTACTGGACAATCTGTTTACAGTCTGTTAGTGCAGTAAAAGTTTGAATCTCTCGTTTATCTTCTGGTCGAACCATGCGCAGCCTATCAATTCTCTTGATTGCTACCTCCATGCCATCTTTTCCATTGATGCCAGCAAAAACGTGACCAAATGCTCCACTAGCTATATGCTCGGAATGGTGCCAGTACGTCGTTCCTTCCACGATTTTGCTACTTCGTCGTCGAGCTACTTCGGCAAGTTTCTGCTTGTGTTCTTCAGAATACGAAGTCCAGGGTATTACTATTGGAACTTCATCAAGACTTGGTGGCTTCGTGAGCAAATCTTTAAGGCCGGAACAACCACCAACCAAATCGGAGCACTTGTCACAACTGGTACCGTAAAATAAAAGCTGTTTGGCAAGTTGCCAGTGAACAGAATCTGCTGCTAACGAGTTTCCCATTCCAGTCGGCTTTCTCCTTGAAGTATTATGGACTGTTTTAGTCGAGATGTCATCAAGAATATTGACACAACAAAGACGAAGAGACGAGCTGAAGTCAATCGGTCTTTTTCTTGAATGAAGAATCATTGTGACCAAACCAATTTTCCACATTGTCCGACTGGATTTGTCTTGACATATGGCGTTCAGAATACCAACTAAAGCTTCATCTTGAATGTGAAGCTTTTCATCACAGTAAACTTCGACAAATGCTTTAGAAAGCTGATAGGCCTTATTTAAAAGAAGATTGCTTATTACAGAATCACCATCTTTGTCAACTGCTAGTACGTTAAACCCCATGGCGGTCACATTCTTCCAAAAAGATGTAGAGTCGTCTGTAACATCTGGGAAGAAACAATCGGTTTTCTTCAAGAACAGGTGGTTTTGAGCCGCAACAAGAAGAGGATGTCTTTTTTTGACATCAAAATCAGTTGTGTTTGCTCCCTCATCAACCAAAAGCCTAACGGCGCCCCATGTTTTACAGCAATGTAAAGGTGTTTCTTCCCTTTGGTTTCTGGGATTCAGTACAGCCCCACAGCTCAACAAATGCTTGAACACAGTTAAAAGGATTTGCTCGAGATTTACTTTACCATCTTTGGAAGTATGCTGTTTTACTGATGCCTGGGTAAGAGCTGCCCAATAGTGAAGAGGAGAATTCATCTGCTCATCAGCCTTGTTGACAGTAACACCTTTCCTGACTCTTGGGGGGCAAAATAGTTGCAAAAGCTGTTTCATCTCTTGAAGAAAGATTGCTTGATATTCCTCATCTTGCAAGTTAAGACCCTCTTGAAAGAGATGAATGGTCAGATGGAAGACTGACTTTCCACTTTGTGATGTTTCGTTTACGCTAGCCTGATCTTGCAAAAGAAATCGGCTTGTTCCAACAACATGGTTGATACCTGGAATGCGACCTTTTTCTTTGACAATCGTTAGGGCACTTGAAAGGAAATAAAGAAGCGGTGTTTCTCCGTTGCAGTTCTTTTTGTTGAACACCAACCCAATCTTCTGTAGTTGTAGATAGATACTGTCAAACAAATCCGATGTGTCAGCAATACCAAGAATCCATTGTGCTATGTAATGACATGCAGTGTTACCAGACTCGTCTACAGTGTTGGGATCTGCACCTAAATCAGTCAGCATCAAAAGAACTTCAGCTACATTGTGACATGTGATTGTGTTCACTTTTAAGAAATCAACAAAGGCCTGAATTGCTGTCTTTTTTGAATCATCACCTTTGACAAAATTCAGGAGAATGTTTAACACTGGCAAAATGTGTTCATTAGAATTATAACGTAGCAATTTGGAAAATACTGCATTGATAACTGCTCTCTCTATAAAAAGTTCATCACAACTCTTTTCTCTAAAAAGTACCAAAGTGTTATATATTTCTAAAGCTCCTGACCTGCAAGTACGCAAAGAAATGGCAAAGGATAAAAAGTCGATATTAAAATTATCTGTCACATAGAGATTCGCTCCACTGTCCAGAAGATATCTTGTGCTGCCATTCTCCGTTAATACAGAATGAAAAAGTGGAGTTCTGCCATTATTGTCACGGATATTCACATGTGCTTTGCCTTGGTCTATTAGGATAGCAACCATATCCTCATATTTAATGCCGTGCACTATCGCTGTATGACCTTTATTGTCGGCAATGTTGACGTCAGCGCCAGCATTAATCAGTGCTACTGCAATCTCGTTACGACCACACCAAGCAGCTTTTATTAAGGCTGTTTGACCATCTTTATCGGCAATGTTGACAACAGCACCAGCATTAATCAGTGCTACTGCAATCTCGTTACGACCACACCAAGCAGCTTTTATTAAGGCTGTTTGACCATCTTTATCGACAATGTTGATATCAGCACCAGCATTCATCAGTGCTACTGCGATCTCGTTATGACCATCCTTAGCAGCTACTATCAAGGCTGTTTGACCATCTTTATCGGCAATGTAGACATCAACACCAGCATTCATCAGTGCTACTGCGATCTCGTTACGACCAATCCAAGCATCTATTATCAAGGCAGTGTGACCATTTTTATCGGCAATGTTGACATCAGCACCAGCATTCATCAGTGCTACTGCGATCTCGTTACGACCATGTATGGCAGCCTTTATTAAGGCTGTTTGACCAAGTTTATCGGCAATGTTGACATCAGCACCACCATTAATCAGTGCTACTGCGATCTCGTTACGACCATTCCAAGCAGCTTTTATTAAGGGTGTTTCACCATGTTCATTGGCAATGTTGACGTCAGCACCAGCATTCATCAGTGCTACTGCAATCTCATTACAACCACAGCAAGCAGCTATTATCAAGGCTGTTTGACCAAGTTTATTGGCAATGTTGACATCAGCACGGGCATGAATCAGTGCTAGTGCGATCTTGTTACGACCATTTGAAAGAGCTATTATTAAGGCTGTTTGACTATCTTTATCAGTAATGTTGAGATCAGCACCAGCATTAATCAGTGCTACTGCGATTTCGTTACGACCATCCATAGCAGCTTTTATCAAGGCTGTTTGACCATCTTTCTCGGCAATGTTGACATCAGCACCAGTATTAATCAATGCCACTGCGATCTCGTTACAACCATACCTAGCAGCTATTATCAAGGCTGTTTCACCATCTTTATCGGCAATGTTAACATCAGCACCAGCATTCATCAGTGCTACTGCGATCTTGTTATGACCACCCATAGCAGCTTTTATCAAGGCTGTTTGACCATCTTTATCAGTAATGTTGACATCAGCACTAGCATCAATCAGTGCTAGTGTGATCTTGTTATGACCATCCCAAGCAGCTTTTATCAAGGCTGTTTGACCAAGTTTATCGGCAATGTTGAGATCAGCACCAACATTAATCAATGCTACTGCGATCTCGTTACGAACATCCCAAGCAGCTTTTATTAAGGCTGTTTGAACATATTTATCGGCAATGTTGACGTCAGCACCAGCATTCTTCAGTGCTACTGCAATCTCGTTATGACCACAGCAAGCAGCTATTATCAAGGCTGTTTGACCATCTTTATCGGCAATGTTGACATCAGCACGGGCATGAATCAGTGCTAGTGCGATCTCGTTACGACCATTTGAAAGAGCTATTATTAAGGCTGTTTGACTATCTTTATCAGTAATGTTGAGATCAGCACCAGCATTAATCAGTGCTACTGCGATTTCGTTACGACCATCCCTAGCAGCTTTAATCAAGGCTGTCTGACCATCTTTATCGGCAATGTTGACATCAGCACTAGCATTCATCAGTGCTACTGCGATCTCGTTACGAACATGTATGGCAGCTTTTATTAAGGCTGTTTGACTATCTTTATCGGCAATGTTGACATCCGCACCAGCACTCTTCAGTGCTAGTCTGATCTCGTTATGACCATCCATAGCAGCTTTTATCAAGGCTGTTTGACCATCTTTATCGGCAATGTTGACATCAGCACCAGTATTAATCAATGCCACTGCGATCTCGTTACGACCATCCCTAGCAGCTATTATCAAGGCTGTTTGACCATCTTTATCGGCAATGTTGACATCAGCACTAGCATCAATCAGTGCTAGTGTGATCTTGTTATGACCATCCCAAGCAGCTTTTATCAAGGCTGTTTGACCAAGTTTATCGGCAATGTTGACATCAGCACCAGCATTCATCAGTGCTACTGCGATCTCGTTACGACCATAAATGGCAGCCTTTATTAAGGCTGTTTGACCAAGTTTATCGGCAATGTTGACATAAGCACCAACATTAATCAGTGCTACTGTGATCTCGTTACGACCATTCCTAGCAGCTTTTATTAAGGGTGTTTCACCATGTTCATCGGCAATGTTGACGTCAGCACCAGCATTCATCAGTGCTACTGCAATGTCATTACGATCTGAGCAAGCAACTTTTATCAAGGCTGTTTGACCAAGTTTATTGGCAATGTTGACATCAGCACGGGCATGAATCAGTGCTAGTGCGATCTCGATACGACCATTTGAAAGAGCTATTATTAAGGCTGTTTGACTATCTTTATCAGTAATGTTGAGATCAGCACCAGCATTAATCAGTGCTACTGCGATTTCGTTACGACCATTCCTAGCTGCTTTTATCAAGGCTGTTTGACCATCTTTCTCGGCAATGTTGAGATCAGCACCACCATTAATCAGTGCTACTGCGATCTCGTTACAAACATCCCAAGCAGCTTTTATTAAGGGTGTTTCACCAAGTTTATCGGCAATGTTGACGTCAGCACCAGCATTCATCAGTGCTACTGCAATCTCGTTACGACCACAGCAAACAGCTATTATCAAGGCTGTTTGACCATCTTTATCGGCAATGTTGACATCAGCACGGGCATGAATCAGTGCTAGTGCGATCTCGTTACGACCATTTGAAAGAGCTATTATTAAGGCTGTTTGACTATCTTTATCAGTAATGTTGAGATCAGCACCAGCATTAATCAGTGCTACTGCAATTTCGTTACGACCATCCCTAGCAGCTTTAATCAAGGCTGTTTGACCATCTTTATCGGCAATGTTGACATCAGCACCAGTATTAATCAATGCCACTGCGATTTCGTTACGACCATCCCAAGCAGCTTTTATCAAGGCTGTTTGACCAAGTTTATCGGCAATGTTGACATCAGCACTAGCATCAATCAGTGCTAGTGCGATCTTGTTATGACCATCCCCAGCAGCTTTTATCAAGGCTGTTTGACCAAGTTTATCGGCAATGTTGACATCAGCACCAGTATTAATCAATGTCACTGCGATCTCGTTACGACCATCCCTAACAGCTATTATCAAGGCTGTTTGACCATCTTTATCGGCAATGTTGACATCAGCACTAGCATCAATCAGTGCTAGTGCGATCTTGTTATGACCATCCCTAGCAGCTTTTATCAAGGCTGTTTGACCAAGTTTATCGGCAATGTTGACATCAGCAATTTTAACTTCATCGATCAGTGCTAGTGCGAGCTCGTCACGGCCATCCCTTGCAGCTCTTATCAAATCTGTTTGACCTTGTTTTAAGTCAATGTTGATATCAGCATCAGTATTCATTGTTGTGAATTATGGGTTTCCTGTGTTGTTTATAAATCATAATTAACTAATTAGAAATGTGACGTAGAAGAGTAAGCGCGGGGTATCAGTACAATCTAACACCAATTATAAACAATTTCTAAACTCCAGCTAATCTGGTCTCTTCTCATTTACACCATGACCGCATGGAGTTTGAGACACTGGTGCCCAAACCTGGGACTACAAGTCAGCTGAGATGACTGAGGCGGAAATTCGATTGAAAACAAAACTAGACGCACAATGGTGCGTTTACTCGTGCCCAGGTGGAATTTAGCCTGTCGTGGGAACAGATGTAGTGTATCATAAAACATAATCGATCTTCATCTTTTAAATGCACCACTGTTCACATCATTAGATGTTGCAGACCTCTAAGGAAAAGGACATTTGTGAAGATTTTGAGATGCGCTTTCTGAATGTCTTATCGTTTCAGTTCGAAGGCCACAGAAAATGAGCTTCGGATACCTGTGGTCTTACATTAACTAGACACAAATGTTGCCCGCACTTTGGGCTACTGAGAAAGGCACCCGTTACTGATGTTTATACGTAGGCGAGCTTCCGTGACAACCAGTAGCTCTTTGGCTTTGATTTGAACAATTTGCATTTATTTACAGGTTTGATTTTTTTGTGTTGCGTTTTGATAGCTCTCTGGAATTTCTTCAGATAATTAAACTCTCTTTAAAACCGCATGTTCTTGACTGCGCCAAGTGTGCATGCACAGTCTAGCAGCAAGCAGCCCCAGTACACATTGAACTAGGCATAGAAATGTTGCGTTCACTCGAGCTACAGGCAAAGGAGCCTCTTTACTGGTAGCCCAAGTGAATGCAACACCTTGGGTTTGCAAGCTGTCATCAAAAGTTTTGCTGGTACATTTTGGGCCAAAAGAGATCAAACAACTGCTCCTGACAGAGGTATTTATCAATGGAAAACAAAAATCCTTCTGTGGCTTGTTTGCCTATCAAAGTTGTAAAATGTTAAACTGATAATACAATTTTTAAATTTTTAAAAGTGTCCAATGTGCTCTATTACCTGTACACTGATTGGGGAACAATGTCTTCTGTTGGGAAGTGCTTATTTCAAAGATAGTAGTTTTTGTTGTGCCCACAATTATGTATGTATCGTATGCATCTAATCTGGCAAGGACATCTAACGCCACACCTTATAGCATCCAAGTGTTTGATCGGCAAACACTTGTGAGATAGGAATTCTCCCACAAGATTTATGCATAAATAGGGTGCTGGTTAGATGCCCTTATTAGAAGAAGAAGAAGAAGAGTTGAGTTATAGTTGGATTCTTGCTTACAGAAAAAGAGTTGAAAGAACGATCCCGAGCTAGTTCCTTTATAACACTTCTCTCACACACTTCGACTACATTCTAATATTTTATGCATACAAATCTCAGCTCACTAGTTTTTTGTCCGAGTAGTGAAAATTGGATGATCGCGAGATCGAGAGAAAACTGAACACTCAACTAAGGCAGAGAATCACCGTTTAAGGTTTCTCATCAAGTGATTTATTGCACCAAACTTCCTTTTATACATCTTCTTCATTAAAGACATGATATCATGACCTGGCTTATACTTAGATGCTGAATACTGATTGTGTGGTGATCTTGTGTAAATAATTTGTTTACAGTTCACTGATACATAATTGGTTAAACACTAGAATAGAAGTTACCCTGTGCACAGGGATTTGATGAACATCAAAAAGGCACTACAATAGCACATGTGGTTGTAGCTTAGAATGTCAAAATGAAATAAAAGGAGTTATGCAGAGCAATACTGAAGTACAACTAAGCACGTGTCGATGTGACCTGTGGTTGACTATACATTTTCTGTGATATCAAAATATTTCAAAATATTTATTACTTGACTGTACAAGTAATACAATTCGAGAACAGGCAAGGTTTTAAATCCTTTTAAAAGAGTAAAATCGAACATGTGAATTCATCATTATGCAAACGCCAGTTATATAAATTCCAAGTCATCCCTATGATAGAGGAGATAAATACGATAAGTCATAAGCCAGCTTAGTCACCTTTTAAAGTTCTATACTGAAACGAGATTTGCTGCTTCGCTGAAAAAACGAACAAGCTAACATTTGAACTCATAAAAGTATCGTCGATTCAAAATTTCAAAATGAAGAGGCTTCAAAATTTTACCTTGATTGAAGCTCATGTGAATCTGCTATAACGCAATGACTGCATTTAGAGTGCAGTTTAAGTTACTAAACGTCCCATGAAAATACTGCTCCGTGCGTTGCCTCGTTTTCGTATTTGTCTCGTTTTCATGGCAGATTCTGGCTCGATGACGGCGATAGACTGTTAGATAGAAAACCTAAACCTAGGCTCGTACCGGCCTATGGCCTGGGAACGAGTAACGAAGGGGCAAAAGTACTGCCTTCAGAGGCCACTGCACCAGGGGCATAAACAAAGCTAATACCATGACGGAATCTGAAGATCCAGTTTAATAATCCCAATATTATTCGAAGAAATTACCAGAAGAAATAAGCCGCGTAATGTTTAGAGCTAATCGAAAGGGAGACAATTGTCTCAATGACTTGCGAGACGCGCTAAGGCAAGATTTAGAAACGCGCGAAAAAGGTCCCTTAAACTTTGCATCTGAACTACGTACCGTCCAATTCGAGCTCTTCAGACGACAAAAAATGTTGTATACATGCTGTCCTCAAATCCCTGTGCTTCAATAGGGAATTGTCAATCATAATATATTATTAATATATTATTACAAAAACTTTCTCACAATGGCTTTCGTGGAACAATCAATCAACGGTTCTCATCTTACCTTGACGATCGAACACAAACAACTCAAATAGGCTCTTATGTTTCTAACAAAGCTAAAATAAATTGTGGTGTTCCGCAAGATTCTGTTTTAGGACCTCTTCTTTTTTTGATTTATATCAAAGACATAAGCTATTGTTCAGATAAATTTCAATTCTATCTATTTACCGATGATACCAATTTGTTATATGCTGACAAAAATCTGAATTCTTTAGAATCAATAGTAAACCAGGAATTAGAAAACGTTTATAACTGGTTGACTTCCAACAAGCTTAAACATGAAAAAATCAAATTATGTTATTTTACATCCATATCAGAAAATACTTCCCTTCCAACCTAAAATGCTCATTTTTGATAATACAGAAAAAAACGAAAATTTCCTTTAAAAGCAAGGAATATGTGAAATATCTTGGAATTTTTATCGATAAGAATCTGTCTTGGAAAGACCATATCAATTACATATCAACAAAAAAAAGTTCGAGAACTGACCATCTAAAAAATTCTTTCTCGCGTTTTGGCGCAAGGGTCTGGAATGAGATACCTCACTCTTTTAAAGAACTACCCAAAAAAGCATTCAAACAAAAACTGCATTAGACTCTACTGAAACTTCTTCACCGGGAAGATTCATATCTAGAAGTATCAGGTATCTTGAGAAAAATGGGAAGCATGACAAATAATTGAAACTTGGTATTTTTCCTCTCTTCTTCTTCTCTACACCATACGTTATTACGTTATCTAGTAATATTTGTTAAAAGCTCTGAAATTCATGAACAGTAGAAAAAGTAATATCTTGTAAAACAAAGCAAAAAAAACCTCTCTTGTAGCTTCTTGTAAAAATGTATTATTCTATTGATTTAAAATAAGATTATTAATGTTACCGAATGACCTGCCTCGACTAGTTTAACTATTTGCAGGTCACTCATATTTTGTAAACTTGTTGAAACAAAATAAAAGATGAATGAAGCGTACACTTCTGACTATCTATCATTCTCTAATCTCACCATATGTCAATTATGGTATAACTGTCTGGGGACAAGCATGCTCATCATATCTCAAGAAAATATTAGTTCTTTAAAAAAGAGCGCTCCGCTTTATCTACTCCACTGAAGGTAGCGAACATGCAATACCTCTATTCATAGACACAAAAGTTTTACCTCTTCATTTTGTATACTTCGAATCCGTGGCTAATCTTATGCATGATGTGAGAAACAAAGTTGCACCTTCAAACATTCAACATCTGTTCAACGATGTTTCAGATATTCACTCGTACGGAACACGAGCTTCTACATCCAAAAAGTTCTACATCAAACACCCGCGAATCGATTTCCTAAAGAATTCATTTTCGCATTTTGGCGCTAGAGTCAGTGGAATGAGATACCTCATACTCTTCAAGAGCTATCCAAAAAAATGTTCAAACAAAAATTACATGAAGTACTTTTAAAACTTCTTTGTCACGAAGATGGATATTTAAGTGCATCTTCTATCTGAACAAAAATCAAAACTGTAACTGAGATAAAGGGAAAAAGAATGAAACTATTTGATTTTTCTTAGCCATCTTCTTTTCTTTTTTTTACAGTTTTTATTTTAAGTTATAGAACTATATAAGTATACTAAGTTTTCCTCTATACTTCAATTGCCTAAAATATTCAACTATGGTATTTATCTTTAATTAAATTATTAGACAGGCATATTTCTATTTAAACCTATTGTAAAAGTTAAATATTTTTAGTTCTATTTTATCAAAATCTGGTCCGCCTAGACTAGCCTCTCCAAATGCGGACCTAGATTATAATTATGATTTTTTTCCATTACCAATTGTTTGAATAAATTGAATTGAATTAAATTGAATTGGGATGTCCACAAGAGCTTGCAAAGCACTCTGGCAGTTGGAGCCCAGCAAATGGACGGGGCTAGTGACGTACAAGCATTTTGTAACATTTTATTTTTCTTATGCTGAAATACTTGCATTTTCTGCCAAGAAATAACAAAGATACATTTCTGTGCTTATTTCAGCATGAATGAAAAAGTTCAAGGACTCAGTGTCCCACCATGCTTTGTTCTAGGAAATGGTGCTTGTGCACATTGCCTATTCTAGTGTATCACTAATCATGTATCAGTGAACTGGAAACAAATTATTTACATGAGGCAACCACACAACCAGTGTCCAGCAAGGGGCATCTTGTTTATGAGCAAGGTCACATGATAGATGTATAAAAAGAAGTTGGTGCAATAAATCACATTGATGAGAAACCTTATATTGGTGATTAGTTTGTTCTCTGTCTTGCTTCAAGGGTTATTCTTTGGATCATCAACTGGTGAGTTGAGATTTGCACTGAATGTTAGAATGCACTGGTAGCGTGTGTGAGAGAAAACATTGTCCCCAGTTAGTATGCAGGCAATAGAACACATTGGACACATAAATTGTATTATTTTAAAATAGTACAACTTTGATAGGTAAACAGGCACCTAAAGGATATTATTATTTCCATCAATAAATATCTCACTCGGGAGAAGTTGTCAGCTGTTCTCTTTTGGCCCAAATTGTACTAGCAAAACTTGATGACAGCTTGCAAACTCAAGTTATTGTGTTCACTTGTGCTACCAGCAAAGAGGAACCTTTAGTGGTAGCCAGAGTGAATGCAGCATTTTGTGCCTAGTTAATGTGTACTGGGGCTCCTTCCTGCTTGCTAGACTGTGCTTCGGCAGATATGGCTCAGTCGAGAACACATGGTTTTCAAGAGAGTTAAAATAAAGAAATCCCAGAGAGCTGTCAAAACAACAACCTGCATATTTGTATTGTAAATGAACAAACGTTGCTCAAATCAATGGGTGCCTCTTCCAGTAGCCCAAGTGCATGCATTTAATTCGTGTCTAGTTAATTTAGGACCACAGGCATCCTATGCTCATTTTCTGTGACCTTCGAACAACAGAGAAATGATAAGACTTTCGGAAAGAACACCTAAAATTTATTTTCACAAAAGTCCTTTTCCTCAGAGGTCTGCAACATCTAATGATGTGATTGGTGCATTTTAAAGATGAGGATTAATTATGTTTTATGATGTTCTGTATCCGTTCCCACGCTAGGCTCAATTCTACCTGGGCACGAGTAAACGCACAATAGTGCATCTAGTATTTTATTTTTGATACAGTCCAAGAAATTTCTGCAATTTGGTTGGTTGAGAGGAATGAGATTTCAGCTTATTAATTTTGAAATACTTACATGTAAAAAGTACAGTTTACATGGCAACTGCTTTCTTTCTTTGTAAGACGAAAGCTAAAATGAATATGGCGGCCAGTACCGGGAAACTTTTCCACTTTTAAAAGAGGTGACTCAATTATAAGCAAGTCCAAAAGCTCACAAAATGAAAGAAAATGATCATGCATCAGCCAATCAGGATCTATTATCTATAATCCTGCTATTTGCTGGGGGTCTCAGAACACGGTTTTGTTCGTTATTTCGCAGACGGACTTAACGGAGGAAAAGTCCGGATGTGACGCAGGCTAAAGTAGTCGTGTGTAGCCATGATTTAAAGGGGTACTTGGATGAAAATCGATAAAAATTTAAAATGACTTGAAACTTGGTTCAATGTATCTATATGTGACCAATAGTCACCAAGCAATATATTTTCATCAAATTCCAAAGGTACAGATAAAAATTTATCACGTATTTTAGCATCTACATTGTGTATCTATGACGTCATAAGCACAACCCTATTGTTCTTTTCGATCTTAAACCAAAATGTCTTGGTAATAATATGATTAAAATGCAGAATTTTGGGGATAGTAGGTTTTATATTTATCTATATTGGTCGTTAATTGACGTCAACTTAGGAATTAACCACTTTCCAATTTTGACCTATTTTCATCCAAGTACCCCTTTAAGGTATCAGGGTACCCCAAAGTTTCTCAAAAGGGTCGATTTTTACTTTTTTACATTTTCTGATAGAATACACAACAAGCTATGATTTAGTGAAAAAATTATTTCACTAGCGATTATTAATAGCGAATTATAAACGAAAAACTTTTTTCCAGCTTAATCCCTGGCAATTATCTGTTGACATCACTTGTCAATTGACCTGTCATCAAGAGAGCTTGTCGGTGAAGAATATATTTGTCTAAACTATCGAAACCTTTGTAAAAAGATTATTCAACAAGAGCCAAAGTTCAATGGGATCAATTTGCCTTGACTTCCCGCCATTTGTTTGGGAAACGTAACAAGATTTTGATTGCCCTTTACTTCAGCTGTCATCGGGCAAGATTATTATGTGTTATAATCCCCTTGTATCAACAAACCCGCTTCTTTGCTCCAAAACACATTTTTGCGTTTTTCTCGGAAGTGAATTTACGTTCAATTAGCCGTGTATTTTGAGTTCCCGGTCAAAGGGATTTTAATGGATTCATCTGAAATTTGGCAGAGGTCGTCTTCGATAGTTGTTCTTTAAAAGTGTGTCTCCGATTTTTGATTTTTTGCTCCATTCCAAAGTTATCATCTGTTTTGTATCGGATACAGCTATTTTGACGGTGTTGTAACTTTAGGAACGTATAACAGAACAACGGGGCAACTAATCAAAAATCTGAGACACACTTTTGACAAGTGATATCTCATGAACTCAGAAAGATAGTAAACATTGTTTTCGGATCAATATTGATTGACCGGGAACTCCGCGAAGACACCTCAGTGAAAATTTGAATAATTCGCTCTAACCTAAAAGGAAAAAATTATTTTACGATAAAAATAATAGAAATAGTTTCTACATTTATTCAGCTTTCTAAAAATGTATACTTTAATGGGGTTTAGACTAAAAGTTTTGGCGCAATATAGAGTTGAACGCACACCGGTCGCTAGGGGTACCCTGATACCTTAACTTAGCGGCTATTTTTATCCGGCAAAATTGCAGAAATTTCTTAGATTGTATTATTTGCAAATAATAGCATGTTTTGTACGCGATATTTGGGATAAATACCACTCGTGATATTTCAAAATTGTCGGCAATGTTGTTAAAATCACTTGTGGTATTTATCCCAAATATTTTTTATCGCGTACAAAACATGCTTTTACCTATACAAATACTATAAGAATGTGCGCTAAAATCAAACACCAAAAATATACTAATATTGTCATTCCCCTACCTGTTTTTAAACTAGATTTAAATTAGACTTCCTTTGGAAAAGTTTCACTGTCATCTGAATAGTAATTGAAGACCCTGGCTGGCAGACAGCTATGAATTTTAATTTTGTACTGCCAACTAGTCATCACACTCTGTGAAAAGACCAAGGGTTAGAATCAAAATATAATGTACTCAAATGAAGCGCTTGGTGCTTCTTTAATTAATAAATCTACAATAATTTAGATTGACAAATGATTGTAGCTTCAATTGTAGCTTTCTTGAAGTATTGGAAAAGTTAAGTTCGACTGCTGGCCATTTAGTCTGATCTGGCCGGCTGCCAGCCTTATAGCCACAGTAGTTTTTCTTTAATTTCATTTGGCTTTTTCTTCTTCCGTTTTACTATGTTTTGTTGTTGTTGTTGTTGTTGTTGTTGTTGTTGTTCAGTGTTGTTGTTGTTGTTGTTGATGATGATGATGTGGGTTTTTTTTTGAGTTTATTATGTCATTTTTCTTTACTTTTTCTTATTTCATGATGATTTTAAGGGGTCCAGAATGGGGTCCATGTTGGGCTCCATGTTTTGTACCTTCCGCTTCAACCATAACGCCACGGTTGTAAATCAATCTCTTGTTCGCCCCACCTGGATGTAAGGGAATCCGGAATGATGCAAGATTCCGGAATCCTAGAGCTGTCTTATATGGCCGGATCCGGACACCTCTTAGGACACCTCATAGCAGAGCTGATACCGTTCGGGTTTTATTAGTTGCGACGATCAACAACTAACTAACTAATTAACCAACTAGCCAAACGACCGACCGACCGATCTCACTTAATCCGTGAAATAGATAGTAGTCAAAAAGACATTAGTAGAAAATATTTCCATTGTTTTTTTTTGTTCTGACTCCACTATTAGAATTAACTATTACATCTTTTTCACGGATTAAGTGCCATCACTCTCACTCACTCACTCACTCGCTCGCTCGCTCGCTCGCTCGCTCGCTCACTCACTCAAAAAACGCTCGATTGATTGCCTTTGCTCTCTAAAAATTGTCTTGACTGGTTTATTTTCCGGAATCGATCGAGAATCGACAAAGAGTTAACTGGATTAGCACCACACCTTAAACGAACGCTAATTCATCGAATGCTTGATGAATATTACACATTACGACAGTATAGACTAACCTTATTGACTGCAAGGTTTGGGAGCTGTAACAAAGGACTGTAAATCAGACGCTTAACGGATAAAAACTGCTGATAGCCAAATTTTCTTCCCCTTTAGCATGACTTTAGACTTTCTGTCCAAACTTGAAAACTGCAAATAAACACTTCTTCAAACACAGGGTTCCCACTGGCGACCTTAACAAAATAAAGAACTAAAAAATAAGAACCTTGGAATCAAAAAACCGCGGAATAACGGAAAATCATCAATTAAAGCTAGTTAAACAGTTGATGGCTTAATTAAGTTGTCAGTATCTGGTTTCGTGGATTAATAATCCTTATATTTCTAATTGTCAATCATATTTCTCTGAACGCAACTCAATTTCAGTTATCGATTAGTTATCGATTTGGTCTCTCATAACACGGTTTCTGGATTCCCTTACATGGGACGAACTTGTGCTCAAGTTTGGGTATTAAATAGGCGACATGATCGTACAAACTTAAACGCATTTCGTATTCAGTTGTATTTGTAAACTACAAATCTCCCCAGTCATATTATTCTATAGCCTGCGTTGCAGCTCCAGGAATTGGGGAAGAGGGAAAAGGGAAGGGGAGGGGGGAGGGGGACGGGAAGAGGAGGAGGAGAAAAGGAGAGCCTGCACTCAACCCCCAGGTTTTCGTGTCAGTGCGGCCTCCAGAGGCCGCGCGTTCCAAATGGTCGAAATGAGAAATTGACAAGACAAAATCAAGCTTAAAGTTTTGTCACCTCTTTGCCGCCATTTATAGTTGATTGTAAATATGACGCTTTTTAGTGATTTAAAAAAGGACAAGAACAAGCAGTTGAAGATTTGCTCGCTGGATCGGAGGATTTGTAGAGATTCTTCGACGAGCATTTGGGACCAACAGTTATTTTAAGATTAACATATTCTACGAAGATTGTTGTCGACACAACCCAACGTTTAATAATTTGATTTTCTGATTTGACCTTTGTTAGTTGACAACATAAATATAGATCTTATTACCAACGGTCATTTCAGATTGTGGTGGCAAGAAAAAGACAAATTTTTACTAACCTAAATAAGACATAATGTATATTTTAACAGTATGATTCTAAGGTGGTCTTTTCAAGGGCACTAGAACCCTGAAATTGAGTTTATTATTAAAGCTAAGATCATTGATAATAAACAAAGTTTTACTTAGCTCAAATGTCGCCTGCTATGTAGCAATTATAGTAATATTTTGCTGCTTATAAGCCTTCAATTGCTTTCTTTTTTACCACTCAACGATCCAACGAACAGTTTACTACGATTGTTCACCGCTGTACCGCCTGTACCAGCCAACGCCGTCGCAACAGTTGTTATTCATTAACTGATAAATTGAACTAAGTCGCCTCTTTACACCAAAAGGGTTAGGGGTAGGAAACAACTAGCGTCTCCTTTGACCATTCGTCTGCCTGGATAATTGGATTAAGTTGGCAGTACCTAGGGCAATTTGTTGATTAGCAGATTAGTTGTGTGATTTCCTGTGCTTCAGCATGTATTTTGGGTGTCTGTAAAACACGGAACAATGCCGGAACACCCTGGAACACCCCCGGAACATCCCGGAACATCCCCGGAACACCCCGGAACACTTTAAAATATCAATAAAAATAAAAATACTGATAAAAACAAAATAAATAAAAATCAAATTACGTTTTTCAAGTAAATAGAATCAAGTTAAAACCTGATGTGTCTGTATTAATCGATATGCTTATTCTGTAAATTTCAAAGGTAAGCCGTGGCGGATTTTGGACCCTAAAGGTCGACAAATAATAATGTATTTCAATGTTCTCTGTAATTAAATGGTATGGCTGAAATTTTTTAGCGTACAAACCAAAATAAATACTATTAGAAAGTCACTGATTACAAAGCAACAGCTACTTTAAATAGACCGAGGTCAAACAGGTCACCCAAACAGGACGGTGTGCTCGTTCGGGCGCTACAATGAGTCTGCAACATCATGCTTAATAAATATCAGGCATAAAGGCAGCTGTTAAAGACCAACGGTCTTATTGGCGCAGCACCGAACGATCTAGTCATCGTCTCAAAGATGAGTAGAGAATTTACGAATGCAAACAGAAATAAACAGTCCAAATTATCCAACGTATATTTCCACTGTAATGAGAACTGTATAAGAAAGAAACAGCCGTATTTTATTCCACACTTCTGCCTCTGTCCTCCTGACATTAGCTGCCGTCTTGTGCAAAGCCATAAGTACCTAATAAAGAAGGAGTTTGGCCTTGGTCTGTAAGGTTTAGCTGATGAACACACGCGAACACAAAAAGATAACAAATTTCGTCTTTAAAAGGCGACAGCCACTTTCAGTATTCTGATTGACTGAGTCACATTATAAAAGAATTGAACACGAGGCTCCGGGGGAAACAGAGCGATTATCCATTGCTTCCCTGGTATAATGTTTTTATGTGCTGCAGTCAGTCAATCATATTTCGAACGTTGGCTATTGGAGTATGAATTAACCCTATTCATACTGGGAGTTCTGCGCGTGCGTATGTCTGTGTGTAAGAAGGGGGCTTAGGAGTTTTAGAGTGCCCGAGCTGACTATGAACGTTGTTAACTCCGTGACATCTCCAAAATTTACCTAAGCACATTTTGACATGACTTGTGAAGATAAAGGTAATTCGACTTCCACAACGAAAACGTCAATTGAACTCTGTTTTTCGATATCTATAGACCTTTTGTTCACGTTCCTTGCTTCGGTAATGTAAGCATATCGATAGATTTTAAGAAAATACTGCAAGAGTCTATTTATACAGGCACATAAGGTCTTAACTTGTCTCTATTTACTTGTTAAACCGGTGATTAATAATGTCTATATAATAAAGGTGAAAAAATATTTGATAACTTTCTAATGTTTAATGAAGATAAAAAAAAAAACATGTTAAATTCACCTTGTGTAAATATCTTTTTTCGGCAGGTTAAATTAACCTGAGATGTTTAATTTATTTCAGTTATATTTTCCATTTTTTTAGTTTATTTATTTTATTTTTCTAGCTTATTTTATTTTTATTTTATTTCATTATTTTTTTTAGTGTTCCCGGGGTGTTCCGGAGTGTTCCGAGGATGTTCCGGGGTGTTCCGGGGATGTTCCGGGGGTGTTCCGGGGGTGTTCCGGGGGTGTTCCGGGGGTGTTCCGAGGTGTTTCGGGGTGTTCCGGCATTGTTCCGTGTTTTACAGACACCCATGTATTTTTGGCCTTTTTGTCGTGTAAACAGTAGAATATTAGTTGAACCAGCTTAAGTTTTCCTTCTTGCGGTGATTCCACTGTATTTCCGTAGTTTCTAATCTAAACTTTTGTAGTGAATATCACATGAAATAGTTTCCGGTAAGCTTTGATTGGCTGAGTTATTTGATATGTTAAAGTGGGCGGTACACGAAAACCTGTGGGTTGAGTGCAGGCTCTCCCTTTCTCCTCCTCCCCCTCCCGTCCCCGTCCCCCTCCCCTTTTCCCTCTTCCCCAATTCGTGGAGCCGCCACGTAGGCTAATTATTCTATTATGGTGTCGTGCAGACCCATATGCACTTCTTAATGCGTATTGTGTATATCTTGTTGCTGTAAATTCCTGAGAATAGTGCAGAATGTGCATGTGTTTCTTAAAGGCATTAAGTGTACACAAGTAGTAGCTGTAAACGAGGAACAAGGTTTAGCATCAAAATATTTTTAACTGAACGTGTCGATGTCGTTGATCACTTTATCACTTGAAATTCTTTAGCTACAACGTAACTAAGGGGCAAACCAGAAGGGCAAACAAGATGTTCATAATCTCGTCACGCAAGGCATTCCAGGCGTCTAAATGCACAGTGTTGCAAGTTTAGTTTACAAACTTATTTGTGATCGTTAGGGAAGGCAATCTAAACTTCTTTCATAAGTTTTCTAAAACAGCTGTTTAATGGAGGCATCAGGTTGTTTTTAGGCTCGCAGTACAGTATTTTCTGTTAGAAATGGCTATTTTTATGAGTACATTATTACACCAACTGAGGAAATACATAGGTTCTTCTAGGTGATGCTATTGTGCATGGTATTGAAGCTTGTGCGCCTTATATCAGAGTTTTCAACTCAAAAAATGCTCGATTGATTGCCTTTGCTCTCTAAAAATTGTCTTGACTGATTTATTTCCCGGAATCGATCGAGAATCGACAAAGAGTTAACTGGATTAGCACCACACCTTAAACAAACGCTAATTCGTCGAGTGCTTGATAAATATTACACATTACGACAGTATAGACTAACCTTATCGACTGCAAGGTTTGGAAGCTGTAACAAAGGACTGTAAATCAGACGCTTAATGGATAAAAACTGCTGATAGCCAAATTTTCTTCGCCTTTAGCATGACTTTAGACTTCCTGTCCAAACTTGAAAACTGCAAATAAGCACTTCTTCAAACACAGGGTTCCCACTGGCGACCTTAACAAAATAAAGAACTAAAAATTAAGAACCTTGGAATCACAAAACCGCGGAATAACGGAAAGTCATCAATTAAAGATAGTTAAACAGTTGATGGCTTAATTGAGTTGTCAGTATCTGGTTTCGTGGATTAATTAATATTAACACACTAATCTTGCAGTGGGATTTCTGTGTGCCATGCGCGGCATGTTTATAGACCAACTGTGAACTTGACTTTTTGGCATGTAGACATGTCGATTGAACGATGATTCTTGATGTCATCGAAATATGTTTGGGCAAGGGCGCTAAGGCAAATATTGGTGGTTTTCTGAGCCGTTAGCCTTCGATATTATAAGTCAATAAATTGTCACTTATCTGTTTTGTTGTATCCTGGCTTGATTTGCTAATTTATTCGTCGATTAGCTGTGTATAAACACTACAAAATCTGCCGTGACCAACGGTTCAATCGTACATAACGAACTACTGCATCCTAGCTACCGCGTGACCCGTTACGTAAGCGGTACGCGTCGGTTAATAAGTTAATATCCCCTAAATAACCAAGAAAAACCAGGGGTAGGTAAAGAAGGCCCTTTCTATTGTTCTCTCGTCTGCTCGGATAATTGGATTAAAGTGACAGGTACGGTGGCCATTTGATGACAGATGTGTAACCTACGAAGGTTAACGAACCAACTGCCGATCTGGCCGAACTGGCCACGGCGAAACCTGACCCTCGAATTCGTGATCAAAACAACCGTTGCTGGTGACAGCCCCTGGCCATGACCTTTTAGAATGTTGGCGCTAAAAATAACTCAGTTTGAACAATTACAATGTACAAACATCTTAACATCTTAGTAAATTACGAGCGATATGAAATTAAAGACATTGCTACGAAACATTTCCAAACCGGCATATGGTACTGATTGAAATAGGGTCTACCCGCTAACCGTTTCGAATTCGAGGGTCAGGTTTCGCCGTGGCCAGTTCGGCCAGATCGGCAGTTGGTTCGTTAACCTTCGTAGGTTACACATCTGTCATCAAATGGCCACCGTACCTGTCACTTTAATCCAATTATCCGAGCAGACGAGAGAACAATAGAAAGGGCCTTCTTTACCTACCCCTGGTTTTTCTTGGTTATTTAGGGGATATTAACTTATTAACCGACGCGTACCGCTTACGTAACGGGTCACGCGGTAGCTAGGATGCAGTAGTTTGTTATGTACGATTGAACCGTTGGTCACGGCAGATTTTGTAGTGTTTATACACAACTAATCGACGAAAAAATTAGCAAATCAAGCCAGGATACAACAAAACAGATAAGTGACAATTTATTGACTTAAAATATCGAAGGCTAACGGCTCAGAAAACCACCAATATTTGCCTTAGCGCCCTTGGTTTGGGATGACCAAAATTAATGGTCAAGTGATATTTCAAGGAGAAGGTAATGTTCATTTACGAGCTTTTCATCGATCGAAGCTAAATTCAGGTTGTAAGACGAGAAGTTGTATTCTACTACCGAGCCCGCGAAGAGCCATTGCAGCGAACTTTTTTCAGTGTTGCAGTCATGATATGTACTACATGAAAGAACTTGCTTTCCAGGACAAGTGTTTGGCAGTATCCATAAAGAGGGGTCTCAAAATAAGTTGTAAAACTTCGTAATTCTTATGTATATACTCCTCTTCTTTGTATGTTTTCTGTTGCGCGCGCTGTCAAATAGAGACGCGCGCGCTGCTTATTTTGGATTTATATTTTGTATTTTTATCAAAAGCTCGGATTAAGTATCTGAAAAAAACAGCGTAGATGAGACGTATTTCTCATGAATCAAATGATCCCTACGCACAAACATATACTTAAATCGATGCTTGTTAATTAAAAATAATAATTAAAGTACGTATTTTTGAGTGTCTACAGCTTCGGACAATAATTCCTCAAACAGTGCATCACATAAGCACCTCCTCACCCCCATTCAACGTTGGTCAACAAACTGCAGAGCTGTCATCTTTTGCAAGCGACCCAACATTGAAACTGGAGAGGAGGGTGTTCGAAGGAATTTCGTCCAATGCTGTAACTACGTACGTGAATTCTTCAAATGGAACAACCAATCAACATGCATACATGGTTTACATATAAATTATAACCTTGTACATTATATTGTGTATGTCTTGTTGCTGTAAATTCCTGAGAATAGTGCAGAATGTGCATGTGTTTCTTAAAGGCATTAAGTGTACACAAGTAGTAGCTGTAAACGAGGAACAAGGTTTAGCATCAAAATATTTTTAACTGAACGTGTCGATGTCGTTGATCACTTTATCACTTGAAATTCTTTAGCTACAACGTAACTAAGGGGCAAACCAGAAGGGCAAACAAGATGTTCATAATCTCGTCACGCAAGGCATTCCAGGCGTCTAAATGCACAGTGTTGCAAGTTTAGTTTACAAACTTATTTGTGATCGTTAGGGAAGGCAATCTAAACTTCTTTCATAAGTTTTCTAAAACAGCTGTTTAATGGAGGCATCAGGTTGTTTTTAGGCTCGCAGTACAGTATTTTCTGTTAGAAATGGCTATTTTTATGAGTACATTATTACACCAACTAAGGAAATACGTAGGTTCTTCTAGGTGATGCTATTGTGCATGGTATTGAAGCTTGTGCGCCTTATATCAGAGTTTTCAACTCAAAAAATGCTCGATTGATTGCCTTTGCTCTCTAAAAATTGTCTTGACTGATTTATTTCCCGGAATCGATCGAGAATCGACAAAGAGTTAACTGGATTAGCACCACACCTTAAACAAACGCTAATTCGTCGAGTGCTTGATAAATATTACACATTACGACAGTATAGACTAACCTTATCGACTGCAAGGTTTGGAAGCTGTAACAAAGGACTGTAAATCAGACGCTTAATGGATAAAAACTGCTGATAGCCAAATTTTCTTCGCCTTTAGCATGACTTTAGACTTCCTGTCCAAACTTGAAAACTGCAAATAAGCACTTCTTCAAACACAGGGTTCCCACTGGCGACCTTAACAAAATAAAGAACTAAAAATTAAGAACCTTGGAATCACAAAACCGCGGAATAACGGAAAGTCATCAATTAAAGATAGTTAAACAGTTGATGGCTTAATTGAGTTGTCAGTATCTGGTTTCGTGGATTAATTAATATTAACACACTAATCTTGCAGTGGGATTTCTGTGTGCCATGCGCGGCATGTTTATAGACCAACTGTGAACTTGACTTTTTGGCATGTAGACATGTCGATTGAACGATGATTCTTGATGTCATCGAAATATGTTTGGGATGATCAAAATTAATGGTCAAGTGATATTTCAAGGAGAAGGTAATGTTCATTTACGAGCTTTTCATCGATCGAAGCTAAATTCAGGTTGTAAGACGAGAAGTTGTATTCTACTACCGAGCCCGCGAAGAGCCATTGCAGCGAACTTTTTTCAGTGTTGCAGTCATGATATGTACTACATGAAAGAACTTGCTTTCCAGGACAAGTGTTTGGCAGTATCCATAAAGAGGGGTCTCAAAATAAGTTGTAAAACTTCGTAATTCTTATGTATATACTCCTCTTCTTTGTATGTTTTCTGTTGCGCGCGCTGTCAAATAGAGACGCGCGCGCTGCTTATTTTGGATTTATATTTTGTATTTTTATCAAAAGCTCGGATTAAGTATCTGAAAAAAACAGCGTAGATGAGACGTCTTTCTCATGAATCAAATGATCCCTACGCACAAACATATACTTAAATCGATGCTTGTTAATTAAAAATAATAATTAAAGTACGTATTTTTGAGTGTCTACAGCTTCGGACAATAATTCCTCAAATAGTGCATCACATAAGCACCTCCTCACCCCCATTCAACGTTGGTCAACAAACTGCAGAGCTGTCATCTTTTGCAAGCGACCCAACATTGAAACTGGAGAGGAGGGTGTTCGAAGGAATTTCGTCCAATGCTGTAACTACGTACGTGAATTCTTCAAATGGAACTAACCAATCAACAACTTGTTCAAGTTCAAGTTCTTTATTCACACACACATTATGCAATACATGGTTTACATATATATTATAAACTTGTACATTATATATTACAACTTGTTATATACCGCAGTAAGCATATATATTACAACTTGTTACCATTACCTTTGTACAACTTGTTACAATTACAGCACGTACACACAAAAAAGAACTCGCTGGTCCTCTAGGAAGCTAATCCATCAGTGCTCCGTTAAGGACGTTCGCGGTCCAATGATCTAACAACATCTTTTTCAAACATTTTAAGGCGAAAAGACTGATTATCATCGACTTCCCAGAGCAAGGAGTCACATGGCGTCAAAGTGGACCCTCTTTCTAGTTAAAATCTGCTTATGCGAAATACGAAGTAACGCGAGAATAGACGGGAAAATACACTGATAGTTTTTTCTTGTAATGGAGTTAACATATCATAGAATAAGATTATGTGGTTATAAGAATAACATAGAATGTCAAAAGAAATGGCTTTTTAAATTCGTTAAAAAAGAGTTTCAGAAATATTTATTTCTATAAGCGCGCGCGCTCGATGATCATGACGTATTGGGCGTAATCGCGGTATAAGGACGCTCGCCAGATATTACATTACAAATAAAGAATGATAGTTATTCGAGTCTTCAGAAGTTTATAGTTTTATAGTTTTTCTGGGTTTTAGTTCGCTCGAATTTGTATTATCTTCCAGCCAACACCTGCATTCATTTTGGTCTACAGTTGATACCAGCTTGTTAATGAATGTTTCAACGTTTTTAAAGAGAAATAGGCTTGATTTACCACAGGTAGCTCAAGCTTATATAATTTATAAGAGAATGTATGGAGAAAATGAATTTTTACTAAATAAAAATATCAAAAATGACACATCAGTAAAGTTATTATGTTACTAAAGGGGGAAAAAATTAAAAAACGGCTAAATCGGAAAACCAATAACATAGGGCGAAAGAGGACGCTTATTTAAACATTCAGACTCAGTTTCATGACTGATTTGTCATTTTTGATATTTTTATTTAGTAAAAATTCATTTTCTCCATACATTCTCTTATAAATTATATAAGCTTGGGCTACCTGTGGATTTACCGCCGTTTTCGATGAAACGCGACTACCTAGACATCAATATTGTAGGTTGCACTTTGCATTAGACATACACCAATATTCTTTACCTCTCAATAAATGCATATTTTACAAGATACATCGATTGCTATCAATTGCAAAAATTTAAAAGATGCTTTTTTGAATTTTGGAAGTTAGGAAAAGTTTATTTCAGTGGGTTTTGAGTCTTTCGAGAACGTTTGACGACCGTGTAATACAAAGTGCAGACTACAATGTTGATGTATAGTAGTCGCGTTTCATCGAAATTAACGGTGGTAATAGTGCGGGGGCTTAAATCCAGTCCACAGCATACAACTGCACTTTGATACTACACTGTTTGTCTGTTTGTTTAAAGTCTGTTTGTTTGTTTGCTTTGTGTGTTTGTTTATTTGACTGTTTGTTTGTTTGTATGTACTTTGTTCGTTCATTTGTTCGTTCGTTTGGTTGGTTGGCATGTGGTTGGTTGGTTGGTTGGTTTATAGAAATTTTGGCCAATCTCTGGAAAGCTTTTGTCCTTTCCCTATTTTGGAAATATGTTACCAGAGGGTGTTTTGTATCTAGCTCCGAGAGCGATCGCGGGATAAAACACCTTTTTCCCAGTGTAGAAATAAAGTGTAGGAAATAAGTAGGTTCTCATTGCTTGTTTGACTTCCAGTATATTTCCAATGCATATTTTAAATCATAGGAAAGCTACTATGGAATTACCATTAACTGGAGTCTGCATTAATGCTTTCCTGTGTTACATACACAGTTATGAATTCGGCTTTAAGCGGTGTTCCCCCAAACCTATATCTGGCTGAAAGGTATATTTCACCACATCTATCAATTTCCTCGCAATCTGATTGTCTGAAAACCATGTTTGTTCTTTACACGCTACGAGTTTTCGGGTCCGATTTGAGTTCTATTGTTTATGCGCGCAAATTCATTTGATTTTCCTTTCAAAAAATTCGGCCCAACACAAAAGTATTCGGCCGATTCTGACAGCTTATCAAAAATCGGGCTGACAAATCGTAGCGTGTAAATCGGTCTTAAGGTGGCCCGTACCTATTAATTTGCATTGTTTGTTGGGCATGAATTTCAATCGCGTCTTTTTACATCAAGACCTTGTCCGATTTTTGAGAAATTTGCAGCCATTCCTTGAAATTTGTACCGCCTATAATGATTTTTCTGCGAATTAGATCAAACAATTCGAGATATCAGACGATTTTCAACTAACTTTATGAGAAAAATTGGTCATAAATCCAAAATTCTAACTAAAGGTGAATTTTGTTCCTATTTCATTAATCCAGTATAAAGGCATAGAGGACTACATACAACATGTATCGCGCCAATTTAATCCTTAGAATTAAGTTGCGATACAAATTTGCACTGCCTGTCACGACGCAAAATTATGTAGTCAAAACTACCGCCAAAATCTCAACAAAATTTCAAAAAACAGCGAGAACCATATCTGCTATAAGAAAGACAAATACCTATTGTAACTTGTGAACGAAATATGGAGACATGAGAAGCTAAACGCCAATGTTATCCTCAAGCAAACTTGGGGAGTAATTTTTGTGACCACGAGGTGTACGTTGCGAATTTGTATTCCTTCGACTTCTACAAATTCACGGTCGAATTGTTTCTTGAAATTTTCTAGGTAGGGGATAGAACAGGATGTTAGCATACCTGTTGCCAAGTGCCGTTGTCTTTGCTGCACTAGGTATGATTCAGTAAGCTTAAAACGTTAGCAACTACATCGAGTCGACGTTGGAGCTGCCAAGGTAAAACCCTCATGGTTTGTTAATTTATTCAAAATAAACACTTTACTATCTGTTGCAAAATTCTGCACGGGATCTAGACTTTTGGGAATAAAGACAGCAGTTCTCTGAATCCAATTATTTCTGAGTCTAAATACCGTGTGGAATTTTGCAACAGATAGTAAGGTGTTGTAAGGTGAATTATGTGAACAAATTCGCAGAAAAATCATTATCGGTACAAATTTCAAGGCTTGTAGACAAATGGTTGCAAATTTCTCAGAAATCGGACAACGTTTTGATGTAAAAATATGCGATTAAAATTATGTATGACAAACAAATCAATAGGTACTGGCCACCTCAAGAGACTAGACCCCTTGTGCTGACGTCACCCGTCACGCAAGTACAAAAGCGAAGCCCGTTTTTGCAAAGAGGTGAACGCTAATAAAAAGCGCTAACAAAAACCAAGCAGCTTCGAAATTTCATTTGCAGGAAAATTGTGGTCGGTTAGAATGTGTTTTACATATGAGCAACTTTAAATTTTTGCCCACTGTTTTTTGATTGCAACACTCAGTTGCTTTAATTTGACAACTTTCTCTTGCTCGATCAACCTGAGACTTTCACTAAGGCCAACCGAAGTTTATTGGGTTATCATATGATTATCATCATTAAAGCATGACAGATTCTTCGAACACTTTTTACTTGTACAGTTTAGGATGTTTTAGGATGGCATCTTATTTACCGAAAAACACTCTAAAAGGTACCAGATTCTGACTCCGGTAGTCCAGTAGCATTTGCGACACCCTAAAAGATACCCGATCACTGATTTTGATCCCTAAAAAGTACGACGAGCATCCCTTCCCAAAATATATGTGAGGTCCCCCGTGGATTTATTAGTGTATAATCATTTTATAGGAAAGTACTCGAATTTGAAGAACCAAAAAGTAATTATGATCAATTTTCTTTTCCAATTTAGAAACCAAGGCTCGATTGTTTTGAACAATCCGTAAAACCTCTTCAGCGCATCCCCAAGACAGGACGAACCCAAGAGAGCAATGGCCGTAATTATGAATTATTGTTGGACAATTGGGATCTTTCTATTTTGACCAGCTATGATGTCTTGTATTGCTGGATTGGCACTAATGGCCTCATTTGATACACGTATTGCTGGGTGATCTTTATGTACTAGTTCAGATGCTTTGTAACTACACATTAGCGATCCTATCCAGAGTTTGTCTTCACCTGTGAAACGGTGAAATGATGAAAAAAGGGAAGGAAGTTTAACAATTAAGCCACAATCATGATCCAAACTGTTGGCACGATTGTTTCTATGATGAACGCACAGTGGATTTTAATGAGACCGGTTCCCCTGCACTTCCCTGCAGCCCCCCCCCCCCCTTTACAATGTTATTTGGAAAACTATATGATATCTACTACCTTGAAATCAGTCGGACGGACAGTATGGCCAGGAAGCTTGTTTAGGGGGTAGGGATCCAATAACAGGGCATTAAGTGAATAATATAAAATACAACAACAACAAAAAAAAACAACAAAAAATCACATCGTGTCAACTGATTATGGCAAGGATTGTAGGGATAAAATATCTTCAGAGTGATTGTACTTAACCGTGGAGCAAAAAACCTATTACTCATATGAGTGTTCACTGGGTTTAAAATTGTAATGTTCCAACTTTCACCATATTATCTTGGTCTAATTGGTAAAGTCGCATGTCACCCTCTTTGGGAACCCACTACTTTGGCATTATTTTCTCGCTCGATCGTTACGTTTCAACAAGCCAGAAAAAATTCTTTGGGAGCGAGAAACGAACGACAAGTTGACAAATTTTATCATCAGATAATCAAGCAGCCAAACTCAGTTAGAGTGGTTTTCCAATATAGATTTTAGGCTAATACACATTACTGTAAAAAAAGATTATATTGTGAAAGATAAAAATAATACAAGTTTGAATCTCGGTGTTCACTTGGTTCAATTCCCTGTCGTGGAACCCGGCACAAGAATATGTCCGCTTGCATCACATTCTTTATCATTCCAAGATTGCAAGCAGTCGAGGATAAAATTGTGTTTGTCAACTGGTTTATTGACTACAAAAGCTGCATCTAAAACCAACAGAAGGTGAAAGAACGAAATCAAAATTCGAAAATTGGTTATTTCACATTTCACTCAAGTCGTACTGACGCTTCGCGTTTATTTTCAATAGTTACGCACTTTCTGTTTTGATCTTAATTCTTAACATCAGCAAATGAAGTTCTTTGTTGCACGTTTGTAAGGGCGAATTGTTCGAGTGGTACGTTATAGTTTTGGGTATTTCTTCCCATACTCATTTTTGAGAGAGTCGCGTATGCTTTTGAAATGTTTTGCCGACAATGTTTTTAAAATAGGCGTCAAACCGACATGGCTGAATACACCATAGGTACCAGAGGTCGTATTCCTCTCCTTCCTCCTCCCTAATTTCCTCTCGGGCCTCTGGTACCCAGAGTAGACTTACTGACAACTAAGTTATGGGGAAACGGCAAGATTCTTTCGTTAAATAATATATCCAGACTATGTTCATAGCTATTATCATTTGCATTAAAGATAGGAACCATAAACTATAGATTTTGAAATTAATCATACCCATTCCTGGATAAAGGTTTGTATCTCCAGTAATTTCTTTTGCTCTAAGTCCACTACAATTCACAACCAAGTCAACATAGTATCTCCTTTTAAGGGACTCGACGTGATGTACCAACAGACCAGGAACTGTTTCTTGATGGAATTGTCAGTACTCCTACTGACTTACACTAAATCGTAAGAACAAAGAGTTCTAATAGGAACATATCAACTATATAAAACTGACTTGAAGACCATGACCAGGTTCCTGTTGATCGACCAAAAGCGGGTAATTATAAGCGCGAACCCAAGGTTAAGTCTAAAGAAAACATAGTAGTAGTATATATCTCTCTCTATAGTTTTAACTTTATAATTAACTTAGCACTATGTCAACCTTAGAAAAACGTATTGTATAGAAAGGTCTGAACCAAGGTGAATGAATGTTTATCGAAGCAACAATATTTGTCGAAGTAACAATATCTGTAATGTGATCATCCGGGTGATGTAGTCCTGAGAAGGACTGTTTGATGTGACTGACGTTTTAGCCTGCGTTGCAGGCTACTGACGTTTCGACATAACCTGAGCAAAAGTCATCTTCGTTCAGAGTCAAGTGAAGAATAAAGTCAGGTAGGTCATATTTATACTGCCACGTGATACAATAGCACAATTATACCTGGTGTTGCGTAATTGGTGGCATTGGTCTAACTAGAGCGCGTCGGTGTGTGGGCGGCATGAGTGTCGGTTTTACTTTTGTTCACAAACCTAGGGACCAGGTAAACGCCTAAAATGACAATGCTCACCGTATTTATTAGAAAACGCATCGATTTGGAAAAGGTTTTCCAAAGTGAAGATATTTGAAAAATGGAGTCATAACGTATTGATGTGGACAGCGGAAATAGAGGCCTCGACGCAAAGCTTTTGGTATATATATTCAGGCAAGCGAAAAACAGGGCGTTTGGAAACGTACGTATTCATTTAAACTCAGGCTTTAATTTCATGAGCTTTCAATATGTAGTTTTGATGCGATTTCAAATATATCTGAATTTATATAGAGTGAACGTAGCCCGAGGATGCTGCGTAGGCACTTTCAACACTGAAGAGTCTTGATTCGTTTGCTTCCCCTTATGATTACTCGGGCTACCTTGGATTTTAAAACAGATCGGGAAAGAATCTCCAGAGTAAACCCCAAAGACTGAGTTTTCTAAGTACCTGGTGTTTAAGTCATCTTAAATAAATATCGGGATCCACACTTATTCCTTGATATGCAAAGCAATCCACTAGACCTGGGCCACTGATACCTGTTCAGAGAGGAAGGTAGCTAGAAAATTGACGCTGTAACTTGCATTCAATTTAGGAAAAGCAAGGAGGAGCGCCAACTCGGGTACTGTTGCAGCCTGGACGCCTCGATAGAGCAGCGGGCAAACCGAAACAGAGAGAAGAGAAAGAGTGGATCAACACCCGAAATGTATCTGTGGGACTGAAGGCGGTATAGTTTTGTTGTAGGGCTGGCCTTACACTGTTCACAAACGTTTGTTACATCTTTTACATGCGTAAAACCTTTGAAGTTGTTACTTTCCTCTCTTACTAAACCTAGACGCATCAGTGTGCATGAAAGGGGTCACAAGGAGTTATTTTAGACATGCTGTTCAGAGATAGGTACTTTTCCCTGTTCTCCGCACGAAATGAACAAATTCTGATGTTTGGAAAACAAAAACAAACAAACAAAAAACAGCCATCGTTTTGTATAAACTGAGTGACGTCAAAATACTTTCACGCAAAGTGTAAGTAAAACCCTGTAACTCTGAATTTTTTTTGAGTCAAAAAAGCTTTTGCTGCAAAGATATAGTTAAAATTTTAACTTCAGATGATGTCCTCCGATTTGGGGCAAAGAGGGAGCCGACGGCTTAGGTAGTGTCTGAATGGGGGATCGCCATATCAGTTAAAACACAAACTTTTCCGTTATTTATCAGCTATCAGTTAGCTCAAAGTTTGAGACAATGATTGAATTTATGGAGTGCAATTTTCTTAAATCTTCCATCACCGGCAAGTGTCAACCTGTGGTGTCACGCAACGAGTTAGCAATCGTACAGTTAAGGGCACGATTTGTTATTGTGTCAAAAACGCCGTTGTAGAAGTCTTTACAGCAAACAATTGAGATACATAGTGAAATAAAAAGTTGAATAAACTGGTATATTCGCAGGAAATATTTTTGCATGTCGGAGATATATTAATAGCTGCTGACAAAGAAATTGACTAATCAGATATCTTTAGTTTAAGTTAGCCGATTCAAAAAGGGTCTTTATGTTACGGTTAACTATTTCCCGGAATGGTGAAGAATGCGTGAAACGGCTCGGGGAAGAGTACGAACGGGACCGGTCATTGGAGCCTCTCCTAAAAGGGGCTCCCGGGGCACGAGTGCGTCTAGTCTAGTATACACACGAGCCTTTAGCTATAGGCGAGTGTGTATACAAAGAAAATACAAGTGACGAGTGGGATATCCAAAGTATGCCACAAGAAACCATTGTATAACTATTTTATCCTACGCCAGAGAAAATACAGCACATTGGCGCAATGTATCATGGGAAGGATCAGTTGAATACCGCCGAATATACAACGGCTTTCCTGCTTTCTGATTGGCTGTATTTTCTATGGTGTGGGATAAATGCAAATATATGTCACTCGATCACTCACTCATAAAATAATTTTTGCCGAGACATGGGAACGAAAATGGAGTCATTCCAAAGCGCAGCTCATAAATGTAACAACCATTATTTATTTGTTTAACAAGACGGCCTTAAGGCGTTCACTCGGTCTCCCTGTACCCAAGACGACACCATTGCTGTTAGCAATTATTCTTTTTGCAAACGATTTCCCTATTAAACGGTCACCTCTATTTGCGTGTGCATAAAAACATTTGGCCAAATTCACGCGACAAATACCTTTGTGATTGTTATAGAAACGACGTTCTATAGTCGTAAGGGACGGACCATTAGATTTTTGATGGGGGGGTTGGGCAATTTTTGTCGTGCAGGAATTTTTTTTCGTCGTTAGTGACGATGTACGAATTTAATTTTCAATTTGCATGAATATTTTTTGGAGGACTTTGGCTTTGCACGAATTTTTTTTCTTCCTTTAAAGCTGTGCTCGAATTTTTTTTTGGTTATTGCCCAACCCCCCCCCATCAAAATTCTAATGGTCGGTCCCTAAGATCGTCGTCTCTGCGATCGGGTTGTTCCAAATTACATTACGAACACGATTAAATAGTGGTGCTTTATAAAAGCAAGTACCCACAAAAATTCTTTAATAATCCCAACAATAACTGATATAATAAAACTTTTATTTGTATATCATCTTTCCTAAAACAGTAGAAGAATATGATTAGTTGTACTTTCAGCTACAAGTACCACACTAAGTTTATTCTACGACTCGTTATTTTCCTTTTCGGACACACGATGCAACTTCGTTTGGCAAAGTTGCCCGCAACAAGAATTTTTTTGAGGGGGTGGGGTGGGGGCCGCTCGTAGAAAATTTCCTGGAACACTGCACACAGTTGGGAGAGCGGTACTAGAACGCAAAGTCGCTAAGATAACTTATCTTAGCGACTTTATCTTGTTATGATAACAAAAACGGGGCAACGCGAAGGCGAGAGGAGTTACGAAATGTTAGAGCATTGTCCACGTAGCCTTGTCCTGATTTCTTTCTGTGGCAAGTGAAGTATGTCCTGCAAATCGACTATTGCATATCATTGTACAAGAACTTCAGGCTGCAGAAAGTGCCAACGTGCAACGTTGTAGACGATGGTGCACAACAATAGTCTCCTTCACAGTTCTCTGCGCCATCTTGAAAGGTAGCAATGCCTTTGCATCGAAGCGAGACGGACGGTGAGCTTGCAATGATAGAGACCTGTGAATTGTCCTAGGTGTTAAAAAAGGTATCCATCACTGCATGCTCACAGTTCGCCTTGCTTCGTTGCAAAGGCATGGCTACCTTTCAAGATGGCGCAGGGAACTGTGAAGGGGACTATTGGAGCGGTGGACACGAAGTAATGTGGTATGGCACTGGAAATTTTTGCTCATTTCCTATGATAGGAAATATCTAGAAAATTGCATTTTCCTATGATAGGAAATGGACAAAATGTATAGGAAAATACATACATTTTCCTACATATTTCCTAGATATTTCCAATCATAGGAAATTGCATTTTCCTAGGTATTTCCTATCATAGGAAATGAACAAAAATTTTCAGTGTGTTTCGAGCAACATTTCAAAATATGTTGCATGTTTTGGGCCTTAACTAATTTTTGATAGCAAATCACGCGCAAGTGTAGCCAGACCATAACCTATGAAATGACTGATATTTTGTGATTATTTTAACACGCACTTTGCAGAGAGAGAATATATATTATAATTTAGGATAATCTCTTTAAAAACACGATAAACACAACTAAAACACTATAACACTAAAATACTCCATGCTGAATAAATTACAAAATCTTTACGATGACGTAGGGGATGTGTCTATCATCTTTTTCTGTAATGAGGCGTAAGCTCTTTCCAATTTCATGTTTTCCTACAATTACAGTAAAAACAGGTTACAGTGGTTGATACACTAGCGACATGAGCACAAACGCAATCAACATACGCAGATTCTGACAAACTTTTAAAGGGTACGGGACATCTAAATTTGTGCACGCGAACTGATTATTTTTGGCACTATGATACACATTTTAGTGATAATAGTCCCTTCACAGTTCCCTGCGCCATCTTAAAAGGTAGCCGTGCCTTTGCATCGAAGCGAGACGAACGGTGAGCGTGCAATGATAGATACCTTTTTTAACACCTAGGGCAATTATTCACAGATGTCCATCATTGCAAGCTCACCGTTCGCCTCGCTTCGATGCAAAGGCATGGCTACCTTTCAAGATGGCACAGAGAACTGTGAAGGAGACTATTCGGAACGGCTTACCAAAAAAGCACCAACGATAATGAAAAATGACTGTTCTTAAAAAAAAAAAGAAAAAAGAAAAAAAAAAAAAAAAGAAATAATTTATTTTTACCAAAAAATAATCGGTGCATGTGTGCGCTGCTCAGGAGACGTACCGACATGTCCATAATGTTGCAATTTTCCTACCCAAGATGGCACTGTAATTTAGAATGACCACATTTCTATTTTACAATGATCTAAAGTACCTTAGTTGCGTGAGTTAGCATTTTCTGTAACTTTGTCATCTCCAGCATTTTCTGACTCAACATGGCTGCGTTTTTGTTGGCACGATGATCTGAAGCCTAAAAAAGGTATACATATATGAATAGATTACGTAGTCGAGTTTCTGGCCCTTTCTTTTGGGGTATGTCTTTCTGCACGTACTGCAAACCTTAGTTCAGGCTTTTGTTTTTGGTTAGCTTCGTTCTATTGTATATAAAAAACTCTGAGTCTTTTGTCGTTTCTATTGTATTACGTATACTGTGACCGGTACGTATAGAAGGAACCTTCTTTTGGCTTTGGGCTTTCTTTTACTTTGTTTAATTTTTTTGGAGGGAGGGGGGGGGGGGGGGTGTCTTTAATAATAAAAAGTACAGCCAATAAAAAAAGAAAACAAAACTGACATATACAATAAGCAAAAGATTAAAAATGCCGAAAGAAGGGAGCAGGGACAATGATGGCACATGATACCTGGAACGGTTGTTCGAAGGGCGATTAACGCTAATCCTGGGTTAAAATGAATGGTTTTCTTTAGAATTAATCCTGGGTTAAAATGAATGGTTTTCTTTAGATTTAATCCTGGGTTAAAATGAATGGTTTTCTTTACAGTTAATCCTGGGTTAAAATGAATGGTTTTCTTTCGAATTAATCCTGGGTTAAAATGAATGGTTTTTTTTCGAGTTAATCCTGGGTTAAAAATGAATGGTTTTCTTTAGAGCTAATCCTGGGTTAAAATGAATGGTTTTCTTTCGAATTAATCCTGGGTTAAAATGAATGGTTTTCTTTACAGTTAATCCTGGGTTAAAATGATTGGTTTTCTTTACAGTTAATCCTGGGTTAAAATGAATGGTTTTCTTTAGATTTAATCCTGGGTTAAAATGAATGGTTTTCTTTACAGTTAATCCTGGGTTAAAATGAATGGTTTTCTTTACAGTTAATCCTGGGTTAAAATGAATGGTTTTCTTTCGAATTAATCCTGGGTTAAAATGAATGGTTTTTTTTCGAGTTAATCCTGGGTTAAAAATGAATGGTTTTCTTTAGAGCTAATCCTGGGTTAAAATGAATGGTTTTCTTTCGAATTAATCCTGGGTTAAAATGAATGGTTTTCTTTACAGTTAATCCTGGGTTAAAATGATTGGTTTTCTTTACAGTTAATCCTGGGTTAAAATGAATGGTTTTCTTTACAGTTAATCCTGGGTTAAAATGAATGGTTTTCTTTCGAATTAATCCTGGGTTAAAATGAATGGTTTTCTTTACAGTTAATCCTGGGTTAAAATGAATGGTTTTCTTTACAGTTAATCCTGGGTTAAAATGAATGGTTTTCTTTCGAGTTAATCCTGGGTTAAAATGAATGGTTTTCTTTAGAGCTAATCCTGGGTTAAAATGAATGGTTTTCTTTCGAATTAATCCTGGGTTAAAATGAATGGTTTTCTTTACAGTTAATCCTGGGTTAAAATGATTGGTTTTCTTTACAGTTAATCCTGGGTTAAAATGAATGGTTTTCTTTACAGTTAATCCTGGGTTAAAATGATTGGTTTTCTTTACAGTTAATCCTGGGTTAAAATGAATGGTTTTCTTTAGAGCTAATCCTGGGTTAAAATGAATGGTTTTCTTTCGAATTAATCCTGGGTTAAAATGAATGGTTTTCTTTCGAATTAATCCTGGGTTAAAATGAATGGTTTTCTTTAGAGCTAATCCTGGGTTAAAATGAATGGTTTTCTTTAGATTTAATCCTGGGTTAAAATGAATGGTTTTCTTTACAGTTAATCCTGGGTTAAAATGAATGGTTTTCTTTCGAATTAATCCTGGGTTAAAATGAATGGTTTTCTTTACAGTTAATCCTGGGTTAAAATGAATGGTTTTCTTTCGAATTAATCCTGGGTTAAAATGAATGGTTTTCTTTAGATTTAATCCTGGGTTAAAATGAATGGTTTTCTTTAGAGCTAATCCTGGGTTAAAATGAATGGTTTTCTTTCGAATTAATCCTGGGTTAAAATGAATGGTTTTCTTTAGAGTTAATCCTGGGTTAAAATGAATGGTTTTCTTTAGAGCTAATCCTGGGTTAAAATGAATGGTTTTCTTTCGAATTAATCCTGGGTTAAAATGAATGGTTTTCTTTACAGTTAATCCTGGGTTAAAATGAATGGTTTTCTTTACAGTTAATCCTGGGTTAGCGCTAATCGTCTTTCGAACAACAGGTCGAAGCTGGGTTCAGGTTGCCAGCGCGGCAGCCATCTTGGATTTACTAACGATTTCTCTTTAGCGTTGCCTATTTGTTCATCCAAGATGACTACCCCGCCTTTATTTACTCTTTTATTTGTTAATTCTAAAAGAATGTTTGAAACCCAGCAATATATGGACGAAAATATCTAGCCGCACGATAACATCACTCAAAAAAAACTAAATTAACGGGGACAGACGAGTAATTTTGTTGAATTCAAAGCGTACCGTTCTGTACCATGAACACTGCTCACCACATACATTGGATGAAATTCGCTAACCTGTAAAGCAGTCTGAAGTTTCTTCGTTGAATTAGGATCCTCTGCGCCATCACGGTCAAACTAGTAACGAGACGGAAAGTTTATGAGTTGTTGGAGTAGTTTGTGGAGTAAATGTTGTTGGAATAGTTTGTGGAGTAAACGTTGTTGGAGTAGTTTGTGGAGTAAATGTTGTTGGAGTAGTTTGTGGAGTAAATGTTGTTGGAGTAGTTTGTGGAGTAAATGTTGTTGGAGTAGTTTGTGGAGTAAATGTTGTTGGAGTAGTTTGTGGAGTAAATGTTGTTGGAGTAGTTTGTGGAGTAAATGTTGTTGGAGTAGTTTGTGGAGTAAATGTTGTTGGAGTAGTTTGTGGAGTAAATGTTGTTGGAGTAGTTTGTGGAGTAAATGTTGTTGGAGTAGTTTGTGGAGTAAATGTTATCGCGTGAAATATCAACTAAAAGTATGTTTACACATTTATCAGTATTTCTCGTCTTCTGAATTTCAAAATGTTTTATTTTGCCTATTGTGACCTCATTTGTGCATTCATCAGAGTACAGCGGGTCCACGTTAATAAGGCCGTGCCTACGGGCCCAAAGGCGCCCGTATTAACGGGGTGGTCGTCATAGTGAGGTGACCGTATTAAAAGGGCTGGCGTAGGATGGGGTTGTACTGTACAAACAAACACTGAATGGAAATAATTTGTTCAACATGACACAAAATGTACCGTTAAATCGGCAGTTCCCACGCTGGAATGACTATCATTCATTGAGTCACTTCTAAGAGTATCGTTTTGATGGCGAAGCTGTTGTACTCTGCCTTGCAAATGACGTAATAGCCTTGCTGACGAACTGTCTTCCCCAGTCCTTGGACTCCCTGTCATTGAACTGAAACTAGTACCCAGGCCACTAGTGTTGGTATTGTCCGTCAAGGAGTGACCGTTGGTGATAGGACTGGACGCTGGTATCTAAAGAAGGGAATATGATGTTAAGGTTCAGTGATACTACTGATTTACAAACAAACTAAAAGATACGTCCACATTAATCCGGCAAATTTGAAAACGCATTTTTTCCCTCCGTTTTCGTACCTTAGAGAAAAGAAAAACGTTGTTTAGTGTTATGGAAGGGCTAACCAAAATCAGACACATACACACACACAAAATGCGTTTTCAAATTAATCCAGATTAGCGTGGGAGGTGCCTAAATTTACCAATTTCTTGGTTTCTTTCAGTTCCTTTTCAAGGCGTTCAATCGTCCTCTGCATCATCTGTATAACGAGAAATGAAATTTAGTATAAATGGAAGCCGCGGCGACAGGTCTCCATTTATGCCACCGTGTGCATAATTACGCGCGTCCAGCCAGACTAAAGTCTCGATTGGGATTTGGTCAATAGGCTACCGGGAAGCCAGCAAAGTGTACAGACATTGTATAGAAAACTCCGCCTCTGTCTGGATTTTTGGTAGCCTATTGACCAAATTCCCAATCGAGACTTTAGTCTGGCGGGACGCGTAGTTTTGCACACGGTGGTAAGGGTGTACTGACATATAAAAATTGCCCGTTGCTAGGGAAATTTGAAAATGCTCTAAAATGCCTCTAAATTGCCAAATCGCTTTTACATTTTATAGTTTGTCTTCTTTGAGGGGACTTAAACATTTTCACGTAACGTCATAGCGGCAGAAAAAAGTTATAATTTTCTTTAGCAATGTATATTAGAGAATTTGAAATATATTAAATTTATCTTGAGATCAAGGTGCATAATGCCAAGCATGCATTTTAAGTATGGTCTCCAAATACATTTAATATGATTTTTTGAACGTCGAAATTGAACGAATAATGCAAATATCTTCCGTATTTCTTAATTTTTCGTAAATTCCATGCTTGGCTTTGAAGACAAGGCTGTAAATGAAACATATATTGAAGAAACACTTAGTTTTGACGAAAACCGCTGAAGATTATAGCTTTTTAAAGAAACCGGAAGTAAAATGATTCCCGCCAAAAACGCGCGCGTGCTCCTCCTCAATTTTGCCGGCCACAACAAGACCCTATTTTGCATAGCAACCGTTGCACAGCTACGATATATGTCAATACACCCTTGAAAGTTATATGTCCTCATGAAGAATTAACGGGACTGAGGCGTTGTATTCACCATTTTCTATACATTGGTTCAGTGGTCACACACATAGCATTGAAGCGAGGCTCTAGGGTACACACAAAGGATTATTCCAATTTGTATCCTGAAGCCTCGCTTGGATGCTTTGTGTGTGACGACTTAACCAATGTATGGAAATTGGTGTATATATGCAGGCGAGCTGTCTATGGTAGCCGGACTCTTTTGGTTTCCTCCCTGAGGGACACAAAACAAAAGAGTTATCCCAGCAACCAGGGACAACTCGCCTTTATATAAACAGGGCCTAAAAACACTCCATACTTACTATTCGTTCAGATTTGTAAACCGACGCGTTTCGATTGGTGTCTTCCTGAAGATGTCTGCAAAGTGTAAACAATGATCCCATAGTAAGACCTGATGTAAGTCATTGGTAAGTAAAATTAACACTGCAAAAACGCGCGAGTAAATTTACTCAGTTATTTGAGTAAAGGGTACTCAGTTACTCACATAACTGAGTAAATTTATTCGGATAAGTGAGTTACTGTGGATGCACCGATTTACTCACGTTTTTGAGTAAATTTACTCGCGCGTTTTTGCAGTGAAAAAAGAAGAAGAAAAAAACTATTAGAGTACCTTTTGAGGCGAGCAATTTCATCATCCTATAAAAAGGAAAGAACGAAACTGTTTCAAAGACCTCACACTAGCCCAGACCCTAGACTCGTTCCTCTAGACTCTGTTTTGCCCCAAAGAGCGGGCTGAAACGAGTCCTGGGTCTGGTCTAAACTCACACACGACTGTGTATATAAAATTATTTCTATTTCTATACGTTAACAGATAGCCATACATCTCATCCGAATGGAGATTTATAAAGCACCGAAACCCTTACTGACGGCTTGGAAGTGAGTTTTTGACTGAACAAAATCAATAAAAATGGTGCCACACTGACGAGAAGGGTTCACTAATGGCTTTACTCACCTTACTTTTCAAAGCCTTTTTGAACATACTGATTTGTTGTTGTGTGAATTCACTGTTGTCAGACTAAAAAGAGAGAGAGAGACAGCCTCAATAACGTAAATCTTGCTCTAAACGCTATGATGAGATGTGGTCTTTGTACTTGTGAGCGTGGTGCTGCGAGATAATTGCGCCCAACCTATTCCTTGTTTCTGTAATTACCTGTTTTCTAAAGGATTCATTTCTTTGATTTTCAATTTCCTTCCTTGCTTCAACCAAATGTTGTCTTAACTCAGCATTGCAGGACTTTAGATTAGCCTATAAAAGAATACCAATACAAAGTCTTCTTCGATGAACGACCGCACGCACGCACGAACCGACGAACGAATTCGACAAATTCCAACAAGCAAAATGATGTTATACTAACCAGTGCTTCCCGAGCAGGGCTGTTTGCCCCAGGACTGTCACCGATTACGCTCCCCGTAAAGCTATTCGACAAGTTGGTAGATCTATGCAGACAAATGTGCATAAGCAGTGTCAACAACAAAACAACAGTAATCAATATGCACCACTATTGCAACTCTTGCACGTGTCCGGTAGTCCATCCAAATATAGATATCAACCAAAAATCAAATACAGTCTTTATATTATATATGAAAATAGCTTACTGCACAGACATTGAACCTTTCAAAACCATCGAGCATAGAAGCTGAGACCAAAATCAACATAGCAGAGTTCGCACTATTTTGGAGTATCAAAATTCCATGACTTTCAATGACCTTTTCCATGATTATTTTCTATACTCCATGACCAAAATTTAGCGGATACTTTTCAAACCTGGAACATTTGCATATGCGGGTTTTGTTATTTCCAAGAAACTAGATTACTTTACAGTGGAAAAAATATAAAATTATCTTTTTTCCTATTAAACAAAAATGAAGCTACCAATTCTTTTTAATTTCTCGTGACATTTTCCATGATTTTCCATGACCCTAATCTAAATTCCATGACTTTCCAGGCCTGGAAAATGAAATCATGAAATTCCATGACTTTCCAGGTTTTCCATGACCCGTACGAACCCTTAGGGAAATCTGTTGATTAGATGATTTTGGAGAGGCGCGTGCAGCTAGACGCTTTAAACAGCACTTGAAACAAATTTTGGTATTCTATAGATGTGATTACAGGGCATCCAGAAGATAAAACATGAAAATTGGATTATTACTATTGTACAAAGGAGTAATGGGACTTAAGGCGCGGAAATACGAGCAACAAAATCTACATTGTCAACATTGTTGCGTTACAAGTTGCAGAGCAAATGTTGCTCGTATTACCGCCCCGCGCGCAACAAATTTTCTTTGTTACAAAAAGTAGACAGTGCTTCTACTTCGTGCAACAACGAAAATTTGTTGCGCGCGGGGCGGTAATACGAGCAGCATTTGCTTTATAACTTGCAACGCAACAATGTTGCGCGACAAGTTGCACGATTTTGTTGCTCGTATTTCCGCGCCTTAAACTTCTGTATTCAATGAGTTTCAAAGGGTCGATGTTTGTGCAATAGCGCCCCTCATGTTGACGTATGTCTTTATCATTCATGTGCCAACCAGAGAGTGATTGGCTATTTTTTCAAAGGAACATGTGAAATGTTATTGTGAAAATGGTTGGCACATTAGCATTTCAATTCGTTTGTTAGTAAACAGTGACAAGCGCTATTAGCTATGTATAGTGTATAGTGTTTAGAATATTCTAATAGATGAGAAAACCGGAAGAAGATGAAGGAGAAAAAAGTACTTACTTGATGGGTGTGGTATTTGGTGATCCACCAATCAGCGACGCCACACGACGACATTCCTCGTTAATCTCCAAAACGAAGTCCTTTTCATTTCTGTCGGTTACTAGTGATAGCTACAGTAACAAAACAAAGTAATTAGTAAAAATGCATTTAATAAATTTTATGCTCATGCTAATAAGCGATACTATAATCAGTTTTTCTGCCAGTTCAACCTAAAAAAAGGGAATTATTCTATCCATTCTCGACTTTTTCATAAGCATAATGCCTTGCGCTTTGAGGTAACTCAGCATTAAAAAAGTTAGTTCTTTTGAACTTTGTTTTGTCAACGTGTAAATGTCTTTATAAGATTTATGATACTTTGTACTATTTAGTACTCAATATCACAAGTTAAACAATAGAAAACAAAAGATTTTGTATAAAATATTTACTGTTGCACCCTTTTACATTAGTGTTTATATATGATGCATTTGGAATTTGTTGTTGAAGAATGATATACCTCTTGTATTCTGTCTTTTAATTTCATAATTTGTTCCTTTGATTCCATTCGGAGTTGTGCAATCTGTGCAACTTTTTCTTCTTGAGCGCGAAGATGTCTTTCTCGAAGTTCGTCAACTTCCTTTAAAGAGAAAAATACGATAATTTATAATTTATCAGCAACAGTGATCCATGCATATTTGGGCCTGTAGTGTCTACAACAAACAAACAAACAAACAAACAAACAAACAAACAAACAAACAAACAAACAAGTATTAGTAAGTAAGTAAGCAAACAAACAAACAAGCAAGCAAGCAAGCAAACCGCAAACTATATAGTAACTTTTTATTATACTTTTTTCAGCTTCAAGGCTGTTGTTTGTAGTTGTTGATGTCCTTTTCGTTCGTTGTCCAGATCGCTTCGCACTTGATTCAAAATGTCTTCGTAATGGTCTTTAATTTCTGCGAGCTTTTCTTTCTGTTTTTCCCGTTCTTTGTCAACTGCTTCCCGCTCTCTTTGGAGTGCAGTACGTATCTGGAATAATATTTTGTCAGTTTGTTACTGGCATTTTTTAGATACATGTTGAACTATACATAATTCGTATAATGCGCGCGTTCTGATTGACCGCGCACAAATGACTAACAGAATGTTACACGGCCTCTGATTGGCTGAAATATTTTGATAAATATCATAATGGTAAAATACCTGTTCTTGGGCTTCGTTTCTCATTTTCTCACCCAACAGCCTAGTGGCATCTTCTTGCTGCCTGACCAAACTTCGCAACATCTGAATCTCATCTTGTTTGTTCTACAACACGAAAGATACGATACCCGTTGACGAATCAGGAAATATTTATCTCAGTTGACGTTTCCGAACCCCACCCCTCCCGCACTACTTTTCACCGATCCCCCTCCCCTCCCGTACTGCAGATAAATGTTAACCCACGTGAACAAAATATGGGAGACAGTGATATTGGTAGCTACACTTTACTCATACTGCATGGCTATCATCCAATCAGGTTTTACCTCTTCGACTTTGGTCGTCTCCTCAACCAAGTTTTGTAGTTGATCTTTAAGTCGTCGGACTTCATGGGTTTTGTCGTCAAAACTCTAGAAAATACAATGTGATAAGTTAGCCACAACATATGACATGGTTAACATAGTGTAATGGTCGTCAATGTAGCTGCATGCAAACCTGTTCTAGTTCTCGATTTGATGTCGTTAAGCTCATTTCTCTTTCCTTCAGGCAATCAACCTGGAAATAATGACGCAGGAATTTAATTAAAAGCAGTGTTTATTCTAGAATGCGTTTTTACGCAAAAATTACGCTTTTCTAGGGCGTCAATGATGTCCTCGACTTTCACTAACTTCATCTGTTGTATTTGAACAAAAACTCTTGTGAAATAAAGAGAGAGACGAAGCAAATGACAAAACGTAAATAAAAACAAAAAACAAACAAACAAACAAAAAATCAAAAGGAAACTAATGTCTCCTATTTATCGATAAATGCCCCCAAATTTTCATTAGCAAAGGGATACAAAGGGACACATGTTGATTGTTCCACTCCAAGCATATCCTAGAACACTACAAACGGTAAGACCTAGACCATCTAAAACTTTTCAAAAAAGTATAAACATTCGTACTTTCTTGAACATATCGAAATCTTATTTTCTTTTAACTCCCTCTAGTCCTACACACTGAATATTAGCACTTTCTCAAGAACCTTATTCCATTCGCTCATCTAAGATATTTACCTCTGCTTTCAAGGCCTTAGCATATCCTTCGTGTTTAGCAATTTCTTCTTTAAATTCCAGCTCACCATCAGACAATTTTTGCTTCTCGTCCAACAATTTAGCTTTCAATTTTTCTATTTCTTCATCACGGGCTGTTAAGGTGCAGTTTAGCTGAGAAATGCGGAATTCTCCATCCTGTAGAATACAATGATTCAAGCGTTATGAAAATGGCGAATCGTAAAGAGTAGAAAAGAGAAGAAAAGAAAAGAAAGGAAAAGAAAGGAAAGGAAAAGAAGAGAGGAGAATTGAAAAGAAAAGAAAAGGACAACTAAAGGAATCAGAAGAGAAGAGAAGAGAAAACAAGAGGAAAGAGAGGAGAGGTGAGGACATTTTACTTGGATGCTTCTTGAAAGGTCATCATTTTCTCGCTTGAATTTTTCTTGAAATTTTTCCAATTGTAATTCGTGTTCCTAAAAGAAGAAGAAGAAGAAAGGAAAAAATGCAGTCAGGCAGATTTTCTTCTGTCAACCATTTTGTAGCTTTCTAGTACAAGATCACATACCCTAAGAAGTCTAGTTTTACAACAAGATCACATACCCTAAGAAGTCTAGTTTTCATGGCTTCGATTTCTTTTTGCTGCATTTCTTTAGCTTCATCTTGAAATTTATGTATGCTTTGAATACGTTCGTAGTGCGAGGACCGCACGTTTTGTCTTTCCTCCTCGAGTTGCTAACAATAAAGACAACAAACATTATCACCTTTTGGCTCCACATGACAATATCATGGCAATATAATAGGTATTTATGCCTGATTAGATAGTAAAAGATTTCAGAGGTTAGCTCAATCAAGGAAACATCTTACAGACACACGAGCAACAGGTTATACCATACCCACTCTACTCATACTCTATCAAAATTATTGTGCAGGTTCTTTTATAGCCGGCCTTAGTAATATGTATTTTGGGAAAGACGGGACCAACGGCTCAACGTCCTTGACGTCCGAGAAGATTTGAAGGTCAAACCTTTGCAGATAATTACTAAAACAGTACCTTCTCCTTTATTAATTTAAGACTGAGTCTTGATCCACCTGCGGCCTGAACCTCGACCTTCCGCTTGAAAGACCCGACACCCAAACCAGCCAGGCGAATGTTCAAGATATCAGAAGAACCTCACTACTCTCTCGAAACTCAGTTATATCGCCCTCACAACACATTCCCTATTGCCTAGGGACGTTTTTTGGTCAATTACTATAAACGTCTATAACGCAAACAGCTATTAGGTTTTCCTTGAGAGGTCGAGATAGAGACTTCTACTGTGCGTTGATGGGATACCTGTTTCAATCTCTGTACATTTTCTGAGTTTGCTTTCTTCTCCTCTTGAAGCTCTTCCTGTAACATTCCAATCTTTTCCGTGTAAAGTTTCTTTTCGTTGACAACAGTCGTCTCTGATTGACTCAGTTTGGTTTTAAAAGTGTCCAGTTCTCGCTGAAGTTTGCCATTTTCTAAAGACAATTCCATGGCTTTCCTTTCGTTCTTCTTCTCCACCTTGAAAGCCTGTGTAAGTAATAGTAATAAATGAATAAAGTTATTATAAATTATAATTAAGTACAGTAAATTTAGTCCATAATGACATGAGCACATACAAAAGTAAATGTTGTTTGCATTGTATTTTAAGACCAGATCTACTGTTTTTTGTTTGTTTGTTTATTTATTTGTCTGTCTATTTGTTGGTTTGATTTTTGATTGCTTTTATGGGGGGTGGGGTGGGGGTGGAGGGGTTAAGTAGGTGGGTGTGTTCTTTGTATGTATGAATCTTCGAGCTCACAAACCAAACTTCTCGGCAAACTTCGGCTGATGATGATGATGATGATGATGACAAGTAACAGTTCCCATGGACTTACTTCTGACATTTCTTGTTTCTGCTTTATCAATAAGTTTTCCATGTCTTTGATATCTTGTCGAGCTGAGTCTCGTTCAACTTCCAAATCCATTAACTCTGACCTGAAAACATACAACAAGTTTACTTGAGCCACAACTTGCACGTTTGTCCCTTCTGCTTTTATCACAACAATCAACTTATACCACAGAAATGCACGTGTTTGAATGAAATAGAAAATGCCCGCGCGTGTGCTGTGTGCTGTGTGCAGATTTAGAGCACGTGGGGACTGATCGGAACACCAAAGAAGTGTTAAGAAAACAACGAGGTGTAGCGGAGTGCTTCTCAACGCTTCTCGAGTGTTCTGATCAATCGTCAAGTGCTCTAAATCTGCACACAGCACAAGGGGCAAGTTTTCAGTTTCTTTCATGAAATAAGAAATTCGAAAAGAACGCGCGCGTGTTGTGTCCAGATTTAGAGTTCGCAGTGTACACGTCTTTCGGCCAATGAAAGCGCGCGTTAAGGCGGCGAAATACGAGACACAAAAACCCTCAACTTGTCGCGCAACATTGTTGCGTTGCAGGTTTTTGATCGATGTTGCGCGTTTTTCACCTCGCGATCTCAACTTGTCACGCATGACTGGCGTTTTGCTCTTCAGACTTCATCTAATCAGTTCAATTATTGATCTTTATATACATGGAGCTTGTCAGTAATTGATAGTAGCGCGCAACGTTGTAGGAAAATTTGCATCGTATGTACCCTGCCAGCAGAGATTTTTTTTCTTATCCTCTGCTAGCAAGCAAGCGAGGGAAAAACCTCTGCTGGTCCTCGCAACTGTTTCTGTTGAGCATGCGCTAAGATGACGAACCAAAAACGTCATTTTCATGAGCCAGCGGTACCTTGCAAGCGAAACTGTCATGTGCATGATGACGTTTAAATACAGAAACCGGTTTGAAACAGGTTTTTTCGAATAGACCATAATTTTGACATCCAGAAAAGTGGAAGGGATTGGAAAAGTGACCACTCCTCGCACTCCTCCACATCCAATTCAACTGATAATGAGGTAGCAATTGAGCTGTAACGCTCAAGTATGCTGTGTATGGACCAACAACATTCTGAAAGAATATTTTTCGTTTGTTCTTTTTTATACAATGAATAATTTAAGCCTGGTAGCTTACTAGCGACGCAAGCATAAGCGCGAGCAGCATACGCAGACTCAGTAGGGTACTGCTCATTAGCGGTGCTTGTCTTTTCTCACACCTCGGTGATAAATGCAGTACTGAGTCTGCGTAGTTGCTTGCGCTTATGGTTGAGTCACTAGTGAAAACCAGGCCTTAGTAATGCATGGAAGTTTCTTTGAGTGTGAAGGTCTTGCAGTCTACAGTTTCAGCGTTATGCGAAAAGACGTCTGCCTAGTGCTTTTTACACTAACATGTTTAATAAACGCTAAGAAAACTTGCATTGACGCAAATTTGAGCCGCAAATATGGGATTTGATCGTGACCAAAGTTTAAGAATTATGAATACTGAATGAATATTTATTTACAATATATTGATGTGCTATTTACATTATTGTTCATTATTACTATTATTATTACTTTAAAATGCTTTACGCATGAAGTTCATATATTTACATATTTACAAGCGCCAGAAGTCAACTGTCAACTGTGTTTATAGCCGGCACAGTTCGATGGGTCTCTGTGTTTAATTATTTACAAGTTCGAGTGGCAGGGACTAACGGGGTAGATATGTACAGGGTTGACCCTGATTTGCAGTAGAGTTCCTGCATTAGTAACAGTTTCCCTTACAGTAGTAAATGACTTCTGACATAACAAAGTACAATCTGACTACAAATTGCTCCTGCAAATACATTGAATCTTCTCAAGTAACGTCGCCATCGGCTTGTGCGAGAAGGCTGTTCAGCGGATGAGCTGAGTTCACTGCCTGGCAGTGGTGCAGGATGAGTGACCGCTTCACAGGATGTGGCGCCAGGACTTACGTCGCTTTCCTTAGTAGAAGCAATCGATGAAACAGAGTCGCTGAGTTCGTTTTCATGAACTAGTCCTGCAGCTGTATCCAAAGTGACATCACGTGACGAAGAAGGAACATCATCACGGTTTTGTTCTTCAGTTGTAACCATGTGAATAAGAACAGAAGAACAGGAAACATCACAAGATGGTTCAGACGCTGAAACAAGATCCATGGAGACAGGAGAAGATACATCGGCAACGTTGAGTACTTCAATGTCACAAGATGGTTCAGACGTTGATGGGACCATACCCATGGAGACAGGAGAAGATACATCAGCAACGTTGAGTACTTCAATGTCACAAGATGGTTCAGACGTTGATGGGACCATATCCATGGAGACAGGAGAAGATACATCGGCAACGTTGAGTACTTCAATGTTACAAGATGATTCAGACGTTGATGGGACCATATCCATGGAGACAGGAGAAGATACATCGGCAACGTTTAGTCCTTCAGTATCACAAGATGGTTCAGACGCTGGATCAATATCAATGCTAACAGAAGAAGAAACATCGGTAGCATCGTGCAATGCAATGTCATAAGATGGTTCTGAAGTAAGACTGACACCAACAGGAACACCACCTGCAACAGAAGAAAAAGAAGATATATCAGTTGTGATATCTAATTCCCTGACACTGGATGTTGCAAATGTACGATTCATACCAGTGATAGTAGAAGAAGATGATACACTGGTTGCGTCGACTTCAATGTCGTCCTCCATGCATTCGTGACTAGCAACATCGTCCACTTTCTTCTCTTCTTTGTATTCCAGACACAAAGGTCCACCATTTTGTAAGTAAGTTATCTGTGGTCCCATCTTTTCGTTGAAATTCATGTTAACGTTTTCAGGTAGTTTTCCCCTTCTTGTTTTCATTTGGAAATCAAACGTAAGAGAAGACGAAAGCATCTCAACATCATCCAATCGTCCACTTTCTTTTCCAAAAGCAATTACTTTGTCCAGGAAAGCCTGGAAGTTTTGTCTATCCAAGACCTCCGTCTGCTCTGGAAAATTGATGTTAAAGTCGTAATTAACAAACTCCTTCTCGTCTTCCATGTATTCAAATTCCATGTTATCGACGTCGAATTGCTTCGGTTCAAACTTTATATAAAAGTTCTTGTGATACATTTCCTCTGTAGTCTGTTCGCTACACGAGAATATCTGTGAATTAGCGCCAGCATCGGAATACGACTCTTCCCTCTCAGAAGACGTTTTGTAGTGGTCATATGATGCTGAAGATGGTTCGTCTGAGTCCCAATAGACTTGATAGTTACCGTCTGAGTCAATGTACGAATGGACGGCAAGTTGCGATTCATTCTCATAAGTGGAGCCATCTTCAAAGATGGTTCGTCTTGTACATATGCTTTTCGTAATGTTCTCTTCATAAGAAGAATTATTTCGCTGTACTGTTCTTGTTGCAGTTGTACAGTAGTTACCATACTGTGTGATTGAATTGGACGTAGCATCGTAGCTAACAAAACACATGGGGTTGTTTGGCAGCCCAGAAGCAGTCGTCCCTGGTTTTTGTTCTTGTGCAAAATTCTCAAGGAACGCACTGTTGTACGAATGTGGTACTGGAGGCGTGTAGACGCTCAATTCTGAATTGTTTTCTGCAATCAAACTATTATCCAAGAATGGAATTTCCTGGTAGTAGCGTTCCCAAGGCAGTGTGGGAAGTGTGTTGCCACCTGTGGCCATTTTTCGCTTAGTAATAATATTTTTTCCGTGAACTCGATAAAACGTGTCAAACTCGCCGCAAACTTGTGCAATCTAAATCTCCATGGATACGACTTCAACTATTGTTACGTTGTTGCTCGAGCAGATGCGTGTTGCATGTTTAAAACCAATCAGATTTAAGCGCGCGCAGCAAAGAAATCGTTGGACCCACATTGCGCGCGCAGTGTTTCAGATAAATGAAAGCAGTGGAAGTATTGCATCGACTTGCTAGCACTTTAAGCGCGCTTAAAATTTGATCGCAAGTTAAGAAAAACTTGCGTTGCTTGGGTGGAGTGGTGCTCCGAACGAAAAGAGGATGCGCAAGTGAAAACTTGCCCTGCGAGCAAAACACTAAGGCCCCGATCAAACGAGAGAGCAAAGGTGCACGTCAAAGCAAGTCTTACTTGCGTCGATTTGCATCGACTTGCGAGCAGTTTGAACGTGATCAAATTTGATGGCAAGTTGATACATATTTTGGCTCGTTTAAACATGTCGTCACGCTGAACTTTATAAGTCGTTTTTCTTATTTTTTTAGTCCGAACTTCTGCACATTTCATCTCCTACAAATAATTCAAAACAAAAAGAAAACTGATTTTCTCGCTGTCCTGCAGCTAGCTTCTTGCATTGACTTGCGTGGAGCGGTGTTCAAACGAGGACGCAAGTTGCAAGTGAAATCCGTCTTTTGATCGGGGCCTAAGAGTTTGCTCAGCTAATGCAATGCTGTTATGATTATCATTTATTGTAGAGATATCAACTTTTTTACTTTTCTATTTATTAAAATGTCAGTTGTACCTTGTTTTAGTAACTTGTTGTTTATACTGCTCTGCAAGATTTTCTGACGTCTTAACATCGGCTTTGCTTCTTTTCAATCGGTCTTCAAGGATTCGAATTTCATCAAGAGCAACCTATGAATGATATACAAACTGGATTGATAACACAAATCTCAAGTCAATATAGCTAAGACAAGGTTACGCGCAGCAAACTGCAGTGAATAGCAAAGAAATTATTATAGCTGCGGCTTTGCGTTTCGTAGTTCAGTTCGTGACTAAACTGACTCATCTTTGTAAAGGCAGAACATGACTGTGCTCTCAACTCATTTGCGCACAACATAATTGAGACACAGCTCGGAATTTTTTTCACAGTCTCACAAAACTGCTGCCAGGAAAGGTCTTGTGATGAAACTGTTACATAGTGAGATACCGTGTTGTTGTGCAATCAAAGTTTTAACAGTCATATGAAGTCTCCGAATCTATATTGCTATTGTACTATGGACAAGTACAGCCAAGCAACAACTTTAATCGAACTAGATCTGGATTGAGCACAACTATGACTCACTGCCGTTTAATCCGGCCAGCGCAACATCACTGAAAGCTCTTGAATGGCGACATCTAAAAGAAACAAAACAAAGCTTACTTTCTTTCTTAACAAAGCATCTTCAACTTCATGCTGAATTTCTTTGAGTTCTTGTGTACTCTGATTGAGCTTGGTTTCTGTTTCTTGGAGCTATAGGGTTAATAATAGAAAGGAAAATAAGTCTGTCATATCAATCATCTCAACTCAATCAACCCAGTTGATCACTTGCAACTGAGGTATTCCAATAAGCGCACGACACATCAAATATAGAAATACCTTTTGCTCTAGGTAAAGTTTTGTCTTGATGTCGTTTTTGTTAATCTACAAGGTCAAATAAAAGTTGCGTTTTAGTTACGAACCCAATGGTGCATTCGGAGGGGGATTCATTGAATCTCGGTACTAATTTGAAGCTGACGACCACGTTCCTTGCATAGCGTTTCAAAGCCCTGTCGAATACTCTTTCTAATAAGAGCGTGGAAAGTGTAACACATCTCTATCAGTAGACAAAATTGATTGAAATGGAATGAAATGGATGGCAAGGGTGGCGTAGTAGTTCACCGTTTGCCTTTCAATGACTTCATGTGGCCCGGGTTCAAAGCCTGGCTTGGGCCATACATTACACCATTTTAAACTGATGAGTATGTTTTCATCAACTTAATGGTTGACTAGCCTGCTTCAAGAAGTAAGTTTATTAAATCACGATGTTAGATTAGTTACCAGGTTTCCCGGTGATATTTGCTTTGTAGTTTTGCGTTGATTCTGTGGAGTTGAGGTCAAAAACCCATCCCACTGGGGTTCGTTTTCATTCAATGCTGCAGTTACACCAGCTTTAGGCCTGACTCTTGGACTATCAGAATATCTCTCGACTCCGAACCTATAGGACATTGCAAAACATAGATGTAGGCAAAGATAGTAAAACCACTTGAATTGATTGTCGCCCAAAATAAATGTTGTTTTGTGGGCTCCCGTTTCTAAATGCGTGCTTTGTGAAACGCGTTCCAGATCGTGTGTAAAGTTCTCGTTAAACGCGAAAATAATAATATATACCTTTTGTCCGATTTTCCAGTTGGATGTATATCTAAAAATAGGATTTTAGAAAGTTATGAGTACGTAAAAATAATTAAATAATCACTAAAAACAGACTTAGGGCAATTAGGGATGGAAAGCAAGACCGAATATACTAATCATTAGTGAACATACAATTCAATTCGTTTCTGACAATCTCTCTTTTCTTTTCTTTTCTTTTCTTTTCTTTTCTTTTCTTTTCTTTTCTTTTCTTTTCTTTTCTTTTCTTTTCTTTTCTTTTCTTCTACTTCTTCTCTCCTCTCTTCTCTTTCCCTTCTCTTTTTCTTTTCTTCTCTCTTCAACAGTTGTTTTTCAATTTGAAATGCGCAAGTTGTAGAACCTTACCTTCCTGATTCTGTTGATACAGTTGTTCAATACATTCTTTTGATTTAACGTCTGTATCATCATCGTCTTCATCACCGCCATAGTCCATAGCTGCTCGCAGTGCAGTGGTTTCGCGAATAAACCCACTGTAGCCGTCAATCTTATAACTAAGATCATCTCTCTGCTTGTGTGATTTCTTAGCTTGCTCAGCCAGTCTATTCCTGGGTGAGCTTTCGAACGATGTACTCTCATCTGTTGCAAATGAGACTTTGGGTCTTCTATTAGTGGTTCGTTTTACCTCGTCAAACTGGTGTGGAGGGGTTATTATGTTCGTAAACGATGTTGTACTTCCTTTGCTGCTGACATTACTTATATTTCTCTTCTCCTCAGTTTCACTTTCTCCTCTTGAGACTGAAAAACATATATGATTTACAAATACAGCATTTGTGATAATAATTCTTATGCCTTACGATATATTGTGTGTATTTGTGGATGCTATGAACTTCAAATTCATCAACGGTTGTGACACTGCGATTTGCCATCCGCGCAACAACGACGCTACTTTTGTCGTTGCAACTTTTCACGTAAAGCACGCTTATGCGGCTTTTTTACTACGATATATCGTATATACGGCAAAAGAAACATCGTCCTTCAGTAGCCGTGAACATCAATTGATCCAGTGTAAGAAACATTTTACCCAGGCTCTCCCTTTCCCTCTCCCCAAAGCGCCTGTACGTAGGAAGGTAGCCTGTGTAGCCAGCCACACAGTCTAGTACGCAGGCAACAAACATTTTAGACGCGTTCAAATCATGAAAATTGTTGTACACAACAACGGAAGTTCTTACAGGCCCGACAAACGATGCCATGGTATGCAGTGAAAGATTCCTATTACACTGGCTAAGAACTTCAAAATGTGCCAGACGCGTACAAGTTGTTGCGCTTGACATCAATAGTCATTGTAATTGAAACAAAAATAAATGTAATTTCTCTGCTGTGAGAATATTAGGCAATAAGTTAAATTGAAACATAAACAGTAACAGTTCCAACGGCGTCCCATTGCTGTAACATTTTACAACCTTGTACCGTTTACGAACAAGTAACACTGTGTTTGTGCATAAATCAAATTCATAAGTATGTTTCCTTATCGAAATTAATTCATCGAACAATTGTCAAATTTAGAAATAATTAATTAATTGATTGATAAGTTGATTGGTTATTGACGTATTCTGACCATGAAATCAGAAAATAAATTAATATGTCCTTACTTTCTGGGCCACTTGCTGATCCAGAGTGAGCACTAAAAAAAGTTAAGAATTGGTTATTAATATCATTGTGATATCATGGAGAGTTTTAGATGGGGCTTACAAGTACATGTTGATTGACACTCATGCAGTCAATAAACACTTCATTCATTCATTCACTAAAGGAAAAAGCAAGTTCACCGGGATATATGAGCAAACAGTTTTTCCTTACATGATGTCAGCTCCAGAAAACTGGGGGTGGGGTGTGGGGTGGGGGAGGAGTGGAACAGGGGAGGGGGTCCGACGGCTACACGGACACATCTTTCCAAAAATGTTGCAATATTATTACATGATTGTATTAAATTTTTAGATATAAAGTTTTAAAGTTTTAGCTTTTATCACCAAATTTTCTGCAAAATGGGGGTTGTTACATAGTCACCCAATCACCAATCACCCCCCCCCTCCAAATTCCTCCTACATGACCATAACATTCTTACAGTTATACAAAAAAACTCTAACTACACCTTTACCTTGGAGAGCTGTAGTAATTGTCAACACTACCACCAAACAGCTTGGATAGAAGCTGAGCACCTTCCCTCACTTTATCATCAAACAGCTCTTCACCAATAGAACACATGAAAAGAAATTTCAATCTTAAATAATAAATTTATCATAATTGCATGGACTACAAAGTTGCAATTAGAAGCCACGAGCTACCTAGTTAGACACTCAAGGGATAAATGAGCTATTTCCTGTATTTTATTCTATCTCAGACTGTTTATATCCCCTTGTAGAATTGTCCATAAAATAGCGAGGCAGTATTTGGTTATGTACTCATTTTTCATGAGGTTCTAGGGTGTCCATTTATGAGAGTTTCAACCATATTCTAAACTACCTCATGACTGTCACAAAAGTAGACTGAGTAGCAACATGCTTAATTTGGTGAGAAAGGGAGAAATTTGGGTTGGGCTACCTGTGTTACCAAAAACAGGGATTACAGAGAGAGGGAGCATTACTCTTCTCCAGTCAAACACATTGCCATTGCAAAATGATTGATAGTTGATAATATTCACTCTATATATATACTCAGGTTGATAAGCACCACACCAAACAGAACATGTCACGAATGCTTTTCCCCCACCTTCCCCTCCCTCTAATCCCTATTTTAATTTGGTACAGGAATTCCAACCCAACTATTTCCTATTCCTCAGCGTCAAAGAAACTGTGACTTAATTGCTACACAGGCCATCACAAAAGGTATTGTCAATGAAGCTCTTACCTTGTGTGTCAGGATCAAAATTGACAGCAAGATTCAGTTCTTTTAGTTTCTGGATGATAGATCCATCAAGTTCATCATCTTTCAATAGCTCTTCAGTAGCTTCAGAAGCAATACTAGCAATGTCAACTTGTTCTGGTGATTCATACATAGGTCTTTCACCTTTTTGATTCCATTCCATAGATTTATCCTGTTGGTTTTCCCGCCATTCTTTTCTCTTATCAATTTTGGTATCTCTTGCCTTTAATTGGGTACTTTTTTGAGCAAAATAAACATCTTCCTGAATATTTCTTCCTTCAAAATCATGTCGAGATATATTGGTCTTTTTCTCCTGTGCATTTTTGTTACTTGGTTCAGATTTTTGAGGACGAGAATTTTGGGGATGCATCTTGATATCATCTTGCAATCTTTGGCTAATTTGCGTCATCCCTTTTTGGTTTTTATTTGAGTCCAGAATGACATCTGTAGCCTTTTTGGACAGTGAGTCATACTTGCGATGTTGATGTTGAAAGTCAACGTTTTTGGTTTGCCCTTGAAAATTGGATGTTTGGGGTTTTTGTGGAGATATTCTTTTATCTCGTTGATCATTTATGTTAGCACCTTTCTTTTTTAAGTTTCTTTTGCCTATGGGTTCTAAATCAACATTGTATTGTGGTACCGAATGAAAGTGTTGGCCACCTTTGTGCTTCAAGTATGTAGTCTTTAAGGATGGCTCTTCTGGCTCATCAATTTCTCTAATTGAAACATTTTGTCCCAAGAGATATTCTGTATCATCACTGCATATTGAGTCAGAACTATTTTCATCCATATTCACTAACTCTAAGGAAGAAATAGAGAAATGATTTTAATACAGTTACAGATCAAGCTACAGTTTTAAGAGGACAACTTGCTCAATGGAGATAAATTGAACTTGACTCAGGACAAAGATTTTGGTCAACACTAGTAAAGTGTCACAATATTATTGAATATATGCTTAATATAAATTAACTTACTAGCCTAACTAGCAGCAAAATGACTCGTAATTGTTTCAAAACTCTTTAAATTTCAATCATTCCGAAATAAATCTATAAAAACTGGGAAAACAATTGAGTGTAGGTTTCCTTATTTCAAAAGAAACTGAAAAAATTGCAGAGTTTTTTAAAAACACCTAATTGGGAAACACCTGTCCTAATACATGTTCAATTGCTTACAGTTAAAACAATTGCTCGCAATTTGTAACATACGTATTTTTTCATAATTCCTCGTGAAGATCAATAAGCTATCTATTCATATCTACGTTGTCTTGGACGGGTAAAACTTCGATAAAATAGTAAACGTCCCAGTTCTAAACAAAGACATAACAATATAACGATCCTCAATAAATTATTCATTGACTATTACTGTCATCGATAGCTTGGTGTATTCATGACAGTTCCCTAACATTACCTTAAAAACAAATATATAGGTTTCCCCAAGCAACATTTGAGATCACGAGCGAGAGTATTAATTGATTATAAACAATTTCCGTGTCATTTGCGGGCCTTTGACTAGCTCACGTCAGATCGAACTAGCTAGTAGAAGAGCAGTTGATAGGTCGATCTGTGCGCCTTTGCCTTTAAGCCAAGTAGAGTCAAGGTTTTGAGGTATAAAAGCGAGACTTTTTTCAAATTTAAAGAAACTTAATTAAACACAAACACCTTCGCGTTTTACCCGTCAACTTCGATAAAATTTCGACCGCAACTGAAGGTATGAAATACTATTAATTGTAACCTTGTCAATAAGGTTTTATTCAAAGATGGATGAAATTATAAGATTTTATTAACTTCAGCTTGGCCTAGTAATTAAGGATTTAAAACCGATAATTTAGCTTATCGATGGATGTTTTACTACACAAAACAAACTCCACTCAAACGTACGTTTACAGTGACTGTTAGGCTTTGTTTATTCACTTGATTCAGCAAGTAGTAAGGAATTAACACGAGTAAAGTGAGTACATAAAAGTTGTCTAAAAGAATCTAATCTAATCGATACATCAATTTAGCTAGTCTCACCTGACAATCAGTTTTACCAGAGTCAAAAATCTTGAAATCTTCACCAAACGACGCAAATATCTTTTTCAACCCGCGAGTTCGTTACAATAACGTAGCTAAATTTTAGCTACGCTGGGCAACTCTTGTTCCAGTTTGGGACGCATGAATCGAACATTCGATCGTTCGTGAAACTCAACGCACTTTGAAATTCACAACGAAATTTCACTAAGTGGAAATCATTTAAACAATACTCGGTTAATCCTCCTGTCTGGAAAGTTATTTCCAAGCTCAACAAAGCCCGCCAGAAACCAAGCTGAACGTTGAACTGTGTCATGAATAAATTACTTTTAGAAGCAACAAGTGACAGCTTGGACGAAAAGGGACTGAGGACGAAACAGCTTTTATGCGGTGGGGCTCCTGTGTAAAATGATAATCACACAGGAAGCCCATTCAATTAATTAACATTTCTTACTTTAGGATCTAGATTTCAACATTCGAAAACGATAAACAGATAAATAATTGAACTGAATGTGTAAGTGTTTCGCTTCATCTTTTCTTTGGTTCTTTCTCTTGCTGCTTTCGACATTTTTAGGTCATTAGTTGGGCTTCCTGTGTACAGTCTTGTAAGTCACAAGGTGAAGAGCAATAGCGGAAGAGGAACGACGTGAAATACTCGAACGACCTTCTAAAACGAGGTGATTTCACAAGGTTATGTCCAACGAGAATAACGTCCATGAGAGAAAAGTTACAGACACTGAACAAGAAGACGAACTTTTAGCTAGTATGCCACAAACTCGCTGTTCTTGTGGGTCAAATTGTCGGGCTTACGCCACAGTCTTTGTGTTGTTTGTAATCAATTTACTGAACTACATGGATCGTTTTACTATTGCTGGTAAGCTTTTCGTTATTGCTAGAAAAGAAAAAATGAACTTTATTGCATTCTTTAGTTATTGTATTCTGTATTTCGTTGTTCGGTTGTCAGCGATAGTGTCGTTTCATAATTGGCTTTGCACTTGAAATTCTTTGAAGTCGCTCTCAACTAGGGAAAGCATGCACCGCTTGATTTATAGACCTCCTTCGCTTGCTTCGTTTTCCCAATACAATTCTCTTGGGGAATAAGATTCTTTGTTCAAGGTGAACATTATTTCGTGTCTACCTAATTGAAGGTTTCAAACAAAGAAATGCAGTTCCCAAGAGGACTGTTTGGGAAAACATTGCGGCAATCCAAGGAGATCTATTCACCATTACAAATCGGTTTTAAAACTTAGAATAACGTTTTTACGTTGGGTATCAGAAATTCAAAACTTCAATGCTTGTCTTTCCAGGTATTCTGATTGACATACAGAAGTACTTTAATAAAGAGAACGACAATTCAGTCACAGGTTTGCTACAAACGGTGTTCATATGCAGTTACATGATAACCGCTCCTGTCTTTGGATACGCCGGAGATCGTTTAAAAAGAAAGTATCTAATGGCTGCTGGAGTTTTTGTATGGTCTGCTATAGTGTATTCCAGTACACTTCTTCACAAACAAGTATGTATAGCAATGTATTTAAATGTAGAAAGTGACGTCATAGGCATTGCTGTACGGGCCCTTGCAAGCAGGTGTCTATCTGTCTGATCCTCAGCATGAACAAGGAAGAAAACCTCTGTCAAAGGTGTCATTTTCATGAACCAGCAGTGCATTTTACCTTGTGAACATAACTGTTATGCTCATGATGGCATTTGTATGGAAAATTGGTTTTGAAACTGGTTTTTTTTTCCAAACATACTTTTACAGTTGACTTCTTTGAACAACCACTCTTGTAAGCAACCATCTCCCATAAGCAACCACCCTTTAATTTCCCATTTTCCCCCATATATACTCTATAACAAATCTCTCATTGTAAGCGACTGCTCTCGTAAGTGACCGCGACCATGTTTGGGGTTCAATTGTTGGAATTTTTCTTTTGTTTTCCTCTTTCGTAAGCGACCACCCCAGAGTCAGTATTCAATGATGACAGATCCTTACCATAAACACAACTATTGCGTGTTTTTACTTAAAAACTATATGTCCATCGCTTCTGAGAATTGTCGTACTCAAGGTCTTTTGTTTCTGAAGCCAAGGTATCAATGTTTTCTTGTCTCCATAAAACAATGCGTCATGCATGGACATGTATCTGGATGTGTTACATATTATTATGGTTTGGGCTTCCTGTGTTAGATTCTCATAAGTGACCATCTCTAGTAAGGCTCATAAGCGACCAGTTTTTCCTGATCCCATGGGTGGTTGCTTACGAGAGAGTCATATTATTCAGAGAGTCATTAGTCATTCTAGTTGACTCTTTCATATAAGAGAGTCAACCGTATACATGTATCAAGGGGCCGGATGAGGCTGCTTTCCCCCTTGCTTTGTGACGGGATTAGAATTAAAGTAGCGTCCATTCACAGGGTAACACCAAAGTCTTGGTGTAAACAAAAACAAATCATGTTCATGTTATGGTCTTATGTCAGACAACATACAGATTACTCAAGTGCTTAATATGCAGTCAGAGCAATGTCTGTGTTAGGGGACTTAATTATTAGCTAGGGTTTGGAGTGGATAAGCAAAATCACTGCATATTTCTGCAAAACATTTCACAACACCCCTCTATGAAAACAGACTTTTCACAACCCACCCCTGGACTTCATCTAGTATGTGTATGGCAGCACTAGTTATGAGACTTTCTAAAGGCTTCCATAGTTATTGATCATGATTTTTCTCTGAAGGATTTTTGGTGGTTCCTTGCATTAAGAGGTGTGGTTGGTATTGGTGAGGCAAGCTATTCTACAATAGCACCTACAGTTATAGCTGACTTATTCACTGGAGACATGAGGACAAGAATGCTCTCAGTTTTCTACTTTGCAATTCCTGTTGGAAGGTACATGTAAAGATTGTGTTTTCAGTATTTGGTAAGAGTTGATTTAAGAATTGCTGATACATGTCTGTCCTTTGTTGTAGTGGTCTTGGGTATGTGGTTGGCTCTCAAGTGGCTGCTGCAACAGGATCTTGGAAATGGGGATTGAGGGCAAGTAGATTTATCAATTAGACAACTTACAGAAAGCCTCGCACCCATGGGTGTTATAGATGCATGAGAGAAAATACAAAGAATGAGCCAAGTGTGACTCTTCATGTTAAAAGTATGTTCACTTATATTTTCTCAAGTACATCTAACACAATGGGCAAGCGGCTATCTAGAGAACATTAAAAGCAGAGCTGCATGTGCAGCCTATGGGCAAATAGTTTTTGACTACATGTAGCTTTCTGGCCAATCAGAGCACACATGATATTGATTCTATGTTATAAAAAGCTACAATGTATCAATTACAGTGAAAACCTCATATTAAGCTGGTAATGGTGCGAGTGACAAATGGTTGCCGTACAGCAGCGTATAGATTAAATCATTAAGAGTTTTAATATATTGCCAAAGAAATAATGAAATCCAGCAGACATGAGAACTACTTCAGTCTGCAACTATATCAGTAACATTATGTGTAACTGTGTGTCTACCTCTACAATATTGCACACATTGTAGAGAAAAAGTTGTAGAAGTAATAATTCAATCCTAAACCTGCAACTGTTGCAGGGTTATTCACATATTACAGCTCTGTATTGTGTACAATTTTGCTGAAAAAGATGCACTGTTTCCTGGCCTTTAGGGTAGTTTAACAAATAACTGATTTATTGATTGATTAATTTATGAATCGATTGATTGTTGGATTGATCCAATGATTGATTGATCCATTGATTGATTGATTGATTGATCCAATGATTGATTGATTGATTGTTTGATCCATTGATTGTTTGATTGATTGCTTGATTGATCCAATGATTGATTGATTGATTGTTTGATTGATTGATTGATTGATTGATCCAATGATTGATTGATTGATCCATTGATTGTTTGATTAATTGATTGATCCATTGATTGTTTGATTAATTTATTGATCCATTGATTGTGTGATTAATTGATTGATCCATTGATTGTGTGATTGATTGATTGATTGATTGATTGATTGACTGATTGATTGATTGAGTGATTCATTTATTTATTTATGGATACTGATGCCACAGAAACAAGGTTCTTTGCAGTATGTCTATGTACTCACAGCTATCTGAATAGACTTATTTATATGTTATCAGGTCACACCTGTGTTTGGTGCTGTGTGTTTTATACTCTTACTATTTGTGGTTCATGAGCCACCAAGAGGAGCCATAGAAAAAGGTGTCAATCCAAACCTTGTGTCAGCATCAAATGTTCACCATACCACCAGTACTTACTGTGATGATTTGAAGTACTATCTTCATGTGTAAGTACATAACCATCTACACACCAGAGCAGTTTTTGTACAACTGCAATGAAGACCATGCTGTAGTGTGCCAAGCTAATTGAAGGGTCCCCTGTGAAAATGACCTAAGTGACTTTTGATGTCCTGAGATTAATTTTTTCCAGCATAGGAAAGTTAATTATTATACCATTTTATACCATTGAAAATATCACTTAGGCCATTTTCACATATAACCTTCAATTGTGTTAGCATATTGATTATTTAGTCAACATTTATTTTTATGTACACCTATTTCAAAACACCTGTTTTGGTTTAATGGAGATCTGAATCTGACATGTATCTGAATCTGAAAGCTGAATCTGAAAGCTGATTCTGAAAGCTTCAAATTTTGTCATACACAAAGGCAAATGATGCAGTTTGTTTACATTTGTAAATATTGTTATGATTCTTGAGTTAGAATTGTGTGTGTGTGTATTTTAGTGAAGGGACACAAAACCAATAGGCCCTTTGCAGCTAGAGGTCACGTGTGTTACTGTAAATTCTGATAATCATTAACAGTTTAAGGTTGTCTAAAAATTCTGTTAGCACAATGAAAGTGCCATTAGTTTGTGAGGGTTCATGTACAGACAATTGGATCCCAGGCTACACTATTACAGGACCAGTTTCAGGTGATGAAAAGATTTTTCTGTTTGCTTGGGTAGAAAAGGCTCATGTAAACGTAAATGAATTCTTGTCCCAGCAGTCTCCATGTAAACATTACACCAGAAAATTATTAAAACTTGTTCCATAATAAACTCAGCCTGGGATGGAATTGGCAATGCATATAATAATTAATATACAATTTCTTAATTTTGGTTTCAGGAAGAGCTTTCTTTGGCTTGATGTAGGCTTCACCTGTGTATCATTTGTAACTGGTGCTCTTGCATTCTGGGCTCCAAAGTTCATGTACTATGCATCACAAGTTCAAGGAGTTGATAGTACAGAAGATGCGTAAGTTGAGCACTTCCAAATTGAATGGCCTAAATGCATTTGGAAGGAGTGCCCATAATATGGCCTAAGTGATTGATGTGCTGGTATTGATATGTAGGTATTGGTATTGACATAGGAAAGTCCATCAACACCATTTTAAATCATTTGAGAGAATTTCAAAAAAGTCAATTGCTTACTCGGGCCATTATCATGGGTGCTTCTTTAGTAATACAGTGTGTTTTGAGAAAATTGTTTTGAAACCTTTCCATTTATAAAAACATTTGTATCAATTTTACAAAAACTTACAGGCACAGGTTTCTTATCTGTGTAGCTCAATGTAGTTTTAGATACACTGTACTTGTACAGTTGGGTAAGTATCTTAGATAAAAGGGCCCATATAGCTGCACCATGTGCCCCCTGGGGTGTAATATTTGGGTGAATGGCCAGGAATGCTAAATATAAACTGTACTTTATACAGAACAAGACTGACAGTGCTCTTCCAAGAATCATGTTTGAAGATGACCATTGGAACTCTTTTCAGCTTCCATTGACCTTAAAATAGCTATGGTCCTCAATGCTGAGCATGCATTGTAGAGGCTGTTGGGGCAAACCGTTGGGGCAGCATGAAGTCCTCTTGAAACGGAGCAGTGATCGGTTTAAAAAACAATCATTATCAATGGTCTTTTGAAAACGGCAAATGAAATTAATGAATCACATTGTACTCCACTGGCCAATCAGAAAATTCGTTCAAACCCACTTCATTCTATCTGAGACTGTTAGCACGTGCTGCAGAGTCCTATTGGAATTTTGTGGTGGTCAGACAAAGAGGATGAAGAAACACCAATTTACTCACTGTGTCTATGCCTGCCAATTAACTAGGACAACACACATTTATTTACTCCTTGAAAAGAACTTTTATTTATTTTTTTACAGTATCAGCTTCAAGATTGGGATAATTACATGTGCTGCTGGTGTAGTAGGGGTGTGGTTGGGAGCTGAATTTGCTCGGCGATGGAGAGTTCATAACAAGAAAGCAGATGCTCTTGTCTGTGCAATTGGTTTAATAGGATGTACACCATTCATTTACTTTGCTATTGTTCTGGCCCATACACATATCAATGTAGCCTATGTAAGTGAAAACATTAAAGCAATATTTCAGAGTCTACAATCCTTGCCAAAATGTGAAATTTATGGATATTTAACAATTATACACTTTGCGGCCACATGATTGGACCCCCCTCCCCTATACAATGTTGCTGGTAGTTAAAAGGTATGTTGGACTGATTGCTGAGTAGTAGGTGTCAGGGATTTCACAGCAACATTGTACGGGGGGCATGGGGGGAGCCAATCTCATTACCATCCACTGTACATGTGCATCCAGACAAAAGTTATGCCCTCAGTTCTGGCAATGATTGTACATGTATTTTTAATCTAAACTACAAGCCAGCTAGTTTGGTTAAGTGAAGACTTAAAATGCAAATATTAAGAATTGTGCTGCTTTATCCTTTCTACAGGCTGCTGTTTTTATTGGAGAAGTTCTGCTCTGCATGAACTGGGCACCAGTTGGAGATATGGTCTTGGTGAGTTCATTTAATACAGTGGCAGATCCAAGGGGGGACTATATTGGTATATTGGTAACAAGAAAATGTTTTTTGAGCTTTGTGGATGTAGCCATGTTCCTTTGTATGTGTATGTGCAAGCAGTCGCTACACAGTACTATTAGTTATTTCACTATCTGGTAAAGTCTAAGACATTGTAATGTATTGTTTCAGTACACAATCATCCCTCCCAGGAGATCCAGTGCTCAAGCTGTACAAATCGTGATGTCTCACACGTTTGGGGATGCTGGTAGCCCTTGGCTAATTGGATATGTAAGTTACATTTGTAACATTTTAGATAAACCATTTTTCATATAAGTATGAAACAGATTGCATTGTACTGTTACTCCTCTGGTGCAGTGCTGTCTGACTAGCTGTCAATAAAATCATTTGAACTTGCCATAATGTAGCTAATTATAGTACATGTACAAACAGTTGTATTAATTCACGGGAGTCTTCATGGAATCTAATCATTGTAAATGTTTGGTCAACCCAGAAAATATCCATGCATACACACTGGGGGAATTGAACATTTCCAGGGGAGAAGTTCCAAGAGAAAGGACTAAATTGGATAATGTTTTGTTGTATGTAATATTACTAACATCATTGCACATTAATGTACATTGTACATGGTTTTGTTTTACTGCAATGTCTTGTTTCTTGTACAGTGTAGAGTAATGCATAATGTGGTAGATTTGGATTTGGTACTCGTAATCCAGACACATTGTGCACAACATGCAATATCATAAGATAAGCTGCACGATCTAGCTCCTTGTGCATAGTTAGAACTGCTTAAAAGGTTTTGGTGTGGAATTGGCCTTCCCTTGACCTCATCTCTATTGGACTATTGTACATGTACTGTATGCTACTCATTGTTATCCTATTAGACTGTTTTCAAGTTCTAACTTCACTTTAAATTTTACTTCTCAGATATCAGATGTCATAAGAGGCACAAAGACCTCAAATGCTGCACGTCAAACAAGCATGGAATATTCCTTATTGATAACTACATTTATTTCTGTCCTTGGAGGATTGTGTTTCATATTTTGTTCATTTTACCTTCAAAGAGACAGAGCAGAAGCTGATAAGTATAACAGGGATGATGATACTAGCTCACTTTTAAATTCAGTTCCTGGAGGACATGAGGACAATGAAGATGATGATAATGATGATTATAATAATGATAATGATGATGATGATGATGAGTTGCTTATTCCTGATGAAAATGATACTTTAAATACAGATGATTCTCCTCTGACTCTACCAGTCCCAGCAGATAGTTCAGAAATACCTCCACAGCAAACAACAGCAGTTGTCTAAAACAATAATATTGCTATAAGAGAATTGCTATAATTATTCAAAATACAAATAAATTCAAGTGCAGACAGAGCCTTACCTCCTTGTTATTACCAAATGACATAATGATGAGGTAAAATCTCAGACAACCAGACTTTCAGTTTTTGGCATTAATCCTAGAGATCTCCCATCCAACGCATACACACATTATAGTTGAAACTTGTAAATATGTAAAAACAATCTTTGGGTGCTCCAAATTTTGCTGCATAATCTCCATAATAATAGAGGTCTTTATCACTGCAATACTGATAACAAAATGACAACAATAGCAACAATGATAATGCCAGTACAGTAATATTTTTATTAGGTAAAAGATTGGTATTACATTTTATAATTTTGATTTAGTATTTATTGTTATATAATTATATGTTTTTATAACTGAAAGTTTCCAATAATTTTTCCTATCTACAAAATGTTTCTCTGGTAGTTTTTTCTTCTGTTTCTCTAATAGTTAACAGTCTGAAACCCTGGTTATTTGAGAAATGCTGTCTTAGTCTAGCACAAAAATATGATAAAAAATATTACAAATATATGCAATCCACAAGAAATATAAGAACTGATCAAAGAATATTTTATAATTCTATTGCTCATCTAAACACACTGGGATCCCAATCAGACTTTAGACAATGATCAATACATACATTGTACCAGGAAAAGCTGTTTGTATGTACACTGCCATCAAGTGTCTGTCTGACATTGTTAGTATTGAATCTCAAGAAGATTGTACAAGCTCTTAAAAGCAGATTTCATGTGAAATTGGTATGGATAGATGATGCAGTCACTTATATAGTGCTGAAAATATAGCTATGTGTAGTCTACAATAACCTGAGCCAATTTGAACTTACATTATGGTAGAGTTATATGGTAACAGGAGCAGGCTCCTATTGATGATAATTGAATTATAGTTATAGTGAACAGTCTGCACCATATATATGGTAAGTGATCGGTAACTCAGTTCATAGACCACTCACTGTTAATACTATTACCATTACCTTGCTGTTATCTTACCTTACTGACCACTTACCCATCACTTACTGACTATAATTAAATAGTTATTTACCACTTGATGACTACTTACAGATTGTTCACTATTACCACATTGTACTATACTGTCCTCTTATGTGAAATCTGCTGTGTATTATTATACTTATTACACTATTATGTCATCTCACATGATCCAGAACTTTCACTTGTTATAGACACAGTTACTTTGATTTCTTAGTGAATATTTGATCTGACAGGTGAAACATTTTGTAATACTAAACTTTGTTGATTAGTGGTTTTACTTGACAAGTGAAATAGATATTATTTTAGTTATACATTTCATTCTATTATTATCTATTTGACTATATAACTTTATGTTTTGTTTCACATAGTAAGTAAAATCACTATTCACATGACTATGTTTGGCAACGTCTTGAGATAATGCTTTTAGTTTAAATCCTTTAAAAAATGTTAAAACTATCATTTCTGTGTTCATCAACCATTTCTAATTTTTTGTGTTTATAAAAAAAGTTTCGTTAATGATGCTATTATACTTTTGATCAGTTTTATATAAACTTTATTCAATAAAAAAGTGTTACCATTAAAAGTATGCACATTGTCCATTCCAGGTGAACGGTGAGCGCGGCGCGCAAAGCAGGATTGGACAAAATGACCGGCCCTGGTTCCCAGGTCCTTTTTTCCCTTGATGAACAAGCAAAATTTCAGAAAAATTATTTCTGAAAGCTATTAATCACATAATTTAGCAAAAGAGTTTGAAAGAAGTCTCCCTTGAATTTTTGACTGCTCCTGTCCCTTTGCCATCGTTTTATCAGCGATCAAAACTGTGTCACGCAATACCGTCACGATATTTTGAAGGAGCTAAGAACTTATCATTCTGCGAAAATATTCCACTCCTAAAGCGAGTATGTAAGCACATTTCATCGCTATTATCTTTGTTACGAAACTTATTTTGACTCGAAATCTTGCCCTTTTTTATTTGGTGACAATACTTGAATTCTATTTTAGGCTAAAATGCAATAAAAACATACGTGATTTTGAGAGTTGACCGAGGCGAGCGTGTTGATAGTGCGAGCCTCCACAAAAACATCAGTTTACAAACAGAATATCGTGCTTTACAGCAGTATAAATAAGGGCTATGATTTTAAAAATGTGTTTTTTCAACATGGAAGTATACTTGAAGGTTTTGGCGAGTCTACACCTGCATGAATTCGCTAATAACTTTTAGATTTGTCAACTGAACGGAATACGAATTAAGTACAGTACACATTGCCAAATCAAAAGTTTATTATAAAAACTTACAAACATTTATACAACAATTACTTACACGTTAGACGCAGGAAGAAGACTAAATTTACAGTTGTTTACCACATATCTTGATGAAAAACAATTTAACTATAAACTCCAGTTGCCAAATGGCGGATTCACATACTCGCCGACCGTGAAGTAAATAGCCTGGGGATGAGGGCCGGTCGCAAAAATGCTGAACGCGCTCTGATTGGTTGAATTTTAAATCTCCGTTCACCTGGTTAGTTTTGCACTTAAGGTGGCCCGTACCTATTGATTTGTTTGTTGGGCATGAATTTCAATCGCGTCCTTTTACATCAAAACCTTGTCCGATTTCTGAGAAATTTGCAGCCATTTGTCTACAAGCCTTGAAATTTGTACCGGTAATTATTTTTCTGCGAATTAGATCAGGTAATTCGAGATATCAGACGATTTTTAAAAATGGCTTTTTGAGAAAAATTGGTCATAAATCCAAAATTCCAAGGTGAATTTTTTTCCTATTTCGTCAATCAAGTATAAAGGCATAGAGGTCTACATAGAACATGTATCGTGCCAATTGGTGCCTTAGAAGTTGCGATACAAAATTTGTGCTGCCTGTTACGACGCAAAATTATGTAGTCAAAACTACCGCCAAAATCTCCACAAAATTTCAAAAGCAGCGAGAACTATATCTGCTGTAAGAAAGACAAATACCTATTGTAACTTGTAAACATAATTTGGAGAGATGAGAAGCTAAACGCCAATGTTATCCTCAAGCAAACTTGGGGAGTAATTTTTGTGACCACGAGGCGAGCGTTGCGAATTTGTATTACTTCGACTTCTACAAATTCTGTCGAATTGTTTCGTGAAATTTTCTCGGTATGGGATAGAACAAGATGTTAACATACCTGCTGCCAAGTGTCGTTGTGTTTGCTGCACTAGGTATAATTCAGTAAGCTTCAAAATTCAGCAACTGCATCGAGTCGACGTTTGAGCTGCCAAGGTAAAGCCCTCATGGTTTGTTAATTTATACAAAACAACACCTTACTATCTGTTGCAAAATTCCACACGGGATTTAGACTCAGAAGCAATTGTATTCAGAGAACTACTGTCTTTATTCCCAAAAGTCTGGATCCCGTGCGGAATTTTGCAACAGATAGTAAGGTGTCGTTTTGAATAAATTAACAAACCGTGAGGGTTTTACCTTGGCAGCTCAAACGTCGACTTGATGAAGTTGCTTACTTTTGAAGCTTACTGAATTATACCTAGTGCAGCAAACACAACGACACTTGGCAACAGGTATGTTAACATCTTGTTCTATCCCATACCAAGAAAATTTCACGAAACAATTCGAAAGAATTTGTAGAAGTCGAAGTAATACAAATTCGCAACGCTCGCCTCGTGGTCACAAAAATTACTCCCCAAGTTTGCTTGAGGATAACATTGGCGTTTAGTTTCTCATCTCTCCAAATTTTGTTTACAAGTTACAATAGGTATTTGTCTTTCTTACAGCAGATATAGTTCTCGCTGCTTTTGAAATTTTGTGGAGATTTTGGCGGTAGTTTTGACTACATAATTTTGCGTCGTAACAGGCAGCACAAATTTTGTATCGCAACTTCCAAGGCACCAATTGGCACGGTACATGTTGTATGTAGTCCTCTATGCCTTTATACTTGATTGACGAAATAGGAAAAAAATTCACCTTGGAATTTTGGATTTATGACCAATTTTTCTCAAAAAGCCATTTTTAAAAATCGTCTGATATCTCGAATTACTTGATCTAATTCGCAGAAAAATAATTACCGGTACAAATTTCAAGGCTTGTAGACAAATGGCTGCAAATTTCTCAGAAATCGGACAAGGTTTTGATGTAAAAGGACGCGATTGAAATTCATGCCCAACAAACAAATCAATAGGTACGGGCCACCTTAACGTTAAGGCGGTGTTACACGAGACGATTTTTAACGACGATTTTCAGCGCAACGGCGTTGCGTTAAAAATCTTTCTCGTGTAACATGACACTTGGAACGATTTTCCTTGCAATTTTCGCTTCGGCAACGCGTTGCGAGTTTTTGAATCCAAGTCAGAAACTCGCAACGCAAGCCATTTTAAGTTGTTGCAACGTTACGCGGAAAATCATCGTTAAAAATCGTCTCGTGTAACACCGCCTTTAAGGTGATGTTACACGGGTCGATTCGCAACAACGATTTTCCAAATGTTGCCGCCCGTAAAGGTTATGCCGTGGAAAAATACAAAGCCAGAGTTATAAACTCTGACAAAAAGCAACCTTTTAGCAAAATATTCTTGCCTAGTGAACAAGTTGCAAATGTTTGATATGAATTCTAAAAACTTTGAACCCAATTAAAATTATCAATCTGATTAAGAGTTGCAACGGCATTGCGTTAAAAAATCTTTCTCGTGTAACATGACACTTGGAACGATTTTCCTTGCAATTTTCGCTTCGGCAACGCGTTGCGACTTTTTGAATCCAAGGTCTTCCTAAAGCTAAAGGTTTGCGGTGTCACCTCGGGAAAAAGCTCGCATTTCGTCAGAATTCACATTATAACAAATTCTACATCGTTTGAAAGCTGTAAAAAAGGTAGAAAATGATGATATATTTAATTTGTTTTATATATATATATATAAAAGTGCATCGATAGTTTTTGAGATTTTAAAACAAAATCATAGCTTTTTACTCGCAGGGATATCAGTACAAAGCAATTTTCAGCTTTTCAAAAACGTTTTTCGCTTTAGAAAATCATAAATTGCTTTGTACCGTTAATTAATGATTTTTTCTTTGGGCCTCTAGAATAGGCAGATTTTGCAACATTTGATGGCGTGTAACTCATTAATATGCACGGTGACCCCCAATTTTTTCCTTGGATTCTAGCTCCCTGTGATGGGTTCTTTGATACCCATGTGGTTTTTGTCCAAAAAAATTACCTTCCCATTAGTAGGCACCAACCTTAAAACAAAATCATAGCTTTTTACTCGCAGGGATATCAGTACAAAGCAATTTTCAGCTTTTAAAAAACGTTTTTCACTTTAGAAAATCATAAATTGCTTTGTACCGTTAATATCTCTCACGGAGTAAAATCCGTGACTTCTGACGAAATGCAAGCCAGTTTTTTCGGCCGAGGTAACACCGCGAAACTACAGGGTACAACGGAGTAATAAGTGTCTCCATTGTCAAAAGCTGCAACCGTTATATTTTTCACATATATAATTCACTTTTAGATGCAAATGAGTAAAATATGCTAATGACAAAATAGCCGCATGTTAATGATGTAAACGCACGAAACCGCAAGCTTTGATTATTTAGATGAGTATGATAAATCATATAAACGATCGAACAACAAAAACTCAAACTTATTTGAAAAGGGTCATAAATGTAAACTCATGAACTATAAATTTCAGAGCCACCTTGTCAACTTGTTGCGTGCGGTTTCGTGCGTTTACATCATTAACATGCTATTTTGTCATTAGCATATTTTACTCATTTGCATCTAAAACTGAGTGAGTTATGTGAAATCGTTCTAATAGCCCATTTTTAATGTTCTGATTGTGTTGTTGCACACAAAGCAGTTCAAAAGAGTAAATGAAAGGGAAAACCTACATAGCACTCTGTTGGTGTAATGTTTCGATTCAGAAAACCTATTGTTTTCTATTGTCTTTCGTTCTATAGTGTATTATGTGTTTTGTATTATATCTTTATGAATATATATTACATCAACTGCGTGCTACGTAATCCCTGCCTCGATGAATAACCTCTCTTGATCAACTTCTTTCCCGGACCTTCATTTTGATGCGACTTCTCAGTGAAATTGTGCACTTTTTTATACCATCCTCTCATTTTCATGATGACTTTCATTTAGTTCCACATCATCTTCATTAGTCGACTGGACTGGTTTTCTACAACAGTTTATCTTGTAATCTTCAGGCCAGTCTTCCACTTGTTGCACAGTTTGTGGCATTGGAGAGTAGAGTGTTTCAGGCAGCCATAATGCGATTAGACCTGCAGCAATGCCCAGAACACCAAAGATGACCAGTGGTAGAGTTCTGTCAATACCAGGAAGATCGGCCTACAATGAGGACGTCATAAAATCATTTGTGACCATAACCTACACCCAGTTATCAAAATTTCTATTTCTAATTTGATTTTGTCTGGTTTCTAGCAATTTCTGAAGAAATGTGAAAAGATCCCTTTTCCAATTCCAAATCCAGTCTTACGATCCGATCCGTACAACATATTAGCAATATTCATATTATAGAGACGGGAACCTCGTCTGACAGGAAACTTGTCCTATCTCCCCGACCAAAACGACGAGAAAATTGGACGGATAACTCGTCTTAGATATGATGAAAAACCGTGCTAAATCCAATAAGACGAGGAAATCGCGACGCGTACGGGTTGTCTGTTTATAAATATTTTTGATGATGGGCGTGGCAGTGATGAAATTTCACACCTAAGAGGGACCAATAAATAACGTATCATTTTGGTTCGGTTTCTCGATTTTATTTGTACTTTGACACAAGCATCAAACGCCATCTGCTCGTATGAGTTTATGCATGACCACGTCGTCATATCATATACAAATGGTATAAGGGGATTAAAATAAAATCAATCTTTGAAAAAAAGCATTGTTGTTGATCTTATACCCTAAAAGGGGACCACAAAACCTCAGCTGGTGGGCATTCTTCGTCATTATCACCCTAAGCGGGACCAAAACACTGATTTCAAACCCTAAAAGGGACGACGAGGACCCCCACCCCCTCAGTTTATAAGGGAGTATATAATGAGTCCCCCGGGGAGTAAAAACGCAAAAGACCAACCAGTAACACAAAGTAAGGGGCCAAGATTCCACCAGCACGAGCCATCATTGATGCAACACCAAGACCAAGATTTCTGTAAAACAATGAAATACACTGAACAATGCTTTCCAATTCAATCTAATAACACCAATGACAATGTCCAAGACACGATGATTAACGGTCATCTGGCTCGTCCCCACATTTTATCTTAAGTCTGTTCTAGGTGAATTAGATATTTTTTAATGAGTTGTAAAAGCGAAATGCAAGGTCATACTTAATTACATACATATTTTTTCAAAGCCCCTTAAAATATACGAAAAAAGCATTCAATAATTCACCATTTTTTAGCCACAGGCAGCCCAAGCTCTTATTCTGTGGCATTGTATTACAACGAACGATTGTTTTAACTGAACATTAACGGTCATATTTTACATCCTTAAAATATTGTACGTACTTATGTGAATAAAACTGACTTAACTCGATAACATGTTGTGTCATATATTACTTGGCCGAGTTTGAAGCCATTTGGGTGAGTTTTCACTGAGTTATCCTTGTTTTGCTCCCCCCACTTATAGCAAGCCATCTCTCTGTCCTCTGATATAAACATGGAAGCCAGCCAATCAGCGCCCGCGTTATATCTCAAATATTTGCTGGGAGCGAAGCGAGCAGCAACACTATTCTTGGTGTGGGATTCCTGTGCGATTTATGACGTCACCTTAATATTGATCCACGAACTCGATTTTTATGTACGGTGGTATGTTCATGGCGAACCTTGACGTCACAGGGATGAATTGGGATTCCTGTGCAATTCCATTCGAGAGGTTTTATGTTTCTCGAAGTATACATGAGGGTTACAAAATGCTAAGTGTATTTTTTCGAGAGGGAATGTTCTGTTACGGGTCATATTGCATATTACTGTTCGAGTCGAAGCTTGTCTACGAATCAATTCAAGCCAAGATAATAAGTATGAAGTGAGGTCGCGCTGAGAATCTCTGCAATATATTTGGTTACCCTATGAAAGAAAATTTTATACTTTGTATGTGATGGAATTGTATTTATCATTCGTTTAATTTAAAGCGTCAAATACAGTAGACAATGCGGTATCTTTGACCGTGATACAACGTACAACTAGCTTTTTAAAATCAGTTAGTTTTATAATCATTGCCAACTAACGCTAGCCGTTTGTGATTGTTTGAAAAATTGCTTTTACTCAAAGTGCTAAATATTTTGAACTGTGACAGTGTGTCCGACACTGATCCTGGAGAATCATGTTTTGTAGTTCAACATTGAAGGTCAACTAGCAGTGTTCGTCACACAACGCACAAGAGATAGACAAGAAACATTTCATATATCAGAGAAAGCGGTGTACTTTCGTGAGTTTTAGGGGAACAGTTCTGCTAACGTGGATACACCAGCTGTTTTCTGCTCGCAGCACTTCACTTTCTATTAGAAATGGCTAGTTTATAAGTATAGGATAAAGAATGAGAGAGAGTGTTTTATCGGATATAAAGATCCGAGCCGCAGGCGAGGATCTTTATACCGATAAAACACGATCTCGAGTTCTTTATCCGACTTAAAAAACTCCAACACATATTTGAGTTGTTCCCGGAAAAAAAATTAAAAATATCGTTATTTATCTTAGAGAAAATCGAGGTTAAAGTTGATGTAAATTAGGACGAATCTTTATGAGATATAAAACACTCGTCACGGTTGCGATTTTCATTGTGTTTGCCTTATGAATTATTAATTAGTTTTTTAAATAAAAATAAACAGCGGGTAAAAAACCATGATGTAATTAAATATTCCAATTTTAATTATCATTTATACTTGACAACAAAGCGCGTAATGAAAGTCTATTGATACCGCAAAAATTCTAATTTAAACAAATTATCATTTGCTTCAAAACAAAGAACATAATCCAGGTCTATTGATGTCGCAAAATTTCTGACTTCAATTAAATTATCATTTGCATGATAACAAAGCACATGATCACAATCTCTGATTAATGTCCCAACAATTCTAATTTGAATAAATTATTATTTGCTGGAGAACAAAGCGCGTAATAAAAGTCTATTGATGTCGCAACAATTCTAATTTGAATAAATTATCATTTACTTGACAACAAAAAGCGTAATAAAAGTCTATTGATGTCGCAACAATTCTAATTTGAATAAATTATCATTTACTTGAAAACAAAGCTCGTAATAAAAGCCTATTGATGTCGAAACAATTCTCATTGAAAAAAGCATCATTTGCTTGACAACAAAACCAGTAATGAAAGTCCATTGATGTCGCAACAATTCTAATTTCAATAAATTATCTTTTTCTTGAACCAAGTCTATTGATGTTGCAACGATTCTAATTTTAATGAATTATCATTTGCTTGAAAACATAGTGCGTAATAAAAGTCTATTGATGTCCCAACAATTCTAATTTCAATAAATTATCATTTGCTTCACAACAAAGCACTTAATCAAAGTCTATTGATTTCGCAACAATTCTAATTTGAATAAATTATCATTTGCTTGACAACAAAGCGCCTAATCAAAGTCTCTTGATGTCGCAACAATTCTAATTTCAATAAATTATCATTTGCTTGACAACAAAGCGCCTTATCAAAGTCCCTTGATGCCGCAACAATTCTAATTTGCAAAAGTATCGTTTGCATGACAACAAAGCGCCTAATCAAAGTCTACTGACGTTAATTCTTACTTGAAAAAATTATCATTTGATTCACAACGAGTGTAATCAAATTCTATTGATGTCGCAATAATTATAATTGAATACATTATCCTTTGCTTTAATCAAAGTTTATTAATGGCGCAACAATTCTTATTTCAACAAATTATCATTTGCTTATCAACAAAGCGCTTAATCAAAACAAAGGCTATTAGTGTAGGAAATTACACCTTTCGAGAAGAATTAATGAAAAATACCGCTTGCACTTGATAAAAGTAATTAATATTCAGTCTCTTTCATCAAATACGCGCGGTATTTTTCATTAATTCTTCGAGAACTAAGGTGGAATTTCCTATTAATAACACACCTACAAAAAATACGCGTTCCTAATCACAAAAATACAACGGACGAAAAGAACCGCTCTTTTGCATTGACAACATGAAACTGTGAAACATTGACTAACTGAAAACATATTTGTTTACAAAGATTTATCAAAAATTCACATTAATTTTCGAAAATACATAAAAGTTACAAAATTAATAAAATGTAGATTGTTCTGAAAACGAAAATTATATACATTTTTTTCAAATATAATGTTGTTTCAATTTTCTATGATAAGTTTGTAGTCCGGCTAGAAGCGACAATACAATAAAGTCATGAAATGCTTTAAATAACAAAAAATAAAAGGTCCCAAAAGTCCTCCATTTTCGATTCACTGAGGTTTTGCCAAATGTTTTCAAACAATTCACAGTCAAAGTTCCCGGATGTGTGCAATTAATTAATTGCACAGTAGTTAAGAAAAAATTCGGCGTCATCTATTTCGAGATACAGAGATACAGAGATACAGAGATACAGAGATACAGAGATACAGAGATACAAAGATACAAAGATACAAGGATACAAGGATACATCTTTCGTTCTCTTTCTTCGTCATCTTTCAAAATGGCTTAAAAAAAAACTCGAGACGAATAATTCGGAAAAGATATCTCGATAATAATAATAATAATAATAATAATAATAATAATAATAATAATAATAATAATAATAATAATAATAATAATAATAATGTATTTATAAAGCGCAAATACAAATCTGTTCTAAGCGCTAATAAAGAGTACTATAATAATATTGGTAACAAAAGACAATTACAAAGAATAAGCAAATTTGAAAAGGTAAGTTTTTAGTTCAGTTTTAAAAGAGGCCAGACTTGATACATTACGGAGAGATATTGGCAGTGAGTTCCAGAGTTCAGGTGCAGCTACAGAGAAGGAGCGATGGCCATAAGATCTAAGATTATACGACTGTGTTGATAGAAGAACTTGTGATGAAGAACGAAGATTACGTTTGGGTTTATACACTGAAATAAGTTCTTGGATATAATTAGGAGATAGACCATGAAGAGCTTTGAAGGTAAGTAACAGGATTTTATATTTAATTCTAGATTCGATTGGATTCGATTGGATTCGATAAAGATTTCTGGCTTTAAATGCAGGTTCCGGTTCCTCGTTCGAAGACATCTTGGAAATGAATCGATTGAGTCTCGAGTTTTTTTTAAGCCATTTTGAAAGATGACGAAGAAAGAGAACGAAAGATGTATCCTTGTATCTTTGTATCTTTGTATCTCTGTATCTCTGTATCTCTGTATCTCTGTATCTCGAAATAGATGAAGCCGAAAAAATTCAAAGCTCGGCAGCCAATCAGAAACGAGTATTTTTTGTAGGTGTCCGTATTAAACGGGTAATTTTATAGGCATTTTTTCGGCCGGGATAGAATTACATGTCCAAAATAACCGGGTGTGCTTACGCACACAGGTTCCACTGTAACATGGTAAAGCAGCGACTGATGTAAAAAAGCACTAAATAATTCTTCAAAATCAATCAAAACTTGCCTGATGACAGTTGGATATAATTCCACAGTGAAGACATAAACAGCCATAAAGTTGTTGGACACACAGACTTTTCCAATCATGGCCAAAGCGGTAATCGCTGAATTGTATTCTATGAAACAAAGAATTGCTTGAGAATTTGCACAGGTCACATTACACTTGTCCCAGTTTCACAAAGCCTACGTAACTTACGAGTACTCATAAGTCCAAAAAGCGAAAGGTTTTTATGACCCGGTTTAAATACACGGCAAAACTGTTGCCTACAACTGTCACATGCAACTTGCTTACACCTTGACTTGCGTCTGATTGTAGTATTGTGAGTACCAAAGTTGTGCCGCGTAAATCAGACGCAAGTCAAGTTGCAAGCAAGTTGCATGCGACAGTTGTAGGCAAAAATCGAACCAAATCTTTTGGTTTATCCTCGGATTTTAGAGTAGCATTACTGCATCCTAATATCTCCGACACTCATTCACACTCGCTACCACTACATTCGATAATACTCCACATACAACACTCAACTATCACATGTTGATTTTTGCTGAGGGAAGAAAAACCGGAGAAAAACTAACCCTCGTGACATGGTAGAGAACAACACATCAAACAAACCCAACTCACATATGATCCAGCTTTCGAGCCGGGACTCGAAACCGGACCACAGCGGTGAGAGGCGAGTGGCTTAACCACTACGTCACCCATGCCATGCAAAAATTGGGCCCTGCAAAACGGTCTTTACGAGGATTTAAATCTATTATTGTAGACATTTTGAAAAGCACGGAAGCTTTTATTTTGCAATTTCTACCTCTTTTGTCAGGTTTCGGAGCAATTCCCATGTTTACCATAAAAAGTTTTGTTACAAACGTGTTAACTCGTAAGTTACGTAATCTCTGTGTGAAACGGGGACCTGGGGCTCGTTTCTTGAAAGACTCGATAACTTTAAGGGGCCCGTTATCGGCCGATAAAGTTAACGGGTGTTTCTCGAAGCTCATGTGATTTTCAATTTCTATGGTTTTACAAGCAAGTTTACGAGAGCGCGCGTCGCGAGCATTTCCGTTGTTTTTCCCGTAAATTAACGCCCGTAAAGTTGTCGGGTCGACTTTTACCGCGACGTTGTTGCGTCAAAAATTGGTGCACTGTTTCCTGACATGCTTGGTTACAAGATGTTGATGGCAACAATGTATGTTGTGAATTTTGGATGCTCGTTCAAACCCTCACTGAAAGACATTGCTGCAATAATGTTGCGTTTAAAATCGTAGTCGTGCCAGCCATGGTACGTTACATTGAGCAAATCCAAGTGTCATGTTACACGAGAAAGATTTTTAACGCAACGCCGTTGCGCTGAAAAATCGTCGTTAAAAATCGTCTCGTGTAACACCGCCTTAACGTCACCTTTAGCTTTGAACTCGGCAATTTTAGTCTTTATCCTATAACGATACTTCATGTTTACTAACAAACGAATTGTAATGCTAATATGCCAACCATTTTCACAATAACTTTTCAAAGTTGCTTTGAAAAAATAGCCAATCGCTCTCTGGTTGGCACATGAACGATAAAGGCTTACGTCACACGAAGTATCGCTAAAAGTTTCAAGCAAAATGTAACATCTACCTTGCTTTGAGGGAAATGCCAACACGAGCATACAAGCAACTCCGCCAATGATTTCAAACGCGCAATACGGAATGCGACGGCCAAATCTGCATGAATGAAAAATAACCATGACTAAAAAGTGAGCAAAATGATAAAAATGATCATGACAAACTCGTGAAACAATGATAGTTTTCATATCCACTTACCGACCAAGCAAATACCAGCATATCAAAGCACCAGGAATCTCAATGATACATAAAATAAAAAAGTTCAAGTACAAGTCTCCACCGAGGTTTTTGGCATAGAGATTGATACCAAAGAACACAACAGCATTGACGAACCTATAAAAAATAAATTAAAAAATATCTTTATATTCTTATTCAGAGACTAGACAATCACATAATCTTAGGGTGGTTATTGTAGTGGAACTCGATTCTAACTTTATAGCGGTTGCACGCAAGGTACAAAACAATTTCAAAGACTCGTCCAGGGACTTAAAGCCTTCCGCGCTCAAAGTGCATCCTTTTTGTACAATTGGTATATTACGCGCGCTTTGATTGGTCGAAAACCGTGTGATTACAGTACAACGCATAGTTGACGTCACTGAATTTTACGCACGCTCTGATTGGTTGAAATGTTTCGATGAATATTATATAAAACAAAATAGATCTCATTTGTAGACTTCGTCTCGTGGCGTACTTTTTTATTCTCATCACATTTTGACGTCATCTGTGCATTTATTATAGTACAGACGCACGGATGGAACATATTGTTTTTAAGAGACCTACACGTACTTTTACAAGGACAAAGACCTAGAACATTCTGAGATTACCTACCAGTTAAAAGTACAAATAATTGTTCTTTTCCGAAGCTTTGGAGTCCTCATTAAATCCACAAACTTCATCCCATCAGCGGTCTTCGTACGGGACTCGGATTTCTTTGTTTCTCTTATAAGATTACCAAGACGTTCATAATTCACCGGAACGCCATTTCTGACTGCGAATTTTTGCAAAATGTCTTGAGCTTCGACTAGACGATTATTCGCAATAAGCCATCGGGGGGATTCAGGAATTACACTGAAATTATAAGAGCCATCACTCAACTGATACTGACACTCAACGCTAAAGAAAAGATTCGGGTCGTTTTAAAATTAGAAAAAAATATCTACCTGAAGGTGATACGTTACTTTCAGCGTATATAGTGTAACATAGCGCAATTATGGCAACACGTCGCAGGTTTTTGAACCAGCTTCAAAAACTCACATTGCTACCATCACAGGAAACACAAGCTCAAAACTAGAGCCATTTGACTGGATTTTTGAGCTCAGAAAAGAATTTCAAAATTACTTCAAGCGGCGAGAACAAAAATCCAAGAACAAAACTGATATTATGTCATTTATTTGTAAATTTAGCTTGTAGCCACGAAGTGGCATTGGCTACATTGTTGTCATCAATTTCGTGCAGTCGTGCTTGCCATGTTGCACTATGCCAATAATGTGCGCTAAAAATTGCCCTTGAAGCATCGCCTTTAAGCCCGCCGCACACGTTGAGAAACTGTGTGAGGACACTGCCACACAAGGCACTTTTCTCGTATGCTCTTTTTTGCATGTTTGATATTTTTGGCCTCGCGTAGCCAAAGATCCAACGTCTGAGCTAAGTGCCTCGCGTGCAAATAAAAAAAGATGAAACTACAGAATGTCGTACAGCTACTTCTCCGTACGTCCTTATGGAAAGTTTCCTTACGCAGTTTCTCAACGTGTGTGGCGGGCTTTAGACGATCAAAATCTTCGTGGTAGGGTGACGGACACCCTTTGGGACGCAATTTTGTACGTCTCATGATTTGATGGATCAGTGTTGAGACGGCCGTTCTTCAGTCAAATGGCAAATTGCACCACAGGTAGCCCAAGCTCACTATTAGTGGCTATTTATAAGAGAATGTATGGCACTCAATATCACTCAAAATTTCTGTCTTAATTTTAATAAAATTCCATGAGACTTCTAGAGTATGTTGTTCATGCTTTCTTCTAACCTCTGAATGAGTTTCAGTGAAATTCGTCGATTTTAACTGCTCGCCCTAAGCCACTCAAAAATGGAGAGAAGTCTCTCTCCTCTACATTCTCTTATAAATAGCCACTAATAGTGAGCTTGGGCTACCTGTGATTGCACGACAGCTGGAAGTGATGGTCCCTGACGGTATGTCTGACTCGGTATCAAATAAGTTAAATAAACTGCCACTTACTTCCAAAAGAGAATAAGTGGTGTTGCAGGTAGCGAAACAGCCGCCATCAAATATCTCCAATCTCGTATAAGATAAGCAAGCAATGAAAGTGTTGTGAAGCCAAGACTGACAAAGATGTTACAAAGGAAGCCCGCAGCCGTTCTGTGCTTAGTGACGACCAGTTCCATACAGTACACATAGCGTACCAATAGACAACCTGCGTTCCCCATTCCAGCAAAGAATCGCAGAATTGTAAACAGGGACAAGCAGTCGGCAAATCCTGAAGTTGTGCCGCAAACAACCTGAATAACGTAAAAATGAAAGACGTGGGAAAATTACATGGTCAATCAAGGCGCGAGCCTGGTTGCATGAATACGATACATAATAAAGGAATGAAAGAGTAAGGGAGGAAGGAAAAAAGGAAGGAAGGAGGGAGGGAAGGAAAAAGAAAGGAAGGATCGAAGGAAGCGTATCACAATGATACAAGGAATCATATCATAATCAGACAAGTGGTAAATGAATATGAGGGAATGATAGAATGAAAGAAAGCTAGAAGACAGAAAAAAGAAAAAGATGAATGAAACAATAAATGCATGCATGAATGAATGAATAAATGAATGATTGAATTAATGAATGAATGAACACAAGTTCATAAATACATGAAGGAATGAGAGAATGAATGAATGAATGAAAAAGAAAGAAAAACGAAAAATGAGTGAACCAATGAATCAATGAATGGATGGATGGATAAATGGGTGGATGGATGCATGGACAGGTATTATTAATTTTTGCACTAAAGCCAGGTTTTTATTAGCATTGGAAGCATGAAGCCAAAGCAACATACATTGACTCAGTAATGTACTGCCCTTTTTACTCTCCCACACCTAGGTGAGAAATGCTGAGTTTGTGTATGTTACTTCCAATTCTGCTTCACTTGTGTAAACCAGGCCTAACTGGTGTAAATCAGGCCAAAAAGAGTACTGTTTGTTGTGATACAACAATTTTTGCTGCAAAAAAGAAGCAAATAATAGATGAATGAACCAGGAGCTCCTTTCTTGAAAGACTGGATAACTTTACAGGGCTGTTAATTTATCCAACAGGAAAAATTATGAAAGTGTTCACACATCAATAAACTTGCCTGTGAGGTTAAATCATAGACATAGCTACCATAATGGACCTATGTATACCTCAAAAGCTTGGAGAATACTAGCAAAGTATTGATTACTGGGGAATTGGGATCATATTCTCTTCAGTGGCTGTGCATAACTCCCAAAAATCATGGCTATACCACCAAAAGAAACTGAAAATAATATGCACTTCAAGAAACACCTCTATCAGGTATGGGCCATAAAGTCATTGGGTCTTTCAAGAAATGGGCCCCAGAGTTGAAAAAGGAATGCTTCTCTTCTTACAAGCAGCACTATGCTGATGAATACTGAAATCCTCCTGCCAAACTTGTCTGATAGGAAACTAAAAAAAAGTGATCCAACAAGAAGTCCAGCCATGTAGACAGCTTGTGTCATAGCTTTGAGATGAGACTGATCACATATCAGATTCCACTAAAAAATCAAAAGTCAATATAAGCCTATTATATTGAGAAGGAAAGGGGGGGGGGGGAACAAGGGAGATGGGGAAAGAATGGAGATGAAGAAAAGGGACAAATTTGGTTTCTAAGGGTTTTTGCCAAATAAAGTAAAAGTAAAGTAAACGAACATATTTTACGTCGATAACTTGTGACAGTAATTTTGGTAACTGATAAACTTGAGGTTGACGGTACGCTCATTTTACTCCCCTCTCTCCATCAGTGCTCCGTTTTAAGGGTATTTAAAGCTAATTAAAGCTACACAGAAAGGAAAGAAGTTGAAACAAGGATGTGAGGTCACTGGAGATCGAGCTAGGGACCTCTCGCACCAAAGGCCACACACTAACCAACTGTGCCATCCTTGCTCCTAAATCTCATAAGAAGATTCATGATCTTCAAAGAAATCCATGTTTTGTATTCAGTGTAAATACTGTATTCACCTTCCTGGAATTCCCCAGAATTCTTCACAGTTTTGTATCAAGTGAGGTCATTTATGGGATAAAAATATTAAGAAATGATGGCATTCATTGGAACTCTTGCATTTATATGAAGAAAATGTTGATTATGTCATTCTAGAAGTAGTGGAGAAGTTTATTTTGTAATAGTGTTTCTTTTGCATTTTAATTTCAAAGGTATTGCACTCATTTTTGGCTGAATTTTTTCATCTATAAAGGCTAGTTCCCTTTGATATTCCCACTCGACATCACTTGCATGCACTAAATCATAATGAATTCTGGGAAACTCGAAGAAGGTGCATTTCCTAGATTCTTGAACAAGGTGGTATTTAATTGAGAGAGTGGGCATATTTGAATGAGTACTTAAATATTAAAAACATTGTGCCATAATTCTGTAATAAAATAGAAGTTTTATGCCATCTTCGATTCTATTTCTATTGCTTATTACATAAATGGAGGGATTGAGGGGTGATTAATCAAGGGTGGAACATTTAATTTGGATGAGTCACAATAAAATATTATCTAAACCAATCTTAATAGGTGTGCTATCTAATAAACTACACATTAGAGAAGGTGTTTTAAAATTATTTATAATTCCTTTGTGGAAACTGTCAAGGGATCAATAGTTTTTTGACCCCCCCCCCCCCCCCCCAACTTCCCCAGTAGTTTTTATTTTTTTTAGGGGGGATTAGTTTTTGTTTTTGTTTTTGTTTGTTTTCGTTTCGTTTTGTTTTTTTTGTTTTTCAGCAGGTATTTTGTGCTTAGGGACTGGTCATTATTTATAGAGAGAGGGGGCTGGTGCAAATGAAAAAGGTACTGCTCAATTTCTTATGGTCCCTCCCCCCTTTCTACATACATGCACATATAAGACTCTCACATAGTGTGCATAAAAATATGTGACCCACCCCCTATTTGCACCAGCCCCTCTCCCCCCTCCCCCCCCCCCCTCCCTCCCCCCCACTCAATAAATAATGACCGGTCCCTTATAGCACTGTCAGCTAATCCCAGCACTAACGATACAGTTATAAGATCATAATTTACAAGCGGTATTCAAGACTGTTTAAATTTTACATAGAGACAATAAAGTGTAGATATAGTGTGCTATTACGATAGTCGGTCAGATATCATAATATGTCATTCAATTTGAGCGGTAGCCAAACAAACAAAAGTAATAGTAAGGAGGCCACATTTTAATCACGAATAGTAATTCACTGTGTAAATTTACCCAACAAGAAATTTTCCTGGTACGGAATCGAAAAGATGTTTCAATTAACTGATTATAACTTAAATATTTAACGTAAGACTTAATTGTTCGGAGGTTATGAATATTAAACTTTATACATATTTCATGGTGTTTTCCTCACCTTGGTAGCCGCACTGGTGAAAGTACTTTTGAAATGGTACGCAGTGCAGTTCTTACAACAAGTATTAACTGCACATGTGGTAACATTCGTTGCATCAAACAACAAAGAATTCTTGGTTTGAGTACACACGAATCCCGGGGTCGCGCCGTAGAAGACTTGGACAAGATTTTGTGCTCCAGTGGGAACAGACAGTAAACACATGAAAGCATAAAGACATCCAGTATATCGTCCAAAGCCACCAACTAATGTCAAAAGATCATCGAAATGGACTGCTTTCTTGCTGAATCCAGTTGTTCTTTGTGCTTCATTTTCATCGGCCATGTTTACATTAGAACATCAGATATGCCACAGGTAACCCAAAGTCATGAATGAATGAATGAAAAAATATGGGGAGGTGGAAATAGGTGATGCACCTGTCAATGCCAAGCCCCAGGGTCCGGTTGTACGAAGGGTGAATAGCGCTATCCAGCGGATAAATCCTTATCCAGCGGATAAAATCTATACAAAATCTATACAGTGGATAACTCTTATCCGGTCGGGTGGATAACCTTATCCAACCTTCGTACAACCGGGCCCAGGGGAGGCCTCCGGGCATACCAAGGGGGATTTGACATTACCCACCGGGCGCCTTATGCATGTCAAAAATGCCCTGGGTATGCCCCCCGGGGCTTAACATTGACAAATGCATTAGCCGGCGGGCGGGGAAATGGAATGGAGAGCCTTGCCTTTTATATAGCCCCCGTTCTCCTCTCTCCCACTAGACCTGGCTTGAGTAATATTTGTCTAGGCTTCAATATTGATAGGTAGAGGTTATTTCGCGAGCTTCAGAACGACATTTCGCGTCCAAGGACCCCATTATTAGACCTAGATTTTAGGTTTTAGGGGTAGATCCTATCCCAGTCCCTAGCCCTAAACCTAACCTTTATCTGGCCCTAATAACGGGACCTTTTGACGCGAAATGTCGTTCTGAAGCTCGCGAAATAACCTCTCCCATATTGATAGGCTGGTTCTACAAACAAAGGGTTGTAGGTTGTAAAGAGGGCTTCCTGTGGTGAATGTTGAATAGGTTCATGGGTTTCCTGTGGCGCAAAAATTGTCGATTGCAAAATGGCGGACATTCAGAAAGATAAAGATCGTCGCAAGTCCGCTGGATTTCTGTCCGATTGCTTGGCAAAATATCATTATTATTTAAGGACACGACCGGTATTAACAAAATCTATCACCAGGTAATTTTTTCGCCAGTTTAAGACAAGCTTCCCCAGTGAATTGCTCATTTGGTAAACCAGTCTAAATTTCTTCGTTTTCTTCTAGTTCAATTACTGCTGGACTTGGACAAGTGATATCTCAAAAATTGCGCGGTACAAATGGTGGCAAGGGACTAAATTATCGGTCAATTGCAGCTTTCTCGACTTTTGGGTAAGATGACGTGTTCCTCATTTGCAATCATTCCCAGGGGAATGGCAACCATGTTGGTGGTAACATCAACATGGCTGCCGTGTCTTTTGTTCAATTCACTCTCCTGGAATTATTGCAATCTAAGAATAGAACTAGGAAAATTATTAATTAACCTTTTTACATTTGTAGATTCACCATTACTGGGCCATTTGTGCATTATTTCTACCATGCTCTAGAACAAGTAATACCCAAAGGATCAAGTTATAGCAGTGTAAAGAAACTAGCTTTAGATCGACTTATCTTCTCTCCAATCTTTTATGCTCTGTTTTTCTACATCATCACATTATTGGAGGTAATATGCAAATTATTTTATATGTAAAGGCAATAAAATAAAAAATAAATAGACACTCCCCTGAAGGGGCTTTTCTGCAGTGACAATCACTCCACACTCACTACCACTACATTCCATATACTCTACATACATCACTCAACTCACATGTTGATTTTTATGGAGGGAGGAAAACCGGAGAACCCGTGAGAAAACCCTCGCGGCAAGGGAGAGAACAACACATCAAACAAACTCAATTCACTTATGGCCCGAGCCAGGAATTGAACCCAGACCACAGTGGTTAAGGCAAGCAGTGAACTGCTACACCACCTTTGCCACTGCAATGGCAAATGTTTCTGGTGAAACAAGAAGGGATGCATTTGTGTGGAAAGTCTGAACTGGAGCTCATGGTTAGTTTTTAGATCATCTTCCACATTATTTACGATAATTATTATTCATAGGGTCAGTCATGCCGAGCAGCTGTCAAAAAAGTACAAGATAATTTCTGGATTGCATTTAAAATGAGTTTAAGAGTGTGGACTATCATTCAGTATGTAAACTTCACCTATGTACCACCTGAGGTAAGATTACACAGTCATTTAGTAACTGCTATAACATAATAGTCCAGTTTCCAACTATAGGGACCACTGAGCTTCTTGACAAAAGGTGCATTTATGCAAGGTTAGCCTCCTTTTCAAGAAAGACCCATGGGAATGAAATCAATTTCTTTATTGTTCTTAGTCAAAATATTTGCTTTTGTTGCTGGTATTTTTGAATAATTTACCTTGACTCGAGGCTCTGTGCCAATGCGTCTGTTTTTCTCATTTTACAGCAGTATGATCATACTCAAAAAAGGTCTATTATGGTACATGTAGATTTAGGTGTTTTATGAATGACTATAAATTGTTCACTGTTGACCCAATAAAAACCAAACCTCAGAATTTTGTATAGCTTGATATGCTATATGCCTATACTAGCTCTGGCTATAGGGACTAGTATTCAGTCCACTGCTCAGATATAAAAGTTGACAATAGCTATATATTGTTTCAACTACCAAGAACAATATGGACCACAATATAAACTACTGCCATTGCAGCTGCACTAGTAAATTACAAGTGTAAATAATTTAGTATTATTGAGGTCACTACAGTACCTCATTGATGAGTCAGTGTCTAGAGGTGACTGTTAAAATTGCATTTCATATTTTAATGGTCTCCGTTTTCTTTCACTAGTACCGAGTACTGTTTGCAAATATGGTTGCTCTTGGATGGAATGTCTACATGGCCTCAAAAAATGCAGGAAAATGATGCATTAACAAGAATACCATACATGAAGATGATATTCAATGATTTTGATATTTTTAAAGCATACTATAGCTAGGTACTATTTTTTACAACCATTTTTGATAATATTATAATAAGCAAATTAATAACCATATTCCAAGGGTAGATTTATGCCATAAGCCATTTTTCTCAATTTGCAATAAAAAACTTTGTGACAGGTTGGAGGTGGTCAGACTAGTTCAAATGACACTCCACTTTTGAAAAGACAGTAATTTTATCATAAAAAAATAAGGAATTTATTCTTAAAATTTGTTATAATTCAACATAAATTAATGCATTCTCAGGAAATTAAAATAGATCCCAAGCTTTTGGATTAACATACAGTACAATCAAATTTTAACATTACATGTATTAATAAAGAATGTTATCTATGAGTTTAATGAAGTATGAGTTTAAATGATTTCAAGTCTCAATGATGTAAGATAAGTTACAGTAGGTAATTGACTCATGAATAGACTACTATACAGTATGTGACAAGAAATATCACCATTGAACACATTAAAAATAGTGACACATTGTACACATTGTGTCTCAGTTTAAATACCAAACAATGTCTTTTTAGTTTACTTTGATGTCATCTTAGACTTGAATTATCATCATCTTCATCTTCATCATCTGCTTCTTCATCTGGAGCACACTGTCAAAAAACAAAAAAACAAAATGGCCCCAAGTGGTGTAGATGGTTGCAGTGTAGAACAGTTGCCATTGTGACCTTGGAAAAGTCAGTGTTACAGTAGAGCAGATTTCATATGATTCTGAAAATGGTAGCTCACAGCCATGACATGGTTACACAGCAGTAATTTTCGAATGTTTTTATAGACATCACAGCACTGACATGGTCATGGTATGGTACAGTCCATTTCACACTCATGAAATCTGCTCTAGTGCCTTGTTATACACCCTTCTAATAAATGCCACAACGTATCGTTTTCCACAATTGATGTCAAATTTATTCTTTTGAAACTTGTACAATGTGAATACAATTGAAAAGAATAAATTTGACGTCAAGTGCGGAAAACAAGCATTGTGGGATTTATTAGAAAGGTGTATAGCAAACCCTGTCTTGATCAGTGCTTTGATTCATTTAAGACACCAAATATTGACCAATCAAAATGTCAGCACACAGCATGGCAAACACACCATGTCTCTGACTTTTCCATGGTCATACAAAAACCCAAGGAGTATAACATTGATGTTGTTCTGGATGTCTGTTAAACCCTCACCATTAAAAGTGTACCACTTCCACGAGTAACTATGGACCCTATACAGAAGGGGACTTGGTGGAGGGGTGCACACCCCATCCTGAAATGACTTTCAGCTCTTTTCTTCCCAACACGTTTCATCTTGACAGCTGCACCCCTCCCCCAAAGGATAATACTGGATCTCCATCTGTCTCTACTATAACATTGATAAGCAGTTGTACTTACCAGGTACTCCACAAAACACACTTGTGCATCATTGAGTATCATATACTGTAGTGACAAAAAACCTCTGTCGTCCATTCGTACTGAAATCTTGGAAGACAAATGAAGGGCTTTGGTAGATGGTTTTAGAAGACTAATTTTATACCTGAAAACAAAAAAAGGTTTAAAGTGACAGATCCACTATGATTGAAAGGAATTTCTAACAATATGCTGTCCATTATTTTAGTTCATATTTTAGTTGCATGAAATATGCATTAAAAGCCTTTTGCATTTACCTATTGGTTTGTGTTTTTTCACATTCAAAGGACTCCATCACATCTGAATCTTTAGGAAAATCTGACTGTGATAAAACAACAAATTCAACTTCAATAAAAATTATGCAAGCCTAAAAACTGGATCCTATAAATTGTGCCACCACACATCCATATTAGCAAACTTTATTAGAAGTACCCATCTCCTAAGGCCTTGGTATAACTGTAAATATATGGGTGGCATGGTTGGCTGAGCAGTTAGAGCGCTGGCCTTTCACCGCTGTGGTCAGGGTTCGAGTCCCAGCTCGAGTGCCTGCACTATGTGAATTAACTGAGTTTGTTTGATGTGTTGTTCTCTACCATGCCCACAGGGAGCCCGGCTTGGTGACGTTATAACGAAAACAAAACGATCACGTTACAGATGAAAACCTGTTAATGCCATTACAATAATATTCCAGGCGCCAATCTGTCTGGCCCGTAATCTAACACCAGCCTGAATGTAACGCAATAGTGTAAAATGCCCCCGTAAGAAGAGAGAAAGAAGAGAATTCTCTCCTTCTGTCTACTCTAGCGCGTGCGTTACATCTAACGGTTAATTATTTGAATTTGAACATATTCAATTACACGTCACGTTCAGGCCGGTGTTACATTACGGACCAGATAGACTGGCACCTGGAATATTATTGTAATGGCATTAACAGATTTTCATCTGTAACGTGATCGTTTTATTTTCATTATAACGTCACCAAGCCGGGCTTCCTGTGCCATGCCACAAGGTTTTTTTCTCCAGGTTCTCCAGTTTTTCCTCCCTCAGCAAAAATCAACATGTGAGTTGAGTGATTATTTACAAAATATTTCATGTTGAGGTAGTGAGTGTGAGTCCCCCAATTAGTGCGCGAGCGCTAGAAGACTTGGACACTTAAATAAACAGTTATTTTTAACAATTATTATTATTAATATATTACTTTCACTAAGCTTGCAGTGCAACAACTGCTGGGGTTGACCTTACACCAGGTTGCCATGCATAGTTATCTAATTTGCCCATTGCCTACTTAACAACCTCTTTTTCATCTCTGGACAAGTTACATATATATGGCTAAATTATTGTGACAGTCATGATGTAGGACTCATTTTGTAATGAGCATAAGCATAACTTTATGCTTTGTAATAGTCCCCTTCACAGTTCCCTGTGCCATTTTGAAAGGTACCTGTGCCTTAATTTACATCAAAGCTAGACAAATGGTGTGCGTGCAATGATACATGTAGATACCTTTTTTAACACCTAGGACAATTATTCACAGGTCTATCAATGCAAGCTCACCATTCATCTCGCTTCGATGCAAATGCATGGCTACCTTTCAAGATGGCGAAGAGAACTGTGAAGGGGACTATTACCATCATGATAGTTGAGAATCATCTGATAGTGGTTCGAAATATACTACACACAATATAAGTCTAGTACCATGCTTCCCTTTTTTTGGACTGGTTATCTTAATTATGTTACCTGAAATTGTCAGGAACTCATGGATATTTTATCCACCTTTGATCACAAATAGGTGATCACCTACACTGTACCACCATGAAATAATTTTCCTACTTTATAATTATGACTAATCTAACAATAAAAAGTGAGCAAATTGCAAATTGTGTAAGTCCTGCTTTTTTCACATTAAAAACATCTGGAAAATCTGAAAATTTATTTCATTTGAAGCATGTGAAACGCTAATGTGCATTTTATTTCCTCCAGACTTGATTTTTGTAATTCTCTGTTGTATGGGATGCCTAAATACCTAATTCAAATTTTACAAAAAAAAAATCACTGCATTGATAAATTTAAATTTAAATAACTTTTTAACCTTTTTAAACTGGGGAGTAGCAAAGCATTGATTTGTTGAACTGTTGGATATTGACGCTATATAAAATACTTTTTATTATTATAATTATTATTATTATTATTATTATTATTATTATTATTATTATTATTATTATTATTATTATTATTATTATTATTATTATTATTATTATCCTGACTGCTCTTTCTGCCTTAATCCTGAATCACTCCTCCATGTTGTCGCTGGTTGCCAGCATTACGTTGAACGCTTTACCTGGAGACACGACTCAATTCTAAATTTCATCGCCACTTCCCTTCAACCTGCAATTAATGATCGCTCTTCACTCTATGCTGATGTGAATGGTTATTCGAGTCCTTCAATTATAACTGGTGACACTTTCCGTCCAGATCTTCTTTTTCTAATACATTCCAAGTGCTTGTATGTCCTAGAACTAACAGTTGGGTTCGAATCCAACCTTTGTAAAAATGCAATGCGTAAACGAGAAAAATACAAGAACTTGATTAACGACTTGAGCAGTGACTACAGATGTGTTAAATTTGTTAACCTCTCCATGAGTTCTCTTGGCGTTTTCTCGGATGAATGCTCCACCTTCCTAGACATGATGAATGACATTGGCATTGATAAAAAACAACAACTCTATATTATTAGGAAAACGATAAATCTTGCCATTAGAGCAACATATTATATATTTTGCTGCAGAAATAAGATTTGGAATGACCCAGAACTATTAAAATCCTAATTTTTTTTTTTTTTTTTTTTTTTTTTTTTTTTTTTTTTCATTTAATTGGATTCCTTGTAAATATACATTATATATATTACTCATGTATCAATTCAAGTAGCCAGTTGTTTATTGCCTTACGTAGTGAGATTTACAACTGTATTCATAAGCAAATAAAGTTTCCATTATTATTATTATTATTATTATTATTATTATTATCATCGTTATTATTATCATTGTTATTATTATCATTATTAAACTTCCGTCCTATCACGTTGGAATCAATTCTTTTGAAAGTCTCCACGTCTTGCCTTCGTAATGCCATATACTCCTTCCTAGCGAAAAATAACTTTGTAAATAGTGACATCCAAAAAGGTTTTACACCCAACATGTGTGGAACATTAGAACATACTTCACAAATGGCCAACACCATCATCAAAGCACGCACTAAACAACGTTCTGTCGTCATCACACTACTTGATCTAAAAAATGCTTTTGGTGAAGTACATCACAACCTAATTCAGTCTGTCCTCAGTCCATCACGTCCCTGATCAAATTAAAACATTGGTTAAAGATTTGTATACTGATTTTCAAACATCCATTATCACATCTGATTTCTCAACTCCATATATATCTGTAGGTCGTGGTGTTTTACAAGGTGATTGTCTCAGCCCTTTACTTTTTAACATGTGTTTTAACACATTCATTCAACATATTAAAGATGATCGTTACCGTCAATTTGGTTTCTCATTTAGTCTTCTCAATCCTCTCCATTGGTTTCAATTTGCTGATGATGCCGCTGTAATTAGTAGCCTCGAATCAGAGAATCAACATCTGCTAAATCGCTTTGCCCTTTGGTGTAAATGGTCAAACATGTTCATCAGAGTGGATAAATGCTGCACCTTTGGAATCAAAAAAGTCTTAACTAAATCTGTCCAGTACCTACCTAAACTACTCATCAACAATGACCTTGTACCGACGGTAAATGTTGGTGAATGCTTCACTTACCTGGGAAGATATTTTGATTTTAAAATGTCAAATGAAAATCACCAATCAGAACTATTTGACAGTGTTGACAAACTAATGACCGACATTGACATCAAACCTCTTCACCCAAAAAACAAGTTACTTCTCTACAGTCGATATGTCCTTTCTAAAATCAGCTGGCACCTCACAGTCTGTGATCTTTCTAAAACATGGGTCATACAAAACATCGACAACAAAATCAATGAATTCATCAGAAAGTGGTTAGAAATCCCCATATCTGGAACTTTAGCTAACACCTTCCTTCCTTACAATAAATTTGGTTTAAACATCTGCCCTCCATCAATAAAATTTACACAATGCCAAACCGTCCTTCGCAAAGCTTTGAAATCATCAAAAAACCTTGACATCCGACATCTTTGGAAATCCTCAAACCATCACACTAACATTCAATATGACGTCTTCAAAACAACAAAAGAGGTAATCAAATCTTTCCACACTGAACAAGAACACAAACTAGAAAATGGTCTGCAATCACAAGGTTTCTTCTACACCAACATAATCTATCACTCACTGTCAAAACTGAACAACTTGTGGTCATCTGCACAATCCAAACTTCCTAAAAACATCTACAACTTTACTGTACGTTACATCAATAACACTCTGCCAACCAGAAAAAACCTCGTAAAATGGAACATCTCACCATCACCAGACTGCTCATTTTGCCTTTCACCTGAATCACTTCTACATGTCGTCAATGGATGTCAACACTACCTCGATCGCTTTACATGGCGTCATAATTCTATTCTTGACTTTATTGCCTCCACATTTAAACCTGTTGACAACTCTACACTTTATGCTGATCTAGAAGATTATAATAGTCCATCCATAATAACTGGTGATCAATACCGAGTAGTATGGCAAATGGGGGTTTTGTATACATATTAGAACTGACTGTTGGATTTGAATCAAATCTTAAGAAAAATGCTGATCCCGCAAAAAAGCTAAATATAAAGATGTGATGATTACTCTACAAAAGAAGTTCAAAGAAGTTAAGTTCATAAACTTGTCTCTTAGTGCCTTGGGAGTGTTTGCTAAAGAAACATCAGATTTCCTCGACATGCTTAAAGACTTAGGTTTTGATGATAATCATGTCAAATACGTCATCAGAAACATTATGAACATTGCCATAAGAACAACTTATTTTATTTTCTGTTCAAGAAACAAAGAATGGAACAATCCTGAGCTGATGAATTTTTAAACATTAAGGTTTTTTTTCTCTTCCTTTTTAGTATAATATATACATATATATATATATATATCGTTTTCATCATATGTTTATCATAATAATCATACAATGTAAAAATATATATATAATTAAACGTTTCAGTTATGTATAAGATTCAAGTAGAAGATTGTAAACTACCTGAGAAGTGAGGTTTATAATTGTAAGAAAAAACGTATAATAAAGTTTCCATTATTATTATTATTATTTGGAATGACCCAGAACTATTAAAATCCTAATTTTTTTTTTTTTTTTTTTCATTTAATTGGATTCCTTGTAAATATACATTTATATATACTACTCATGTATCAATTCAAGTAGCCAGTTGTTTATTGCCTATACGTAGTGAGATTTGCAACTGTATTCATAAGCAAATAAAGTTTCCATTATTATTATTATTATTATTATTATTATTATTATTATTAAACAACAACAACAACATTACACAATAGTTTTAAATCTGTAAAATTTGTTAATCTCTCAATCAGTTGCCTCGGAGTTTTCTCGACTGAATGTACTTCTTTTTTAGACATGATAGATGAGCTAGGATTTGAGAAGAAATATAAACTGTACATAATTAGGAAAATAGTCAACATTGCCATTAGATCAACGTATTTTATCTTTTGTAAAAGAAACAAAGATTGGGAAAATCCCGAATTGATGAAATTTTAAGTTTCTTTATTATTTCATTTTTTTTTTTTTTTTCGTTTTGTTTAGTTTCATATTAATCGCTTTCATTATAAATGTCAATTTCAAGTAGCCAATTGTAAGTTACCTTTTATAGAGAGATTTACGATTGTAAATTTGAAAAACAAAAATAAAGTTTACATTATTATTATTATTATTATTATTATTATTATTATTATTATTATTATTATTATTATTATTATTATTATTATTATTATTATTATTATTATTATTATTATTATTATTATTATTATTATTATTATTATTATTATTATTATTATTATTATTATTATTATTATTATTATTATTATTATTATTATTATTATTATTATTATTATTATTATTATTATTATTATTATTATTATTATTATTATTATTATTATTATTATTATTATTATTATTATTATTATTATTATTATTATTATTATTATTATTATTATTATTATTATTATTATTATTATTATTATTATTATTATTATTATTATTATTATTATTATTATTATTATTATTATTATTATTATTATTATTATTATTATTATTATTATGGTGGTGATCGTATTCCTCCTAGTGGTGCCGCTGGATATTCCTTCAGAGGGAGAACTGAACGTACGACCCAGAGATTTTAACACTGAGTGTTACTAGAGATTTTATTAGTATGTTGCATTGCTGTGATGATAGGCTAGGTTCCGGTGGGGCGGATGAGCCTGGGGTTGATTTTTCCAATCCCTGTGATCTTGAAAGAGCTTCTTTGGAAGCTACTGAGGGGCGTCAAGCCAGACATTTTGAAAGGCCTCTTGTAGAGGCTAATAAGGGGCAGGCCATTGATTTTGTGACAAGAGGTTCAGCTGTTGGACTTCGCAAGAGTGGAAAAAGAGGAAAGTGCAAAGATTGGTGGACGCATGAGGAGAGGAAGTTTTTGTGGGAATGTTTTGTTAGAAGTGGTGGGAAGAGGTCAGGTGGATATATAAAGAAGGTGAAGGCTTTGTGGGACGAAAGAGGATTGAGTGTGAGAGAAGTGCCAAGTTTGTTGTCGCAACTGAAGAGTGTTGAGAAGGGGTTGCTGACAATGATGGAGAGGGATGAGATTGAGAAGATGGTCAAAGATGAGATCAGAATGATGGACAGTGAGGGACAGGAGTTGATAGATGCTAGAAAGGCAGAATGGAGTGCTTTGTTTGGTGAAAGTGACGATGAGGATGAGTTCCTTGGATTTCAGATTGAGAGTGGTGACCAAAGTAAGTGAGTGATCTGGAGTGATCAAGGGAGTAGGTGGCTATGAAGGTGAGGTAGATTGGGCGAATGGTGGTGTTGACACAAGGGGAAGAGAAAGGATGGTTGAAGTGAATGAAGTTGGGTTAAGAGGAGTTAATGTGGTAATGGAGAGACTGGTTACTTTTCATGAAGATAATGGTCTCAGGATAGCAAGTGACGAGGAGAAGGAGGTGCTTGAGAAGATGAGAATAGTGTTTGAAGGGGAAGAGTGGACAGAAGTGCCGGGGTTGAAGGCTTTGGATAGGAGGAAGGTTAACAGGGAGGTGCAGATTGTTGATGGTTTGATGCATAATCTTGTGAAAGATAAGATGTCTGTATCAGAGATCAATAGGCTGTTGTATACAGGGTCATTTGTTGTTGCTGATAGGTTGGGTTTGATTGGGAAGAAGAAAGGGAAGAGGTTTGACATGAAGAAACCTAGGTGGCAAAGAAGAATTGAGAAGAGCATTGTTGAGTGGAGAAAGGATTTGTCTAGAGTAGAGGAGTTGAGAAAAGGTAATGTGCTGAGTAAGAAGATAATGGACCGGTTGATCAGAAAGTATGAGGTTGTTGCAAAAGGGACAGTAGCTGTGGCTACTTTGCTCAAAGGAAAAATTAAATCGGGAAGCTTGAAGATACAGTGGTATCTGGACAGTTGCACAAAGACTAGACAGAACAATTTGTTCAAAAATAATCAGAGTCAGCTGTACAAGGAATTGGATGGAAAGGCAACCTTGGGGTCACCTGAAGCACCTGATGCTAGGGAGGCAACAGAATTCTGGAGTGGGATTTGGCCGGTGGAGAAGAGGCATAATGACGAGGCTAGTTGGTTTAGAGAAGTGAGAGATAAGACGAGTGATGTGACAAAGCAAGGTGAAGTTTGTATCAGTGTTAATGATGTCCAAGGTGGAATCCGGAAGATGGCTAATTGGAAGGCTCCAGGTCCAGATGGTGTGAGGGGATTTTGGTTTAAGAGGTTCAGGTCTTTGCATGGGATGATTGCAAAGAGTTTACATGGTTGTTTGACTAGAGGGCAGGTGCCAGACTGGATGGTGAAGGGTAGGACTGTGCTGATTCAGAAGGATCGTGCCAAAGGAACAGTGGCAAGCAATTACAGACCAATAACATGTTTACCGTTGATGTGGAAGCTTCTCACTGGGATTTTGGCTGAGAAGCTGTATCAGCATTTGGACGTGAATGGGTTGTTGCAGGATGAACAGAAGGGATGTCGGAAGATGTCGAGAGGGACAAAGGATCAGTTGTTAATTGACAAGGCTGTTTTGAGGGAAGCGCGGGTTAGGAAGAGATGTTTAGCGATGGGGTGGATTGATTACAGGAACTAGGCATATGACATGGTGCCACATTCCTGGCTTGTGGAGATGTTGGAGATGGTGAAGGTGGCTGATAATGTGATGGGACTGTTGTGTGGTAGTATGAAGGATTGGAGGACTGTGTTGACATCGAATGGGGAAGTGTTGGGAGAAGTGGGGATTAAGCGTGGAATATTCCAGGGGGATTCACTGTCCCCTCTGCTGTTTGTTCTCGCTATGATCCCCCTCACCATGTTGTTGAGAAGGGAGACCATCGGGTACAAGTTTGGAAAGGACCATCGGGTGATGAATCATCTGCTGTTCATGGATGACTTGAAGTTGTATAGTAGATCGGAGGAGGAGTTGGAGAGGTTGATTGAGGTGGTTCAGGTATATTCGAGGGATATTGGGATGGAGTTTGGTTTGGACAAGTGTGCAGTGTTGGTATTAAAGCAGGGAACTAAAGAACGTTGTGAAGGGATTGTTTTGCCTGATGGTCAGGTAATGAGTGAGATGGACGAGAATGGGTATAAGTACTTGGGTGTGTTAGAAGGGGCAGATATCATGCAGAAGGAAATGAAGAAGAAAGTAAGAGATGAGTACTTGAGAAGGGTGAAGCTTGTGGCAAAGTCGAAGTTGTATGGTGGTAATTTGATCAAGGCGATCAATGCTTGGGCTGTCAGTGTGGTAAGGTATAGTGCTGGGATTTTGGACTGGAGTGATCGGGAGTTGAAGGAGATGGATGTAAAAACGAGAAAGAGGTTGACAATGTTTGGGGTCTTTCACAAGAAGGGGAGTGTTCCGAGGTTGTACATGAAAAGGAAGCATGGTGGTAGGGGGCTGATCAGTATTGTTGACTGTGTGAGGGCAGAAGAGCTGGGTTTGTTTGGGTATGTTAAAGAGAGTGACGAGTGGATGCTAAAGGTGGCTGGTGAGTCGTTGCAGGTTGGTGAGACAAAGGAGTATAAGAAGAGGGTGCAGAAGGAGAGGAAAGAAAATTTCCTAGAGAAGAGGTTGCATGGAAAATTCATGAGGGATGTGAGCGAGGTTGCTGATGAGCGGTCTTGGCAGTGGTTAAGGGCAGGATATTTGGGTAAGGGCACTGAGGGGGTTGTTTTTGCAGCACAGGAGCAAGCTCTGAGGACAAGGTTTTTCCGGGCAACCATTCAGAAAGAGAATGTGGATCCAAAGTGTAGGGTTTGTGGGAAGGAGGTGGAGTCTGTTGGCCATTTGGCGAGTGGTTGTAGTGTTTTGGCCCAGAAGCAATATAAGAAGAGACATGACCGGATGGGGTTGAGGGTGTATTGGGAGCTGTGTCGGAAGTATGGAGTGAAATGTGCTGATGTTTGGTATAAGGAGGTTCCAGATGAGGTTAGGATTTTGGATGATGGAGAAGTAGAGATTTGGTGGGACAGGAGCGTCGAGACAACACAGAAGATGGAACATAATCGTCCAGATGTTACTGTGTTGAATTGAGCGGCTCGTAAGTGGACCTTTGTTGATTTCTCGGTGCCTTGGGATCGTAATGTGGTGGTGAAGGAAGAGGAGAAAATTGCTAAATATATTCTCCTCTTGCAAAGGAGATACGAAAGTTGCACCGGGTGTCAACAAAGGTGGTTCCGTTGGTTGTTGGTTGTCTAGGGGTCGTGTCTAGTAATCTTGAGGGGTACCTGAAAGATCTGGGTATTCCAGACGTGCTGGGTGGTATGCAGATGTCTGCGGTCATAGGGACCACCCTCATTCTGCAGAGTGTGCTTAGTCTCTAAGCCCCAGGTCTTGGGGTCAAGGCCAAGCGGTATCTTACACCCGCAGTGTGAATAAAATCTCCACTCAGGTTGTCTATTTATAGAAATTCCTTATTATTATAATTATTATCATTATTATTAAATTAACAAAAGAAATAAAATCTTACATGAGTAATGCCTGCATAACCAAATGTTGAAAGTCTGAAGTAAGGGTTGTCTGGAGACATCAAGATCTGTAGCACTTCACTTGTCATGTCTAATTCATCAAATGCTTCTCGCAGAAACTCACTCTGTGCAAGAATCAAATCAATGAGTGTTTACCAATATTGGTATCAAATATCTAAACAATAGGCCATATGCACTAACAGGTCACGTGACCCTACCTCCCCTAAATCAAGCAGTACCGTCAAAATGAGCTCCAGAAATAGAAAGAGCACTTTGATATTAGTAAAAGTGCAAAGTTTCGGTTTATAAGATGAATAAGAGAAAAAATGACAGCAAATTTAAGATAGGATAATTTCTTAAGATTCGTTCAAAAAAACATGTTGGATGGCATGAGCTTGAATTTACTGTCATTTCTCCTGTATTACACCTTATGAGCTGAAACTTGGTACTTTTACTGATATCGAGGTGCGCTTTCTATTTTTTGAATTCATTTTGACGGCGCCGCTTGATTTAGGGGAGATAGGGTCACGTGACCTGTTAGTGCATATGGCCTATTGATTGAAACATCTGAATTGTTTTAGTTTTGGAACTTTTTTATCCAGAGCAGCTACTTTTCTGCATATAGTCAATTGAAAAAATGTTGTCAGGTCTAAAAACATAGAACATAGAAGCTGAGATGGAAATGGTGCTTGGGATGTCAATAATAATTTTTTACATTCTGATTTATTCATTTACGCTGTGCCTTCGATGCAAAATACTGAAAGCGTATGCAGGATCTGCATTGGCAGGCCGTTTGGCTTCAAATTTTTATTGGTTGCAGAGTAAATGAATAAATCAGAATATAATTGTTCACTGATCCCATGCACCATTTCGGTCTCAGCTTCTATGTTTTATGTTTTTAGACCCAACAACATTTTCTTCAATTGACTATAATAATAATTATGGAACCTGGTTAAACCTTGCACCAACAATTTAAAATGTTTTTGGTGTAATTAACCAATGTTCCATGAATGTAGGAAAGTAGCTTCTCTGATTAAAAATTGTAAAATTCTCCCTTGTCAATTTGCAATAATTATTGCTTATTTAATTTGTTATTAAGAGAAATACATATATATTAACCAGGCAATAAACACATTTACGTCAAATAATGTGACATGGAGCCCTAGCCTGCTTTTATTTGCATTATTTTCCAGCTAGAAATTTTTAAATATTTAAGTACACTATGAACACACTACCATGGCATACACTGAATATGTTCAAAATAACCAAAGGAGAGAGAATTCTACAGTAAACCAAACAGGAGGCAAAAAATCAAATTTGGCTGCCAAAATTTTTATACAATCAAATTAGGAGTACCAAGTCTCAGCAGGAGCCCATTACTAGTAATGGGCTCCTGGTCTCAGTCTCCTTGTTATACTCTTCTGTTTTAATAACATCATCATTATTGTTACATGGTCAAATTCTTTAAATAAGGTACGTACTTTCATAATAATTTTATTGAGAACATTTGAACTGCTGAAATCAAAATCCAAAGTCTCATCTGGTTCCTCGGTTTGAATGCTGCAATTGGTCAACACACCTCCTTCCTCTAACCTAGCATGTACAAACAATAAATATTTCATTTCTTATTTTATTCAAGACATCCAGTTAATTTCAATTTCTTTAGCAGATTCTAAATTGTGTTTTAATTCACTTTCAGTGGAAGTGTTATTCACATGACCTTGAATTTCCAGCAAACAGGGTATCCAATATTTGTTTGCTTTGTAATGGAATTAAACAGAAGGAAGATTATTGTTGAAATAGAAAATGAGGCAGCGTGCTATATCGAGTTATAGAAGCACACAGGAATTGTAAGAAGACGAGAGAAGTGTTAGGAGAAACACGAGGCGTAGCCAAGTGCTTTTCAACACTTCTTCTGAAACTCAACATAGCACTGCTGCTGAGTTTTCTGCTTCTTTTATAGGTTCCCTTTTATAAAATACAATTGAAGTTTTATTTTCTTTTTTTGTTGGAGAAAGTTTGAAAATGTGCTCGCTCTTGCTGTGTGTTCTCATAGAGAACTTGTGACATGCGTCCTAATTGGCCAATTCAGAGCACGCGTTATATCATAGTTATTTTATAAAATAATATATAACTTACATTAGCACTAATGGAAAACCATAACCTTTATAACATAACTTTAATGATGTAAAACTCCCAGAATCCTTAGATGAACCAAAAATGTTCAAGCATTCCTAAATAAAACAGTAACACAACAAAAATGGTTCAATATGATAATTAGATAATCAAATTATGATTAATATGTTCCTACTATCAGATGTGAAACTGCATATATAATTACAGGTATATATACAGGTATTAGGTAACTATCAAATAAATATAAAGACCATAATTAAAATGCCTGATCATTTTCAAGGATATCATCATCATATTGTGCTGTTATAGGTCAGACCCACATTAAGTGCCAACTTTAAATTCTGCCATTGTGTTAGCAGTCAGAGATAAGCAGCTTTCACTGCCTCCTCAAAAGGAAACTGACATTATTATCAAAAACAACCAAACTTCTGTGTTGCTTCCATTGACTATAAGGCAACCATTACTTTATCAAGGTCCCAGAGTTGTTTCACTACCAGGTTCAAAAATTAACCTTAACTTTAAGATCAATCCAATTGATTTCTAATCAAATTAAAATATTTTACCATCAGGATGTTGAGGTTAATTCTAAATGTAGCACTGTCTTCTTTGAATATGTATTCTTGGAAAATGTTTGACTGGATGAAAGCATTAGCTTGAACACACTTGGCATCTTCAACTGTGACTTTGATCCCATTGGAACTCACAAAACAAATTGCATTCTAAAAAAATAAATTCAATTTTTGTAGAATTACTCCATTGCGGAAAATATTTGGCAACTGATCAGCTCGGCATCGGGTTACAAGAAATTTTATGTCCAGTTAACTAGTTGTCAAACGTGTTGCATTATCAGCTGCCTGATATCATTTCTTAGTTGTACTTACATCTTTAAAGTGGACAGCTTTTAATATATTTGACATACTACGAGCATTATCCAACTTGGCCAACAAAATGTATGAACTGTCATCTTCGCTTTGTTGTGAAGTCTGAGATAAACGGGACATGTTTGCACAAGCTGTACTTAAAAATGCTCTCGAAATATAAACGTGTACTATGAAAGCTACATCGAAAGGTCTGGTTATATAAAAGAAAAGTAAAGTGAATCAAAAAGGGACATTTATGTGGAGAAGAATTCGCGCCTTTTCGCAATTTTGATGACTGATGCAAAAATTCGCAGGCATTCCTCGAAGCTAAATTCCAGACCTCCCTCGACCGAATGCACAGGAATTCCGGTGGGAACATTAGAAAAGCAAAAAAAAAAAAACTCAAATTCAAATGCTTCTGCTGATACGGCTGTAATTATGTAAAAAAAAAAACAAAATACAAATTTTCTCTGTTTATACTTTTCTGTGGTTTAATTTTATTTTTTTCCTCCTATCAGGCCGCAAATGTTCCACTAGGGGACCCCTCTAACCCTAAAAGCAACGCCTACCCATAATACCTTGTTTAGTTCCAGAACTGAGTCTTTCATGCACAAAAATAATAACAATGGTGCCCTTCGCGTGACATATAATTTGCCTTTTACTTGAGTACTTGTTTCCTATGGCTCGTCTTATCAGTAGTTAGGACTTCAAATCAATCCTTCATGGTGTTTACAAAAGCCTCTGTGCCACAAGAATTCTGACTCAAACATTCTGAGCCGAACTTGTTGTAGACAACATCGACTCGCGAGTCAATCACAAGTAAATACCAAGAGCTCTTCTTCGGCCTCAGACGCTTCCAAAACGTCATGGACGGCGCTATCGAGCATCCTTGGTGAGTTAGATTATGGCGACTAAACTCGTTTTTGCTTTGTTTGGGTCGATTATGTATCTTAAAGCCAGCAGATGGAACCATGCACGTGGAATTAAGTTAACTTCTACTGTGGTTGACGAAAATTTTCTTTTGCCTTCCAGGTTTTATATGCTACTGGACTCGTCACGAGTTTTGACAATAATCGTCTCTATTCTTCTGATAGTTTACGGCAGTTTTAGGTAATATTGCTTTGGGTTATTTAGTAAACAGCAAAACACAAATTGTATGAAAGCATTTTGTAAATTATATGGGTATAGAAGGTAGAAATATCAACAAGCTAGTTCATACATTTAGATTCAGTTCGCAGAATTTACTGGAAATATCGTTTTGTGGTGTGTATTTTTTTACACATGACATATCGGTATTGATTATTTTGTGTCAATACTGAAAGTGAAAGAACATTGATGTCCTTAGACCAAAGAATGAAAATTCTTCATCAATAGAACTTTACAATGTAACACTGTCAGGCTACACGTTTGTAACATCTGCCTCGGTGTATAGCAATTTGCTTTATTTTACTACCAATAATCAGTGTCTAAATTGTTTTTAGACATCAGGATTTATAAAAGCACTAAATTGATTGTTTTGACACAGGGAACAATGAAAATATGAAACATCAATGAATTATCTTCTACCAGCTGATCTCAAATTTTCTGTCTAATATTCCAGGGCACTTGGACTTGACACTGCTTGTAAAACTGACAATGAATCAGAGAACCAAGAACAAACACATTTAAGTGGAGTCATGGATGGTAATACTTCTGCTTTCTTTATTTCATAGAATTATTTATGATCCACCCATACAGTGAAGATCAAGGACTTCTGCTTGGGAGGGGTGGCAGATGTGAATTTTGTAGATTATCATCTGTGGTACTTGTCCTTTATTTCATAGAATTATTTATTATCCATCCATGCAATAAAGATCAAGGGACTTACATAGGGAGGGGTGGCAGATGTGAATTTTGTATAAAATTATCAGATATTGGTTCTTGTCCTTTATTTCATATTATCTATTCACACAATAAAGATCAGAGGACTATAATGGGGAGGGGTAGTGGATGTGAATTTTATATAAGATTATTAGTAGTACTTATCTAAAGTTTTCTAATATTTTTTGTGAAAAGGTAGTCATTTAGGAATTATATATAACACCAATATAAGTGTGGTTTGATATTTTATTTTTGGTCTGAAAATTTCCAGGTATACCAGTTTAATTTTTAGTTTCCTTTGTCTGATAATCATTATCATAATCTACTGTAGAACAATAGAAAATGGAATCAAACTGGCTTGAAATTTTTCCATCCAGAGTGAATTTCAAAGGATAATTTACTGCAATATATGCCCTCAAAGGATATTAGATGGTTTTATTATGGGTGTACATGTAGTGTGCAGAGTTTTATAGTAAAGAACTTCAGTTTCATCTGTGCATATATCAAACGTATCTATTTTTAATATACACATTAAGTTAAAGTGATATATAATTCACATTTCATTGCTGTTGTAATTTATGACAAAAGAATATTAAAATTTTATTTGATTACATTTACAGTGGAGCCAGCTTATGGTTACCCTGGTTCCAGAGGCAATTTATTAATAGGAGGAAAAGGGCAAGAGAAGGAAGGAGAAAGGAGAATAGAGGGAGAAAAAAATTGTGATTTATTCTCTTCTCTCTTCACCTTCTTCTTCTTCGCCCCCTTTCTCTCCATTAAACCGCCTCTTGGACCAGGGTAATTATGGTACTCAAAATGTGATTTGTTTTTCTTTGCAGGTTTTCAAACCATCACAACAGCCCAAGTGATCTTTCTTCCCATCGGTGCATCCTGTTCTCTTTTAATCATGTTTTTCTTCTTTGATACTCTTCAGTTTTTCTTTGCTCTTTGTACTGCAGGTATGTTAGAATTATTATATCAAAACTCAAGATTGTTTCAGTAAAATTCAGAACCAGATAATAAATAGCCCATTTTCTAAAGTTTACAAGCAAAAATGAATAAACTGAGTGAACATTTGAATTTGAATGTTAGCCTTCAAAGCCAAGTCAGACTTCAATGGGCCACTAATTGAAAATTACAGCAGCTGCAATTTTTAGTACAAAAGAGACCATGCAAATAATCTCAATGAACGAAGAATCACTTTGTCATGTCCCACATTCTATATAGCCTTCAGAGCTGCCTAAGTTCCCACTTCTAGCAAACTTTCCTATGAGTGAGTAAACTACCAGTAAACACCCTATTTTTATTTTTAGTTCTTGCAACAGTTGCTTTTTCTTTTCTCCTTCTTCCTGTTTGTCAAAATTTGCTGAAACCTTGTGGCAAGAACACCACAAACAAGTAAGTAAGAAAGGAAGAAATAAAAGGAAAAATATAGATATATTTCAAAAATGAAATGAAAGGAATGATGAATGAAATGTCGAATAATACACCTGTATACCTGTTTCAAAAACGTACTAGACAGTCAGACTGAAATCTGAATCTGAATTGCTAGGTTTCATCCATTTCTTTGGAAATTCAAATGACAATATTAAAGTGGTAGACATGTTAGATGAACAAACATTGAATGGCGCTAATGAGAAATCTTTTGTTAAAGTTATTTTGTTTGCCATGACGTCACATGTAACCTAAGAATTTGAGCGAGATGGAAGGAAATTGTTGATAGGAACTTGGAATGAATTATGTACAATATAAAGTGATAAGAGTATGAATGGATGATATTACGCATATTTAAAGATAGACTTCATTCTCACAATTCTATTTGGTCTTAGATTTAGATCCAGATTCAGATTTAAAGTAATTAATTCAGATTTAGATCTCAGACCATTTCTGTTTTTGAAACAGGTACTGTATATTAAAGAGAGTAAGTTATAAATTCATATCAGTCTATAAAATCTACACTTTCTTTTACAAGACAGTACATTTAATAATTATAGCAATTAATTCAAAACAGTTGAGCAGAAAGCACTTTTTGCTGAATAGGCTAAGAATGTGGATGAAAATCATTATATGCTCCAATTTTGTCATTATGAAAAACAATTTCATCAGACAGAAATATGTGTTGTGCTCTGTTCACAAAGGCAATGACAAGGACACATGATGCGTTATACATGGCTATGTGATATGCACATACATGTAGCTGGTTTAATAATTCTATTAATATTAATTACTTGTTACAAATATCATCCAAAATACAACAAGACATTTTATTGCCTGTGAAGGTGAGGGCAACCAACCATCACTGATTGACCTGCAATAAGGACATTCCCGCCCTTCATACACTCAACTCACATACGTAGATTTGGTTTGGTTAAATAAATGCATAAACAATAAATAAATGCTATGCTTTCCCTTTTACAGAATATCTCTTGGATGTTGTGGTCGATTTACATGTGCAGAGTTGTTGTCTCTCTGCTTTTCTGCCATGTTGGTCATGGTTTGGATTGTAACTGGTCACTGGGTTTTAATGGATGGTATGTTTCCCCCCCTTGCTTTTTTCAGGCAATAGGGTGTAGGTGACACTGTCTACCAGAATGGTGTCCTTAAGGCCCGTGCAAATGGCTTCAACAGTTGTTTCAACATCAGTTCGATTTTGGTGAATTGCAATGTTGAAGTCGTTGCCACCCCCTTTCAACAGTGTTGAAACACTACAAGACAGATTAGAGCGCAAACATATTACCCAACAATGTTGAAAGAGGGTGGCAAACGACTTCAACTTTAAATGATTCAACATTCCAGAGAACAAAAGAAATGTTGAACAATGTTGAAGCAAAGTTTATTAATAAACTCTTTTAAACTTCATTCAACATTGATTCAACACATTTCAACACACTTCAACATTGTAATTGTAAATTTACTGTAATTTATTATTTTAATCCTTTTCAGCTTTAGCAATGGGTTTATGTGTATCCATGATAGCATATATTAGACTTCCAAGTCTCAAGATATCAACACTTTTACTCTCAGGACTTGTAATTTATGATGTGTTTTGGGTATGTAATAAGTTGTTGTGTAGCATAATATATCTTTCATTAGCACATTTACAATAAACTGCAGCTTAATTATAATCCCTGTACTCTTTGTAAGGGATTTCAGGGGACTTATGTCACTTTAACTGTTGGAATTAGCTAATACACTACATCATGGGAGTCTTGTAAATGGAGTATGGAGTCTCCAAATGAATTGATTGAGAAGAATTTGAGACCAATGAATTACAGTATTCTTACATGTCTATTTTCCTCGTGCTGATACTTTATACAGCACATGAAACCATTAACCATAACCCAGCTGGGTGTTCAACTTTGAATGGTGTTTTTTTATACAGCTGTAACCACACCGTTTTTACACATTTTTTGCACTGTAAACTGCACATATACATGTACATGTAATGCTACATGTACATGTAATTCACAGTGACACCAAGTGTTCCGCATGATACATTTCAGTCTGTACAATTTTAGGGCAAGGATGAGGGGGCTTATGACCCAATTATATTTTTGTTTGTTGTTAAAGGGGCTTATTTAATGTGGGGGTCTTATAAACTAGTCAGAGTTTAAATACATTTTACAAGATCGAGACATGAAATAGTCATACACTGCATCACGCTGTGCCAGTGTGCCAATAACTGTCTTGTGCCATTTCTGCGTATTTTGTATCAGATTCAAGATTCTTGAACATCTGAATATTGATAATTATACAGATATTATAAATTGCTGAACCAGCCAACCACCCAAAGCAAATAAGTGGATCCAACTGGTAGCTTGAGGGCCATTGGTTTGATTCCTGCTGGGGCTCAATATTTTTCTGAACATTTCAATCTTGTATATATTCATTTCCTTCATAATATATTTAAACTATTATATTGTGGTTATGTTTCAGGTATTCTTCTCAGCTTATATATTTAAAGCAAATGTGATGGTTAAAGTAGCTACACAACAAGCTAGTAATCCAGTGAGTCAAATCACTATCACACAGTATTGATATATTTTCTTGTACATACAATACTTTAATTTACACCTTAGAGCGGTTTTCGTATGAGTGGGAAACTGACCGTACCGTACCGTGACCGTGTCAGTACCGTAATGTCGACAAAAACATTCGAAATCCCTGCCGTAATCTTACCGTGCATTGACCGTAACTGGTACAGTCAGTTTCCCACTCATACGAAAACCGCTCTATAGGAGTACCACTGTAATACGGTATTCAGCTCACTTGAGCAAACAGACTTTGCAATACTTTAAATCAAATGTGGATTAATGCTGCACTTTTCATGAGTCATAGCAAATGCACAAATTTACAATTCACTGATTAAGCCCTAACCATCATGTGGAGTACTTCATGTTCTTTTACAGTCACAAAATTGTTTGGACATTGTTCACAGAATTGTCATATAAAAATTAATGTTATGCAAACTTTCCATTTAATTTATCAACTTATTACGTACTACACGATTTACAGCAGCTGTTTCATTTGTTATAATTAAAATTTAGTTCTAACCTTAATTTGAAATAGTATTATTTTTCAACAACGAAATGACCACATCAAACCAGAAAAGTTTGTAAAATTCAGTGACAATAATGTCTGAACAATTTTGTGACCATAACATGGAGTACATATCCACATAATGGCTGGGGCCAATCAATGAAATTGGTTGTACATGTACATGGATATGTTGCATGTAAATTAAAGACTGGTTCTGACACTCAAGCATAAGCATTTAGTAAGTACTGTACAAGCAACATACACAAGTTAACTCAGCAATGTGCTGTGGTCAGGTGCTGTTGTTCCAGGGGTGGAGCAGCATCTTCAAAGGTGGGGACGGCTCAAATCCTAAGACATGATATTCAGTGCATATTTTCCAACGAAAATATAATTTATCAACCAAAACCTTATAAATACTTTCCAAAAAGTGGGTGGGGCTCTGCCTGCACCACCCCTGTGTTCACACCTCTGTAATAAATTGCTATACTGATTCTCCAAAGCTAGTTGCACTTATACTTGTGTTACTAAAAAGTATAAACCAGGGGTAATATCACTGCAGCCATATTGAAGGGTTACATCTAGATCAATCAGGGTTCCTTTGTGATGAAATTAATGCTGATGTCATTTTTTGTTTATCTTCCAGGTGAGTTATGTGGCAAATAAATTGAATCTGAATTCCATATTTAGCTCTTCTCCTCAAATTTCACTTCCTGGTAAACTTGTTTTTCCGAGGTAAGTGTGTGTGAGCACTATAATTGAAGAATAACTTCCATCTAACTGTTAAAAAGTCCTTCTTGTCTCATGTCTCAGCATTTTGATTGGATGAACATTGACCAATCCCAACACTGCATGGCACAAACTTAATCACAGTCAAACAGCTTTATATATGTATGAGTTAATTTTCTTCCCCTCATGCAACTTCCAACATTAAGATTGATATAATGCTTGAAATAATATTGTTCTTGCAGTCAAGAGAGAGGTAGATTCTCAATGCTGGGACTAGGCGATATTGTAAGTTGTATATATAATTTATTAAAATTAAGTTTAGCCTCCCAAAATTAAAGGCGATCAAAGGTATACTGGTGTGACTTTAGGGTGGTCTACCTTATATTACAAACATTTTTGCAACTGTTAATTTTGCAATTTTGGAGGTTGTATATTTTGCAGCACTTAAATTTCACAATTTGGCAAAAAAGTCATGCTATATAACTCAAATTTTATTTAATTTCATGATTTTTTGGTGACCAACATTGCAAAACAGTTTGATAAGCTTTTCATTTAGTTAATATGTTCTCGTTGGTCTTGAAGTCTTTTAAGACTTGCCAGTTTGATGACCCTATGAAAGAGGTGTTGGCTTGAAGGTTGGAGGAAGATTAGACGGCAGTAGTGATGAAGACAAAATTGCATATGTATCGAAATAGTCTAATTGAACTTCAGGGAAAATTTGTAAATGTTGTATATATTGGCAATAAATACCTACTTTCTTAAAATTCCAAAATTTCAGTCACTATAAATTTTTGCATCCATTCATTTAATATTTATATTCTTGATACTTTAATTGCAACAGTTTAATTTAAATCACAAAATTATTAAAGTGTCAGAAAAATGTCATGTAATAAGGTCATCTCCCGGCTGAAAGATTCCAGCAAATTATACGTCTAGTTGTATATATACGTTAAGTAATACCATGATCACCTTGGGATCCATTGTTTCAAGAGGGACGTTTAATGTCTAACATCCCTCCTACCTGAATAGAAATGAGGGAGATTTAGAACTAAATTTCCCTCATACATCATTAATGAGGGAAATTTAGAACTAAATTTCCCTCATTAATGATGTATGAGGGAAATTTAGTTCTAAATTTCCCTCATTACTATTCATGAGGTACGGTCCCTCATATATCAATCATCGGGACGATCGACGATGCTTTGCACGCTGTTCCAAAACTCTATAACTTTCTAACGCACCGATACCTCTTACCACTGCACACTCTTACGCATGTGGGAGCTATATTCATTCTATTACGCATGTGCGTAACGATCGAAGCAAAGAAAGCTTAGTGAAAACAATTTAGCTTTCGAGTTGATTAACAACCTGAATACTTGTGCATTGTATGTATAAAACAAAGAAATCTATTTTCAAAACTCCCCAGAGAACAGGGTTATGCACAATTGGTAAAAGAATTCAGTGTACAATATGTTCAAGTTTTGGATTAACAAAAAAAAGCGAAGTGTATTTTCGTTTATTTCCTCGGTGATCATGGTATTACAAAGTAATACCATGACTTCTTCGGGATATTAGTGATTAAATGTCCCCTCGGCTTCGGGGACATTTAATCACTAAATAATATCCCTCAGGGTCATGGTATTACTTATAATTAATCGTACATTCTGTACAATCATGTATTATTGCCCATGGTATTTGTGTCAGGTAATTCAGTTTGTAAAAAATATACATCATTCTATATACCTATATATATATATCTATAGTCCCATGCACCTTGATTACAGGTCATGTGACCCTATCTCCCCTAAATCAAGCAGCATCGTCACTGACAGTGAATGCCGGAAATAGAAAGAGCATCTCGATATTAATAGAAGTGCAAAGTGTCTGTTTATAAGATGAATGGCAGTTTATATTAAAGATGAATAAGGGAAAAAATTACAGCAAATTCAGGATTACTTAGTGTATATATTTTCTTAAGATTTATTTGGAAAAATGCATGAGCTTGCCATCCAATTGCAAAGAATCTTAAGAAAATATCCAATTTTAATTTACTGTCATTTCTCCTGTATTACATCTTATAAGCTAAAACTTTGCACTTTTACTAATATCAAGGTGCTCTTTCTATACTTCTGGCATTCATTGTGACAGTGCTGCTTGACTTAGGGGAGATAGGGTCACATGACCTGTTAGTGCAAGTCCCTCATTAGGTTTTTTACTTGTACACATACAGTGCATCAGTAATACTACACTTAGATATTTTTGAACCAGAATAAGTCATTGAATATTTCGCCATTCAGTCTATACCCTTCCAATGTTGTTAGTGGCTGGCTAACACCACATTTAAATTATAAATTGTGTGATACTTACACATATTGAACTTTGTTACAATTTTAGGTCATGCCAGGTCTTCTATTATGTTTTGTGATGCGGTATGACAAGTACAAAAGACTACAGGCTGCAGCCCCTGAAACAGAAAGTAGAATTACATACTTCCATTGTTCACTTATAGGATATGTTGTAGGTATGTCATACAAACTTTAGATATAGGAGTATCTAGGGCGCACTTTAAGAATTGTTATGAAATATTTTAAAGTGTGTGCACTGATTGGCTAGCTGACAATTGTCTATATCAAAGGACAGATCAAAACATGATTCAATTGCCCTCATGTAAAATGTCAAAAAATATTTTATAAAAGCAAAATATAATGATTGCTTATGCTCTAAGAATATAATAAGAGCACTCAAAAAGGCCTTGTACATGTACAGTATTATCCTCATTAGCTTGCTTTCCCGTGCTATACATCTCTCAAAATGTTTATATCATAGTACAGAAACACCTAAGCCTTATGTTTTTGTGCTCGTAAACCAAAAATCCCAATTACAACACAGGAAGCCCAAGCAATGGAAAAAATTAATAAGCGAGACTTGGAGCAAGTCTAGTTTTTCTTGTACTGTGTGATTAACTAACTTGTAAGTTTTATGCTTTAGGTTTAATAACTGCAACTGTTGCATCAGAAGTCTACAAGGCGGCTCAACCTGCACTTCTCTATTTAGTCCCATTTACTCTCCTACCAATATTTCTTATGGCCTATCTCAAGGTAAGAAACAGGAAGGTTATTTTAACATGCATGTAAAATCAACATCAAGCATATGTGGACAAATTACAACTCTTAAAAACCAAAGTATTATTTTATCATCTCTCATATTAGGACTATGAATATAACTTCCCTCTGTCCCTCCTTCCTTCCTTCCTTCCTTCCTTCCTTCCTTCCTTCCTTCCTTCCTTCCTTCCTTCCTTCCTTCCTTCCTTCCTTCCTTCCTTCCTTCCTTCCTTCCTTCCTTCCTTCCTTCCTTCCTTCCTTCCTTCCTTCCTTCCTTCCTTCCTTCCTTCCTTCCTTCCTTCCTTCCTTCCTTCCTTCCTTCCTTCCTTCCTTCCTTCCTTCCTTCCTTCCTTCCTTCCTTCCTTCCTTCCTTCCTTCCTTCCTTCCTTCCTTCCTTCCTTCCTTCCTTCCTTCCTTCCTTCCTTCCTTCCTTCCTTCCTTCCTTCCTTCCTTCCTTCCTTCCTTCCTTCCTTCCTTCCTTCCTTCCTTCCTTCCTTCCTTCCTTTTCTTATGTTTTTCTTCCATCTATCTTACTATTTTTCTTTCTTTCTTTCCATTTCTTTCTTAAATGATTGATTGATTGATTGATCGATTTTTTCAGGGTGATCTAAGGAAAATGTGGCAAGACCCATTTATATCAAATACCAGCTTATTGAAAGAGAAGTTCCTTGATGTATGAACTTAATTCTACTGGTCAGCATAGAAATCTTGCCACTAACAATAATCTTTGGCAACATTCATAGGATTTATCTGAAATTTTTATGAATTTTTTTTAGATCATGCATAATGAAATACTCCAATAGTCTTTAGTGCCTGTAAAAGTCACAGTGATATCATATTGAGTGTATGTTGAAATGCATGATTTCCATATCTTTAACAAATATGAAATTTCAATCCAGAGTCAGTCAATGATTTGACATTACTATATGGCTGGCATGATGTATATCATAATTTTATCGCTTCTTGTTGTTATTAGTTTTTATCTTAGAATATTGTTACTGTTAATTCTACGTTGAGTCTGGACCAAACACATACTAGGTATTTGTTGGGCTGTTTTTGAGATCTCAAGTCTATAGAAAGTAAAATATACTGTACATGTAAACAAATGGAAATTTTTAAACAGTTGGAAATTACAATTTCTATCAAATTTATTTCAAACAGTCATATTTCCAAAAATTATTAATGGCCAGAAATTGGATTTCAAACATATGTGGCTGAAAACCAACATTTACAAATTTGTCAGAAATTTGCTGGAAATCAAAATATCCAACTGTTAAAAATAGTCCAAACAATTTCCAGTGAAACAGCTAGGATACCGCTTCACATTGCTATTTTTATGTCTTTCTGAATAAGTTTAAAAACTCAGAAGACAATTAAACGAAACTTCATGATCTACTTTTTAAGTAAGTATGTTTTAAAATTATATCATGTATATACAAAATAGGGAACATTGTTTTTAACATAAAACTCCAGAGTTTATTAATTTTAACAGAAATTATTAATATACAGTTATTTGATTGATAATGTTATTTGAAGTGATAATCGATTCCTCAAGTAAAGAATGTTAATACAGGGTCAAACTTCAATGTGTAGTTCCAGAAAATATCCATACCCCACCGTGGAGGGAATTGGAAATTCTGGAGGGGAGGGAGGGGGTCAGAAAAACAAAATTACAGAGTTTGTATGGAAGAAAAATGGAAGTTCCGGAGGGTAGGGGGATCCATTTACAAAGTCCCTCCTTGGTGGGGGTATGGATATTTTTTGGAACTACACAATTGAAAAAAGCCATCCTTGGAAGTGGATATTATTATAAGACTTATAATAATAACTTAGTATTAATAACTTAATAACTTACATCTAGTGGTCGTTCCATAAACCATTTGGCATACATAAAGTAACACAGAAATGTTAATTGCTCAAAAATGTCATGAATTGTTGCCCATATCTCAGGCCTAGCTAGTTATCCATATCTTCCATGGACCATTCTTTATTCATATTTTAGTCAAATTAAGCCATTCTTTGACAAACTTGGCCAGGCTGGATGAACACTTAAAAACCACTACAAAACAAGTCATCAGTTCCAAGTTGATTCAGACACTGAACTTTCTGTGTTTCCAGCAATTTGGTATGACATTTAGAAAGTATACAGCTATTTCAAAAAATGTTGAATACTGCATTCTGCATACTGAATAGTACATTAAAAGACCAAAATGTCTTTTATTTCAGTATGTTTTGGAGATGGCATGGTGAAAATCCTCTATAACAGCTATAACTAGGCAAATAGGTGGGAAAATGACAACTGAAACGATCAAAAATGCAATTTGTAAGTCTTGGAATGCACTATTCAGTATGCAGAATGCAGAATTCAGTATTCAACGTTTTTTGAAATAGCTGTATGTTCTAATCTAGAAATAAATGGAAGTTTGACTCTTAAATTAGGAAATGGATCTTAAAATATCCAAGAATCATGTAGAATATTCAGATTGAACATGTAGGAATCATAATTTTTTGTTAGACAATTTTGATTCAACTCCTGAACTAAAATGAAAAGGTTATAATTGGGTGAGGTCAGCATAAAGATTAGGAAATAATTGAATTTTTATTGGCTCTTGTAAGTTGTCAATGTAAAGTATATTTATTTATTGCCCTTGTAATCAAAAAACACCCATTTCAAAAAGGTTGTTAGTAAGTTTTGTTACACCTGTACCCTGTGTGGCTGGCTCTCAGGGGAGGGGAGGGGAGGGGAAATTATGGAAGGGGAGGACTCCCCAGTCTTCTGCCCCTCCCCCTCCCCCTAGACCCAGCTACACAGGCTATGTTGCAACATGTATTACAAGTGTGAAATGCATTGTGGATTTGAAATTTTCACATCTGAAATACATAGCAAAGTTTTGGAGGTCTGCTGGATTCTACACAATAGGAAACAAGTCAACTTGTTGTTAGAGCTTCCTGTTGCCCAATTGGACGTTGGCCATAATGCATTTCGATCTTGGAATGCAACATACAACAAAACCAATAAATACAACCTTTTTGAACTAGGTGTATCTCTTAACTGTTGCAAAATGAGTGACCGAGTGGTGTGGCTGAGAGACTAATGTAACATGTTAACTGTATTGTACTTAATCAAGACACCTTAAACATAAAAAGTCCTTCACTTTTGTTTCAATAAAGTGCAAATTATATATTATTGCTTGAGTGGTTTATGTATCCTATATATTGAGGGGTCAGTAGAACTCGATCATAGACTATATCGCTTTTCCGCTGCAGCAATGTATTCTGGGACTGTTATCTCAGTTAAAACCAAACAAAAGATGCTATGGTTTGTAAATCTTTTAGTTAACAGTCCCAGAATGAATTGCTGCGGTAGACTAGCGATATAGTCTATGGTTCCTGTTTGCAATGGCATGAAGGTCGGGAATGCTCGTTGGAAATTTGGAAAATAATCGGCTAGGGCTAAAAAGTACCTGAGTTTTATCCAGCTGCGCGCGGCAAGACATGGTTATATATTGCTGATTTTGACTCCTAAAGACATCTGAAAGGTACGACGAGTATCCCCCCCCCCCCCCTCCCGGGCATAATTCCATGTCAGTGCATGGGAGGTAATTCCAAATTTCTTACTGAAAAACTTGCACAATCTTCTTTTACGTACGTGATTACAGTCGCGCTATAATTTTGTAAACGACCCTGCCAACATATTACGGACTGTAAAAAAATTATCATTTGAAAGCTGTTAAAACCTAGAAGATTATGAGACAATTTGCGGTGATTGTTTTGTGATTTTAAAAGCAAATCATTACTCCGACAGCGAGATTTAACTACAAAGCAATTTATAATTTTAAAAACCATTTTTTACAATTCGATTCTTAGATAAACGTCAAAAATGGTGTCAGGGTTTTTTTATTGGGCGCGTTCCGTTTTTATTACGAGTTTTGTCCACATATTTTCAAGAAACAATAGCATTTTCAACATTAACCGGGGAGAATTTAAAATCCACAAAACGCAACACATCAAAAATCCTGAAGCATTTTCTACGTTTTTACAGATATATAATTCGTTATACGTTTAAACGATATATAATCTGCTATAAGAACGTGAATTCTGACGAAATGCGAACTTTTACGAATCCAGATTTGGCAGTATTTTACAAGCATGTGATCAAGCACGTGATGCGTAATTTATTTTAAAAGCAAGCATGTGGTTAAGCACGTGATGCGTAATTTATTTTCAAAGCAAGCATGTGATTAAGGTAGCGATTTTATGAGCACGTGATCAGCGATTTGATATTTCATAAGCACGTGATGCGTGATTTATAAGCAAGTGATGCGTAATGTGGTATTTTGTAAGCATATAATGTGTGATTGGCTATTTTCATTTTCTAACCGTGATTTTTTTTTTTACCTGCTTTGAAGAGCTAATGTCAGGTCCGAAGCTAAGAAACGTAACTGAGTTATTCAGTGTGTGGGTGTATCCGGGCCGAGATATTTGAACTCCACTTCGTCCTTCCTTGTAACTGTTTACCGATATAATTGATACTTTCAAACACACTTCAAAAGTGGTTAGACGCACCCTACACTTACTTTAAGTTGATGTTATACGAGACGATTTGCAACGACGATTTCAGTTTCGCGCGACGTCGAGATAACTTGGGTCAAATTCGTTTAAATTTGCGTAGGAATCTTTTGACTACAAATCAAAAACTCTCAGCGTAATTACGCCTAAATATTGTTCCGTGTGGTATGTTACACGGTATCAAGCGTTACGCTTAAAAACGTCGTTGCAAATCATCTCAGTTTTATATTCGCATGACGCGTTATTGGCCGCGCCCCTACCCCACCAAACATCCTTTATCGCCCTAGAATAGTACACCTTAATAGTATGGTATCAAGACATTCGGATGTAAATCTGTGCCTGTAGTGATGTATAGTTATGTTGGTGGGTTTTCGGACATAAATAAAATCCAAATATCACCCTAAAAGATAAGAGTATTTTCGTGACACAAACAACAAGCATATGAACCGGAAAAATAGGTGTTATTTTTTTATCTTCTTCAAAAGCCCCCTCACCGCTTTAACTCAATCTTGTAGCACTGCAAAAATGATCTTGAACTTGAACTTAGATCTTCAAGGAATCTTAACGACCCGGAGGATATGCCTTTAGCTGTATGCCCGTCTACTCGCCGCTCGACACGCAGAAATCAAATTGACGTCCAATGTCCATAGATTGATATCGACATTGTATAAATTTGTAGTTTTCAATACCATTCAAAACATTCAACAATTACGGCACGTCAGATTCAAATACTCAAATTTTCGTCCATAATCTCTTGAATCCGATTGAGATTTCCAGCTGTCATGGAAAATCTTAATACGAAAAAAAACCATCACGTCTCTGAGAGCCACATGCATGTTTTTAGCTCTACATAGATAACTAATCGGCTAGAAAAGTGTTTACATCTATTTTATTTGATAGGTAAAGAAGCGAAATCGAGCTGATAGCGAGCAACCTACTACTGACGAATTTGAAATATTTGCAGCCGAATAACACAATCTGTTGGCATGCTTTAATATTTGAACTTGGAGTGAGAATTGCGCTTTTTTGCTTTTAGCTAGCAAGAAGAACTTTGCACTAGCTACTGTGTAAAAAAGTACTTACTTACTTTAATGGCGTATTGAGCCTTAGCTTTTAGTCGGTAGGGAAAAAAAAAGAAATTTGTTTTCCACCGACCTTGACTTAAAATGTCATTATATATAGTAAGTTCTATTTTTATAGGCGCTACAGATATCCATTGATTCGACATACTCTCGACATATTCTCTCTTATACACCAACGCAAGTCATACAAATCGATGCCCTAGTTTCCCTTTGATTTTTGAAGTGAGTGAATACACAGATTAAACACCCAACTGAAGAATGTTTGCCCAAACAATTATAATTTTTAAAACAGCAATTGTGTTGTCTCTTAAGAAAAAAAAATAGTACACATTTCTGTCAGACTTGGAGAGGATGCGTTAAAAGAACCACTTTTCCTCTAAGCAAAAGAGGGAGGGTCTAGGCTGTAAACACTTTGAATTCTAAATTGATCGTTGAGTGTATTAAACTAAATATCTGATATTTGATGCACTACTACGTACTGTTTGGCGGCTTGTGATCAAATTCGCGCTGTCTGATACGATACTTCCTTCACTGTATACCTTTTGTAATTAACACGAACTGATCAAGAATCCTAGTTCCCTGACGTCATTACCAATCCATTTATGCTCATTAACCTATTTATTTGGCTGACCGTAAAAATCTTATCAGTTGTTTTGGTCGAAATCGATTGTTTTCGATGCTGTATATGATCCAATCAACACTGGGATGTGCAATATTTTCTAAAGTAACTAAAAGGATCGCTGAATCATAATTGCCGAGAAGTGATTAAGTGGCCTCAGTGACTGTAAGTAACATGAAACTTCACTACTCGGCCCACCTATAACTAAAAGCAAGTTTGCTTGAATTAAAATTAAGCTAATCGCCTATCTTTAGAATTTAGAACCAGAACTGAATTGGATTTGAATTCACATACATGCACGCGAATCAGTCAAAGAAACACAAGGAAGCGATTAGAGTCTTGATTAAGAGCTATCGAAAATGGTAAGTAAACCATATGATTTCTTCAGTATTTTCTCTTCTCTTATTAAAGCTTTGTATTTGATTTAATGAATACCTGCGAACCACTGGTCTCAACAAAGCTTTCGAGTATTCGAGCTTAAATATCAGTGAGTAAATCATAAGATTTTTTTTTATTCTGTCTAACGTCTGGTCTCAACAAAGCTTTGGACTGCTCGAGCTTAAACTGATTAAATCTATCAAAATGTCAGTGTGTTCAGTCCAAGCTACTAAGACGGTTTAATCATAGCAAATGTTCAAAAAGCATGTTGTTTTTCTCTCTCAGTTCTTGACGTTTACTTTATTAAAATCTCTGTATTTGATGTTAAACTTTTCCTCATTTTCAACGATCATTAGAGTCACTCACTTGTGGTCTGTATTTGCTCCCTAACTAAACTCAAACAATCCGCGCACATTATCATAAAAACATAGCTTTTGTAGCTTTATCTAGAAACCTTTTACACAATTAAAAAAATTTGACCAATTTTAATACACTTGGTAGATTTTACCATTAATCATTTTCAAATCTTAGCACAAAAACATCCACCCATATTTTGCTGAATGGTTTAGCAAATATGGGTGGATTTTTTTGTGCTAATTTAAAAGATTTCTATCCAATTCTGCAGGAACAGACTTCAGTCAAAAGTAAAACAATTATGTATAACGTTAAAGAAACGCTGTTTAATATCCACGCCATTTTGATTTATATGCAGTTTAGATGATAGCCTATCGTCTGAGCATCACGTTACCATTAATCAAAATGCATTTTAAAGTGTGTGGTCGTTTGTTACGAATAATTACAGACTGCCTGAATATCAGGCCATATTCCATCTGCAGGGAGCACAGTGCTAAAAAAATTGCATTTCTTTAACAGTGGTCGATTTTCCTCGCATCAATAAGTAGTATAACATGGTGCGCAGTCCCGAACTTCAAACTCAGTGCGTTCCATGACTTCCGGTTTATCTAAGAACAGGCCGCATGTTACAAGTTTCAAAACAATCTTCAAAACCTTAATTGACTTCTTTGCAAGAGGTCCCACGATTTCGATCCTCATTGACGCACAAACACGCACACTTGTTTCAACATCGCTTTAATCTAGGTAGCTCAATTTAGCTGGGTTGCAAATGACATCACATCTAGATCGACATCTACTGATAGAATAGAATAGAATAGAATAGAATAGAATAGAATAGAATAGAATAGAATAGAATAGAATAGAATAGAATAGAATAGAATAGAATAGAATAGAATAGAATAGAATAGAATAGAATAGAATAGAATAGAATAGAATAGAATAGAATAGAATAGAATAGAATAGAATAGAATAGAATAGAATAGAATAGAATAGAATAGAATAGAATAGAATAGAATAGAAACTTTATTTCAGTGTCAAATCTGATAGCAGTTATAGAACCACTAATTGAGGACACTATCCTACAAGCTAAAACTAGATGATTCGCAAAAGCCTTTTCAGCATTGAACACCAAGACCCCATGGGCAAATTAAAGACTGTTAATATTAATTATGATACAAGTACTTAAGATGCTAACAAAACAAGTTCTGATAAATAGATTTGTTGATAAACATACATAATAAATGAATATTGATAAATTCAAGATCAATGTCCGTGTAAACAATTCATTTCATTATAGATGTTCTTTAAGGTCAGTCTTGAATGCACTTGATGACAGTGTTGTGACTCGCTCCGGGAGTTCGCAACACGAGTTCCATTTGGGAATTGCTGTTTTTGTAAAAATCATTTCGTGCTTGTGGCTACAGAAAAGAGTTTGGATTCCTTCGTCTTTGATATGTTATCAGTGGTTCAAGTGGATCGGTGGGATAGCAATTTTCTTATTCAGAAATTCATGAGAAACGGTAAGCCTGTATACTTCCTTCGCACTTGTAGTCTCTCCCATCCAAGTTCTTTGATTAATTTGGTAACAATAGTGTGATATAGTAATGAACGAAGCGCGCGCGCTGCTGCACGTAGTTCGACATTCCCCAATTCTTTTGAGTTCCATACTGAAGATCAGTCTTCTAGTTGAGGTTTCATCAGAGTCTTGTATGCTCTTTGTCTCTGTGGATCATTATTTGATAGATTGCCATCTGGTTTGGTGGTTACTTTGCCAATGTCAAGTCAATTGAAATATTTCACTCTGACCACAAAAATTACAAACTATGAATTTTGCGTAGATAGAAGTTGACAAAAATATTGGTGATATAATGGTTATCTATAATAAATAAAAAGCTAATCCAGCCGGCCGGACAACATATATTTTAAGCCTGGTTCTCACTATAAACTACGCAAGGCGATGCCAGCGCAAGCCTCACTATAAACTACGCAAGGCGATGCCAGCGCAAGCCGACGTAAAGCAAAACAAAAACTTCCGTTTCTTCATTTTTTTTGCGCTTGCATTTGTGTTTGCGTCGCTACTTTTTCAAGCGAGAACACGAATAAGCTTTGCGTCGTCTTGAGTCACTAGTGAAAACCAGGCTTTAATTTATAAATAAATCATAACATAATTTTGAGGCGTTTTCTTTTTCAGTAAGTGATTGAGGATTATGTAAATCAACACTGAGACGGAGAATCACTATATGTAGGTATGGTTTTCCATTGGCTTAAACAATTCTCCATTGATGTTATTGTAAGATTGTGGTTCTCCGTCGAGTTATCCTCAGTACATAAAACTTAGTATGCTTGCATTGAAATCCATCTGTCATGTTTTGGCCCAGTGTCATTGTTTAGTCTGCCAGCAAGATCGCTTTGAAGTAAAGGCCGGCGCAAACGACTTCAACATTTGTTTCAACATCAGTTCGATTTTGTTGAACGCTGTTGAACAATGTTGGACGATGTTGAACACGGATGGCAAACGGTTTCAACATTTGTTTCAACATCCGTTCGATTTTGTTGAATTACAATGTTGAAGTCGTTTGCCACCCCCTTTCAACAATGTTGAAACACTACAAGACGGATTAGAGCGCAAGCGCATACCCAACAATGTTGAAAGAGGGTGGCAAACGACTTCAACATTGATTTTCAACAAAATCGAAAGGATGTTGAAACAAATGTTGAAGTCGTTTGCGCGGGCCTTTAGGCTGAATCATTTTCAGTATATATCTACTTCCTGTACATCAGACAGATGTCGTCCGCAAAGAACTTCATATGGTTAATGTTACTTCCTCCCTTGCAAAAATTTCGCTCATGTTGCTTACAAAAATCAAATTCATAATTGGGCCAAGGATGGTTCCTTGAGGGACGCCCGAGGTGACGTGAACATGTACTCCATCTACTGTAACGCACTATTGAGTTAACCAAGTACTAATTCCGGCCAATGTATTACTTATATGACTCCATAGTGACATTATTTGTGCAGTACGTACCTTATGTGCTACCCTATTTTACCCTATTACGGCAGCCATTTTGGTTGAACTTCAACAAATGATTTTTCATATCGCCTGGCTACTGTACTGCTTCTTTGTCTCACGATTTTTACGGGAATGATTTAGGGATACGTTATATCAAGTGCACGCTGGAAGTGTAAAGTTTATCAGTTAAAGATTGTTACGAGTTATGGGCGTTAAATATAAGATTGCTTTACCTTTTACATTTTAGTCGTGTACTTCCCTTAGAACATATTGAAAAATATAACAGGAAGAAATAACATCATTTCAGACATAGCTTCCTTTATTTGATTATTAGCAATCCTTTAAATGATCGACTTGTCAATGATTCTTGTCCCCGTAACTCACATGGCTGACAGACAGGCCGAGCATTATAATGTGGCTTTCCTTAATTACGATTCTGACAGGAGAGCATAATTATATGTGGCGGAGGCGCGCGTTACTTGTGACATATTTCCCCAGGCTATTTCTAAGTCTGCGTTTGACAAGCACCTGACTAATAAATATAAGCTATGTCCACATTAATCTGGATACATAAATTTGAAACTGCATCTATTTTCTCTGTTTTCGCACCTTATAGACAAAAGCCCAACCCCCATTTTAGTGTGGACAAAAGGCCTGAATCGTAAAAAGGAAACGTTTGAAATGTATCCGGACTAGTGTGAAACGTAGCCTGAGTCCATTGGGTATGTTTCTTTTGCTCCTGCTTATCTCATAGGGCTGTAAAAACCAGATTTAGCATATCACCCTGGGCACCAGAGGCTCTAATTCTCACTTTCTCGCGTATTGTTGTCGTTGATGCGCCTTGCGGTAGCCAGCCCGAAAGCCTTGCTCCTCTAGCTACCGCACACTTCCAAAATTTGTATTTAACCGACTAACACATCCTAACTGTTTATTTTTATTGTTTATATTGTTATATAAAAGAGAAAAATGTAACACTGTAAAAGAAGTGTGAATAAAAAAACTTGAACTTGCGCACGCACACAAAAATATCCGAGAGTAAGAATTGGAGCCTCTGGTATCCAGCGTATCAGCATACGGATTTCAATGTTAGTTACTTTTACTATTTAATTTTGTCAGAGATATACAGTGTTATTAACGTTGTCAGGTGAAAGAAGCATTTAGACTTCAGCAAACATCGCATGACTTTTTTAATATTTTTTTAATTAATGGCCCTTGTAAGAACTCATTGCTTTCTATTGTAAGTGCTCTGCGGCATATCACTTTAATTTCCCAACATAATTAAGAACTTTGAGACTTTCCAATACCCAGAATGTATCAAGCTGTGAAGAGTATGTTTATGGAGTAAAGTATATTAAGATTCCTTTCTAACTGAAAGCTTTTTTTTTTGAGTTAAAAATTGTCAATCAATCAGAGAAAGTATTAACATATACAGAAAACAAGAACTTCCAGTTTCCAATGATGTTCCCACATAGAGTTATCTCTAAAAAGGAATCAGTCAGTAGATGAGAAATAAATAGATAAAAGTGCTTCCCTGCAATGTTAGTCATGTTATAGAAATTTCTTATGATTTAGCCAATAAGATAATCGTTCAAACAATTCCCACAATTAACTCCTTTCTGCATCCCACGTCTTCTGCGCTACATACTTCTTTAGTGCATCGTTACTTGAATACAGCTAATGCAGAGCTTTAATGACGGGGGAAATCAAAGAAAAATCTTTTTGAAGGTGCTGGAAGTATGAATATTTAATAAGACATGATATTTTTTACATCGTGTGGCATATTATTTTGGCGGGACCTAATTATTGCGGTCTTTTTACGTCGATCTACAAAAAAGTTCCGTCAAACATCTAAAAGAACATCTGTACTTCGGCCGTATTTCCTCCATCCATTCCGCATCTACTCGAGAAAATTAACGGTTTTTCCTTAACAAATATTTCTTGTTAAGAAACTCTTGGTCGTATAGAAGACAAAGAAAGCTTGTCTCTTTTCCTTGTTAAGAACAACTTGCTCATGTAAAAGACAAAAGAATTGCCATCTTTTTCCTTCTCAAGGAAATCTTGTCAAGAGATTAAACGCGTGCTCGTACAGGATGCGGCTTTAAAGTTAAAGCTGGCAATTGAAAAAAATTCATCCCAGCAATAAAACTGGTCTTTCCAATTAAAAAAAATTGTTCCAGCAAAGCGCATAAAATTGTTCATCCGCTAAAATAACCCACGCACAAATACCACGCGGTATCAAAAAGTATTTCTACATGGACAACGATCGACTCGCCTTTTGTTTGGTGCTGTTGGACGTGGGTGTATCCATCTGCCAACTAAGGTGACAAAGTGGGGGTTAAAGGAAGTTAGAACAGATTTCGTATGAGTGTGAAACGGACCGCGCCGTGCCGTAACCGTGTCAGTGCCGTGTTGTATATAAAAACATTCGAAAGTTCTGCCGTAACCGTGCCGTAACCGTGTGGTGCCGTTTTCACAGTCATACGAAATCTGCTCTATCCATGCTTTTTAACACCATCTCGCGGATGCTTTTTTAAAAAAAACGTGGGGTCATACATCGCGGAAATCCTATTCAGGTATCACACACGCAACGCAAAAAGGCCCTTTGCCACATTTCTACTTCTGTAATTGCGATTATACAAGCAAGAGGCAAGGTGGCTAGCAGACCATTTTCAGTATGCTTCCGTTTGCCATTTTGTCAGCTCACTGATTAGCATCCTTGACGGATTCAAACGACTTTTGTTCCTGATATCAGGAATAGATGAAAGATTTGATTGATGCCGATTTTAGTTCAATAAGCGTTGCCTTGGCAACGATAAACAAAGATGGATGGCATTACTTATTAAAAACCTTTCATTTCGATAATCTCTAGAAAAAGGACTTTATACATGATAAACTACACGTGAAAGCAATAAATTGAGATGGAAATACAAAGTATTTAATGATAGCGATTTCGAATAAATCGTAATAAATTAAAGGAACGAATGAAAGACCGCGTAGATAGTACTGAGATAGAATGAAGCGGAAGTTTGAATGAAAGATGCATGCTAGAAAGAGCGGCTAGCAGTGGGAATTCTCTTGTAGCAATGCATCTTTCACCCAAACTTCCATTTCATTCTATCTCAGTGTTACACAGCTAGTCTTTCATTACATTCCTTCCTTCATTCTAACTCCGTGTCCCAACATCGATACTCTCAACTGTCAAGAAAAGACAGTTGACCTTAGCTTGTAGCTCAGTTGGTAGAGCACTGGCATACAAATCCAGGGATAGTGGGTTCGAATTCCACCGATGTCAGAGAATATTTTTCTCTGCTTTGTTAGGGCAATAGACCGTAGGGCCACTCACCGCTCGGAAAGTTTTCTCGCTTGGATTTCTCCTCTAGCACTGCATCTTTCATTCAAACTTCCACTTTATCTTAATAAATTAAAGGATGCTATTGTATACGTGGGTGTATCCATTATACAACCCATTTCAACCACCAACCAAGTCGATTTCATATATAGCAACAAGCTGTCGGACAAAGCGTCCATCATCAGAGCAAGTGAAAATAAACACCACTTATTTATATTTTTGTGATTGTTCGAAATCGCTCATACCAAATACCAGAAACTCATTGAATTTAGGGGATTGGATTTAGTCCCCTTGTGAGTTTCTGCAATTATTTTGAATTCCTTTTTCTCAGGTTTTTTTTTTTTTTTGCTTTCGCGTGTAGTTAATAACACTGTAGTCGCTTTTCTGGAGCTCATCGAAACCACCTTATAAAACCACTCTACTTCACATATTCATAATATCTTGCGCCTTGGGGGGCAACTAGTGGCTTTAGTTTGCAAAAAAAAAAAAAATCGAAATCACCTTCAAGGGGTTTATAGACTTCTTTTGAGCATTTTTGTTGCTGTTACTTTTTAGTAGAAAAGAACGAAAGAACGCAGAAACAAGGCATTCTACCTTATCGCTCCCCCCCGGAAGAAACGAACTGTTTTCGCGTGAATGCAAGTTTAGGTGACCTCAAATAGTAAATAACTTATCTAATTTAGTTGACGTCAACTATTCAACAGTGAGACTAAACGCACTCTAAAGTTCCAACAACTTATTAGTGACGACAGATGTCCAACACACGTGATACTATATATGACCAATACATGTTATATATAAGCACCTGGGCGGAGCTCTTGATTAGGCTTTCAAAGTCCAAAATAGTAACAACGGACTGACTAAAAGTTTATGTTAATCGTCTTTCTTGTTGATAGTCTACTCGATAAGCAAGTCGACCATATGATTTTGGTGTCTCTACAATGGTGTAGTATACACTCTGTATCTCACCAATAGACTGACCCATTCGCTGGTAAACATTGTACAATCTGACTCATATCTACATTGAAGGAATTGACTTTTAATATATACATCTATTCCTTGATCTTTTCTCTTATACAGGAAAATGCTGAATCCGAAAGATAATCAACGCTGATTGAAAGAAGATCATAGAGCTCTGCAGCGGCTTATAACTCAATTTTCGGTAAGTATATAGTTCTTTGTATAGGGAATTCAGTTTATCTGTCTATACTTCGTCTCAACTTTGTGTCACAAAATTTCAGCCGCTTTTTTCCCTGCAGCCACGAATAACAACTATACATCTACCGCTGATTAAGGAGTCACAGTCAGAAAAAACTGATTACTGTATGAAAATCAAAAAGAAAAAGAAAAAACCAGAAAACTATGTAATTTTTATACTGAGGGGGGCGTAAGGGTTTGCGGTGATGCGGTTTTGCGTTATTTTTGATGCGGTTTTGCGGTTATTTTTATTTTTTTGTACGTGGTAGGTTTGCTCAGTAGTCTGGGGGATTTTGACGATTTTTATTGCGTTTTTTTCTCGATTTTGTTTGCAGTTTTGCGATTTCCATACTCCCCTTACGACCCTCTCTATATTGAATGCGAGTAAATAAAAGCTTCCACAGATAGAGCTCGATAACGCTAGATGTTATCGATCGACGACTACTTTACACACGTAACTGTCTATATAAAAATGGGCGCATTTGTTAGAGAACTATATATATAAGGTTTTCCTTTTACATTTTCAGTTTTGTTATCGGTAATGTTTCTTACACACTGACTGCAATTTTACTGAGTTGTCGATATTATGTAGTTATTGAATAACAAATAACCCTAGCTCGTCAACTATTTTCAAATCTGTTGAGGTCCTAACGTTTTTAAAATGCTTTCACTCACTTTCAATTCCACATATCGACAAAGAGAATTAATCGATGAAGTCGTTCAAAGCAAAGAAGGAATGTAGTTCTTTGTTAGGAAATATTTGTTTGATCTTTATACGATTTGATTATGATGTTCTGCTTGCATCACTGTTTATGTTAATTTTCAAATACGTAAAACTATCATATATTACAAAATCAGTAATGCTAATCATCTTTGATGTAAACTCTCTTAACACCTGTATTATGAAATTTAACACAAAGTTCAAAGTACTGAGATAAGATGAAAACACCTACACTATAAAAGGTTACGTTTTGACATACGTAATTCAACTTCAGTTATAGAAAATAAACTTTCGGAAGTCGCATGAGGCGTAGTTTGTCTAAGTATATATATATAAGTGACTGTCAACACAGACTGCTTAATGAGTGGTTCATCAATAATTTTTAGAAGGCTCTAGTTTCCTTCAAAGTCCTTAAGACTCATGCGATCCTTCAAAAATTGTAAAGAAGATTATAGCTTACCTGACTTAAAAGAGGTAAATTGCGATAGCTATAATATCACAGACATTGCAATCTCTTCAGATAATATTTTATATAAAGTACAAAAAAAAAAAAAAAAAAAAAAAAAAAAACCAACAACAACAACCTAGCAAAGACAGACAGTGTGATTGTTAACAATCTTACGATTAATCTAAACATCAGTTGTAAATTTAGAAATTGGTATAGCCAATCTCAAGAACGTTGGCGGATTTGAAGTATTTATTGTAACTATCTGGAAGTACGAAATTGACGTTTTTAGCTCATAACGAAATGTACTCTTACAATATTTAAACAAATATATTTTTTCTGTACCTCGTATAATAAGCTAAGTTCACACTAGAAGCTTGTTACATGCATTTAAACTAAAAAAAAAACATATTTTAGAAATTTGGCATCTCATCAAACACTCGCCATTCTTCTTCGGCTATATCAGTATCTATTCAAAAATCAAATTCCAAATTTCCTTTGTTTAATTTGTTTGTGGTCACGCCTAGTTCAGTCGATTCATTTTATAAAAGCGAATGGTTTTTCGTTACATACGTTTGCATTCGGGAACAACAGATAATTCCAATATAATTTGCAAAGCACTTTTAATTAATTCCTGATGTTGGACTGTTTTCACGTAGTAGTGTTCTTATCATTTTTATTAACCATTAACGGCTAATATTTTTGTGTTTGAGTCGTTTTGAGTTGATTTTCAATTCCAGGACAAAAACTGAACCGTCATCGACTCTAAAAATACATGCAACAATTGCAAAATGCGGTCAAAGTTTTCACTTTACAAAATGTGACTTGATCCGGTGATGTAAATAATTTTAATGCACACTGAGAGTTTAATATGACAATAATTATTCATGATGAGTGCGTTGTTTTCTAAATAGCTCGTTTACTTTTACAAAGAGTCGTTGAAGGAGAAACATTAGTCTCACAAAAGGATATCAAAAAACACTAATGTTCTTTAATACACTTATTTTTTGCTATCAGGATTACTAAGAAGGTCTGAGAGTCATATATACATAGTCACCAAGCTAGATTAAGATTAAATTAATTAAGGATATCCAGTTTTGTCTTATTCATTAGAGCAATGCCAAGTTCTATGTTGCTCAATATATCATCCTCGATTTCCCGACGGATATTCAAAACTTGAGCAAAAACCGTGGAAATATATCTAGCTAAAGTATTTGCTGTTGTTCATTCACATCTCTATGGTTCATTTTGGTGCATTTCTTATCTTTTTATGGGCTGTTACCAAAACTCTAAAGACTATTTCCGTACGTACAAACGAGGCAGACATTGAGCAAGATTGAACTTCAAACTGATCTACTGGGTTTCACTTCGTTTTTAAATCATTTTTCATTGTTGTGAAATATTTATTTTTTAATTTCTTTTTATTGATATTCAATATTGTAGCCGAATCAATGATAATAAATGGAAAGCAAATCGTTCAAAAATGACGAGTAATCAAAAACAATATTTTGCAGTCAAACAAATTCACACGATTTCCTGAAAGCGATCTTCCTTAAAAGCAATATCCCCCATGCATCAATATCCATAAGATGAGCTAATGTTATGTGCAATGCTATATTCACGCTAACTGAATTTCAGCTGTTGTTATAGCTACGCAGGCCCAGTCCCAAGGGCGTCTTCTTCGCGAGCGCGTTTAGAAACGAGAGACGGGAAAGTCTGGGGACTGGGTTATAGCAACGCTTGATCTATTTGTTAAAATACCTTAATTGGTACTTAATGAAATTTTATGTTGTTTTGAAAGTTAAGGTCATTTTCTTGAGATAGTTAGTTGTTTCTAAGACGTCACCGTGACGTCACAAGATAAGAGTTGATTTCAAACAACTCGACATTTTGAAAAAAAGCTATCGTTGCCTAGTTTATGGTAGAAATACGGCTAGTCTATAAAAGGTTTTTCAAGTTAAGGTGCCTAAGGGCTAAGTGATTATAACGTAAACTGGGAAGTTATCGTGTTAGCTCTTAGTTAATTTATGTTCAGTTTTTATACATGGAAATTTGAAAAGGAAGAACCAAATTTATAAAGAAACTCTACTTAACAACACTGTATAGATATAAGATGCATACACTATAGTTGCTGTAAGATTAAAGTGCCTATCACCCATATTCTTTTATGTTCAAACTTAGTGAAGATGTTTTTATCCTGTTTTTCCTAGACCCATATTTTCTGAGATATAAGGGTTTCAAATATCAAAATGTAAATTTGATGATGTAAAAGGAGTCATCATTTATTATACAAAAACAAGATAATTTAAGATACTTGAATTTTTCCATTTGTAAATTATTTCCATTGGTAAAACCTTTTGTTTAGTGAAAACTCCAGCTATCAAACTGAAGACCTCTTTTTGTAAAAGCCATGAGAAGTTGGCAGTGTTTACTCCTTTTACGTCATCACATTTGCATTTTGAAACTTGATACCTTTATATCAGAAAATATGGGTCTAGGAAAAACAGGATAAAATTCTTCACTATGCTCTCCAACAAGAACTGAGTTTGAAAATAAAAAAATATGGGTGATAGGGGCTTTAAATAAACGTTCTGCTTTTTAAGAAAAGAGAAAGGTGAGAGGCTTTATAGCCTGAGGAAGTTTTTCCCAAATTTTAGCTGCAGCGAAAGAAATCGCCTAGATCAGTTCTGGAAGCTGGTATATGCAAGTTTTAGCGAGACGCATATCTGGTATTGTAAGTGTGGATTTTATTGGCATAAAAAGCCGAACATTCGAATCTCTCAAATGGTGAATGTTATATGTTTTATTTCTTACACTAACACACAATATTATTAATTTCTAGTCGAAATTGTCTTTCTCGACATTAGCTTCTTTTATTTTTAAGATTTGTAGCAGTAACATAATTTAGCGAATTTTAGCAAGTCATCAAAATCGGTAAATTTTGTACTCGCTAAGATTAGAAATCTTGGGTATTCTTGGTCATTTGTCATTAAAACGCAGCATTTTCCCCCTTTAGCTTTATATCGCTCAACTTAATAGCTGCTAAATCTTCCCCCTATAGAAATTTCTAAATTTAGAAGTAACTAAAGATAGCAACCTTACGGGGACTCAAAGTTACAAGCAAAAACTTCCAGCCCAAGGCAAAGTCGAGACCAAAATCGAGACATCTAAATCTTTACAAGATTTACTCCCTCAAGTCAAGAAAAGAAAACTGCGTGAACGTGGTCACAATTTTATCCTCCCCATGGTCAAGCCACGGAACGTTTTAAGCGCTGTTTTCTTAACAGATGCTTATTTAACTTTTTATAAGTACATTTTGAATGAGCTTGCATTTTCATTATCATTTTGTTGTAAATAGAATACGTTTATTATTTTATATTCAATTAAAGACATTATTATTATTATTATTATTATCATCATCATCATCATCATCATCATCATCATCATCATCATTATTATTATTATTATTATCTGATTACCTCATTAATAATTGATATATTTGAATCGATCCATCGATACTGCGGCATAATGTGACGCGCACGCATGCGCGTCTTTCGAAACTCTTCCCCAATCAAACATTTGTTAGTATAAACAAACATAGCTTTGCCGGCGAAACTCAAGCTACAGAAGCCAAACTCAATCCCAAAAATCAGGGTAAGGACTTTGTAGTATAGTTTGTACTTTCCTAAATTCACTAGTGATCAAAATTAAGATATAAAAGGAAAAATATTTAAATATTGCTTGGAATTCCTGTGGTCAAGACGCGGACGCGCGCAAGTCCCCGAACTGATTTAGCGCATGCGCAGTCATGTTGCCGCGCTGTTGAAGCCATCGGATACATTCCTATTTCCTCATTTTTATCAGTTGCAACTGTTTTAATAACTGTTTTAATAAAATCATAAATATAGCTTGATGTAAAATGTTGAATGGCTGACTTTGCTGGAAATCCTCAAAACCCTTGTCTTTCGTGAGGCCACGCATGGCCATAAAGTTGGGACTTTATTTTCTTAGAGGGTTTTCGTAGAGTGACGGATGAAAATTCGGCTCTACAACGGTTGGCGGTTAAAAATCTCGGCCTTTTGTTGACGGCAAACTGCTAAATTTGAGGATTGACGGTTAATTTTTCCTTAATTTCGATTTAGGGTAAAACATTCTAGCGTTTGACGGATGACAGCCTTAACACTACTGGAGACCTTTCTTTCTTATAATTAGATTGACTCTGAAGTGCAGCCTAGCTGTTACGTGTGGATATTTTTATCAATAATTTCTCTCTGGCCCAGTTTCAACGTAGGACAATTTCCGACATCGACCTTGACATCCATTGGCATGTTTTGTTGCAGTTCTTAGTGTGTGGTAAATGTATCAGTATCTTATCAGCCTGAGGTTGTAACCTATTATACTTTTTGCCTAGATTGAAATTATAGAATTACTAATCGTTTTTATTAGGAAGACTTGTTAAAGAAACGCAGAGAAAAAGCATTATCTAAAACCAATACAAATTACTACACTATTTGTAATCGAAATATCTATATTTCTAGAGAAGTCTACAAATGTAAAAGTTTTGTACCACGTGATCAAATAGCGCAGCAAAAGTCTTTAAGCCTCTTTAAGATATTTTTTTTAGTTCTGTTACCTGCAAGAAATAGTTTCATGTTGTTTCAGTAGGCAATCGTGTTCATAATTGGCATGTTTTCCTAGCAAGCCAATCAAGTTGGAAAAGGCGCCTTCAAACCTGATTGAGTTCGCCAAAATATTCGTTCATGTTGAGGCCTGTCTTAGAAATAGTTTGGTACATCGAAACAACAGACCGTCGGTAAATCAGCTAAAGAGGACAACTAGAAAGAGTTCATTTGAGTAGGTCGAATTCATACGTGAAATACTTTTTGCAAAAAATCGAGAATACGTTATTTACGCGTACGTTTAATATTCCTTTGTACAATGTCCTTGAAATTCTCACATTCGCGCGACATCATTTTCACCTTTAGAACCGCCGTATTCATTCATCAATAAGTAAGATCACAAGGAAAATGTACCAGAAGTATTAGTGGATGTCCTTAAACCAGCGAATTCACAGCATTTGTACATTGTAAAGTATGCGTCTAGAGGTAACGTTTTGTACATATGGCAAATTTACATTCAAACATTATGCTTCAAAGCTCTGGGAAACTCTTTCAAATGAAAAGTTCGTCACATATCTAATTTCAAATTAAATTTTAAAAAGCATCTTCTTATATCAATGAGAAGTGACTATCTACAAAATACAACATACATCTACTATTGGATGCATATCAAAGCATTTGATAATATTTACATCTAGCTATAAATGATTTAAGTTCTTTATCAGCTTTACTAATATACCACAAATTTTCTCTCTTTTACTTTCCCCTAGTGTTAATAATTAATTCCAACTTTATTCATTTTATTACACATGTAACACTTCCTTTTCTTTGCCTACATATATACACTGGCACTAAAAGGAACCTTATAGATAAGATCATGTCAATGATCGCTCGAAGGTCTACTAGTGCAGACCATGAGATAAACAATTATATATATATAAAGGTCGTATTACTCAATATTCAACTTATATTCCATGGTGGTAACCAAATCGAAAGTTTAAACTACTTTGGCTTCTACACATTTCATTTACTTCAAAGTTTTTTCCATTACAATCAATATATATTTCTTTCATAACATAATTAATTTATTACTTGTAAATATTACTCATTGTATATATATATATGTATATGTGTAAATAATTTAACAAATAGATTAATCTATCTGTTTAATTATATAATATTTATCGAAACATTCCAACCAATCAGAGCGCGCGTAAGATTCGATGACGCCATCTATGTGTGTGTACTCTAATCACACATGGTTGTTCGACCAATCAGAGCGCGTGTAATATGCCAATTATTATATAATAAGAAATATCAGATGTCAAATTTGGCTGAATGCCTATTCTCAATCGAGACCAGCAGTTCCCGAGTTATTTATTCAGACGCCGAACCCAATTTTCATGTATTTCATGGCAACAATTAGGTACGGTAGATGGCTTGTAAGGCGTTTGAATTAGACCTTAAAGTACAACTCTTTGTGTCGACTGGTACAGGATTTATCCAATTATCATTTAGTAATTGTCGATATATATGCCCGCAGCAACAGTACTGAATCCAGCCACAAGTTGCCAATAACGACAAATGTATAACGTAAAATCTGTTGCTGGGTTGCATGTGACGTCACAGCAGCCATCTTGGTTAAACTTCAACAAAAGATGTCTCATTATATCGTCTTGTTTGTTCATCTTACATGTCTACCACTTCTTCAGTCTTTTAACTCCTCAAGGGAATGATTGCAACCCAGCAAATTGCTTAAAATTTATAGTAATTTCAACTGTGATTTTGTTTTTTGTAGACTTGTATGCAGAATGAATGAGTCAATTATTCCAAGATTGTCACCATGAATCGTACTTTCTTCAAAAACGACACCCGGCAACTGCCCACAACAACTCAGCGATTATTCCACACCACTATAACAGAAAGATGTATTGGAATCAGTCTTACAATGGCTCTCATGATTCTGACTTTGTTCATCAACATGCTGGTTGGCTTGACTTTAGTCAAAAAGAAACGAATTTTCAACACATCGTACGTCTTTATTCTTAACTTGTGCTGTGCAAATTGTTTGATTGGAGTATTTAGTATGCCCTGGTGGGTCATGTTGGAATTATACCCAGTGGAAAAACTTATGGATATGTTAGGAAATTCAATGCAATTCTTCATCTTCATTGACATTTTTAGTGGGTTGGCATCGATATTAAGTTTAACCTCGATTGGTGTTGTTCGATGGCTGACAGTAACACATCCGTTAAAGTGGATGGCTATGCTTGACTACGAAGAGATGTGTTTGCGCGGTTATCACGATTTGGTTATACAGTACTCTTGTTGCTTCACTGAAGTTCGTTAGATGGCCTCAAAGACAAAGTAATTATAATGTTTTTATTTTCTAACAAAAAAGTTGGTTGTTAGTATACGTATGGCCCTTCAGGCAAGAGGAAATAAAAGTGAACTTCATCTCAGGGCCCGTGGAGGGGGAGGGGCTGGTGATGCTATAGCGTCACCACTTTTTCACTTTTCCCATACTATAGTCTCTTAATTTCCAATCTTAACCCTGCCACTTTTTCCCAAACTGGTCTCTTATATAGCCCCAACACTTTTTCCCATACTAGTCTCATATATTTTCCAATCTTAAACCTACCACTTTTTCCCATACTAGTCTCTTATACAGCCCCACCACTTTTTAGGGTGCTCCATGGTCCTTGCATCTAGTGGTAGGAGCAACACACTTTATAAAGCATAATAGTCAGAATATCTGTCTACACCGTCAAAATACTTCAAAACGTCAACAAGAAGATCGTTTCCAAGAGAAGAAGATCGTTTGGTTTTGTTATATAGTCCTAAATTTGGTCTTTAATAATACTTTTAGCATGAGTTGTTTATTTATTCATTTATTTGTGTATATCTATTTTCCAGGTTATTCGTTGTTTGTGTTTGTAGTTGGCTTCATAGTTCCCTCAACAGTTCTTGGTTTTCGCTCATGGACGAATGTATTATCTAGCCAGATTCCTCAAGGATTCATCAAACCCAAACACATCAACTTGGAAATCAAAGTACACTAAGCAAACTGAAGGAGTTCAAATTGTACGCTCATTAGAATGGAATGCCAAGCTTCAAAGAAACTTTCGAGGAAGCCGAACTGTTACCATAGTAACAGGCACGTTTCTGTCGTCTTGGTTACCATTTTTTGTTATAAGTCTTTGCTACAGTTTTAATCCTTCTATTGACTATAGCGTAGCCTTGACTGCTAAGTGGTTGGGATATTCAAACGCGCCTATCAGCCCCTTTGTGTACACTATATTAGACAAAAAACTTAAACGAGCAGTTTTAAAGTCGATACGGTGTCTGCGAGAATGCACAAAGTTGTTTCATAACAAACACTTGAGGGAATTGAGATAAATCATTCTGCTATTAGTCCAATTAGTCTTTTAGACACTAAAATGATAGTCCTAAAATGATGTCTCTTTTTTATCGAGAAGATCAAGAACTTCTTTCAAAGATTCAAAAAGCCAATCCATCCGAATCTTAATATTTCCGTGGTAACCGTTGAAAGTGGTTTGAAGAATTAAGGAACGAAAAACGAGAGCGTTCTTTCATGTGCGCACTGTAATCTCCAAGGTTTCAGGTTGACGTTCTCGACAGGCAGCCGTCTCAAAACTCCAATTATAACTTTCGAATACTCATAAAAACCTCATAGGACGATGTGGCGACCACCGAAAATGAACAAGAAAGTGACGTCTTCGTCGTCATTACTGCTGATAGTTGTCCAACATACATGCTACTAGAACTGAGTAGACAAGACTCTTGAATATATGAAATGGAGCCAGTTAACTTGACTATTATATTTAATAACCTTTCTAAACGATCCGTACTTTGTTCAAACACTGACGAGAAAGGTTTTTGCTTCTGTACTCTGAATGAAATATAAGTGCAAAATACATTGAATATTATTATGGCCATTCCATTACCCGACGAGGGAAATAGATATACACCTATTTCAAAAACTGTTGACGGTCAGGAGATCTGAATCTGACATCTTACATTATCTACAAATTTTGATATATATTATACAGAAGTATGGAGTATATTATTTTACAGGAGAATGGAGTATTTTGTTGAGGCGGGGAATCTAGACATTAATTTTGAAAGGGGGGCACCATTTTACAAAACACGTTGATGGGGGCGTAACTTCCTCAAACCCCCTTCTAAAGTAACATCCCAGGACTGTAGCAAGCCATAAAAGTCTGAGGTTCCGAAACAACCTATATATATCATGATTATCGTTTTGAGCTTATGCGCGTCAATTCGATAAACAATTGCAATAAAACCAACAACAACAAACATTTAGAAAGTGGAGAGAGAGAGAGAGAGAGAGAGAGAGAGAGAGAGAGAGAGAGAGAGAGAGAGAGAGAGAGAGGGAGAGCTGGTGTATGTGTGAGAGAAAAAGACAAAAACTAAATAAGGGCCAACTGAAAAGGGGGGCGCCGGCCCCCCAGGCCCTCCCCCCCTCACTTGGACCCGCCACTGTGTTGGAATACTGGAATATACGTTATGATACTTGAATTCATAAAGATTTTTTTTGTATTTTAGTCAAGGGACACAAAACCAATATATTTATGTTTCCTCTCAGATTCAGATTTACCAACGTCAACGTTTTTTTGAAACAAACAGTTTTATATTCAAATGTAAAATACAGTGGATATTTACATCCTTAAAGCCGTCCGATTAATTGGCGGAGGATATGAATGTTTGAATATTTAGCATATATTAATATTGACAGTGATATTACATGCAGTTTAAGTAATGCCCAAATAAGAACTAGAGGTATTTGTATTGTTCTCTGCATTTCACTTTTTCCATGGTAGAATTTCTTGGTTTTCAGACTGAAAATGTATCACCCAGTCCCTATAGATAACATGTTTTTTTTAAGTACAAAAACATCGTTTTGAACGTCATAGTTTCTTTTGTGTAAAATGATCTCATCCAATCATAAGCGTCCAAAACAAAAGCCGAAATACCCTGGCAACTTGCATTATGGCGTCATATACTACAACTACCAGAATGCTTCGCCCACTTTCTTTTGAGAAAAAAAACTAATGCCAATAGTCCCCTTCACAGTTACCTGCGCCATGGTAGCCGTGCCTTTGCATCAAAACGATACGAACGGTGAGCGTGCAATGATAGATACCTTTTTTAACACCTAGGACAATTATTCACAGGGCTCTATCATTGCAAGCTCACCGTTCGTCTCGCTTCGATGCAAAGGTATGGCTACCTTTCAAGATGGCGCAGAGAACTGTGAAGGGGACTATTGTTTTGCTATTCTCAGAAGAGAATAAAAATCTGAATAAGAAAGAAAATTCGTAAAGCATTCTGGTAGTTGTAGTAAAATGACGCCATCCTGCAAATGGCCTATTTGCCATGTTTCCCTCGTAAGATTTTCGTAATTTTAAAACTAGCAAAAGTTGTCGTTAAAAAGGAATCAGTTAGTGAATAATTAAGATAGAAATGAATGTAATAACTCGAGATGTTATGGAAGATTTTCACGTTTTAACCAATGGGGTGAACAGTTTAAATAATACCACAATTAGCACCCAACGGTCTTTCTTGCTTGCAGTTAGCCTACCTAGTTCTTACTCGGAGCATTACTTAAAACGCACTGAGTCACTATTTAACTAAGAAAAAATGACGTAAGAGAAGCAATCCCCTATAGCAGGTTCTGTAACCATCATATGCACCGTTAGATTCATGTACGATTTTCTACAAAATAAAATTTCTTCCTTGAAAAAAGCCTTACGTCCTTCTTGCCTCAAAGGCTATTTATAAACATCAATCCAGCTGCCTCTCGCGCGACCATTGTAACGAATTAAAAATAGCTAATCTTCATTCATCTTGATTCTCATGATCAGGTACGAGGATTCCTTCTGTTACCTTATTTCTATTTACTGAAGGTTTTTTTTTTGTTTTGTTTGTTTTTGAAGCAACAATTCGTGAGTTATTAGTGCTGTAAGTCATTTTTTATAGTCAGTTAATTTTGTTGTTACAAAAATGTCTCTTGATCCTGAACGAACACTCTCGCACGACGGACAAAAATCCACGAGTCGTCGGTGTTTCGGTTTAATTCAGCGGTTTATAGACGCATGCGCATGCGAAGTGAAGGTCATGCCTGCTATTTGTAACCACCAAAAAACAAAAACGACAAAGCCCTTTTCTAACTCGACGAGGCTACTTCGTACTCCACTGAGTAAAAAGAAAATAAAGTTCTAGTTAATGTAATTTAATATTTGTGACGTTACTTCTTCATAGCAAAACACAAATAAGCGTCCAGAATTTGACTACCATTAATTATGCATTAAATCTTTTAATTATATCCATTTTGAAATCACTGGTGATTTCTGCAATCTGATTGGTTAAAAAGTGTGTGATTAATTCCTAAATTGCATCCTTTTGCTTCATTAATCGCATCTTTTTTTCCAACCAATCACAAAACAGTGTCTTTTATTATCAGTGTCTTTTATAAAGTTGAGATTTCAAAATGGATATAATTAAGTGGTAATTAAACTGAGTGGAGTGCAATTTGGGCCAGAAATCATACTCGTGATTATCAAACTGCACTCCCGCTACGCGGTCGTGCAGTTTTGTAATCACTCGTATGATTTCGGCCCAAATTGCACTCCACTCAGTTTAATTACCATTATAAATCTTTCATCAAGTTAAGTGTTTCAATGAGAAGGATAACACATTGATGTTACTTTATAAAATGGAAGGTTTGAAAATTGTTACGTAATCCGATCAATTTGTGCTACAAGTTATGCACTCTCAGCCAATCACTGAACAGCAGGTTAGACTATTATAAACTAGTTGTTTCATCGGTGTTTCAAATGGAAGATTTGAAAATTATGACGTAATTTGGTCAAGCTGTGCATGCTACAAGTTATGCACGATCAGCCAACCACTTCAAAACGAGTGTGACTATAATGAACTTGTTCTTTCATCCAGTGAATGAAGATTTGAGAAATATTACATGATTGGGTCATTTATGCACCATCAAACCAAAACCATGTGACTAATCAAAATGTTCTAAAAGCAAACATGGCAAGCTCTAGTGGTAAAGGTTTGGAGAGTCCAAGAAAACTTGATGGCAAAACTGTTATCATTACTGGAGCCAATACAGGAATTGGCAAGGAAACGGCTGTGGATTTGGCCAAACGAGGAGCTCGTGTTATCATCGGCTGTAGAAATGTGCAAAAAGGAACCACCGCTTTGAAAGAGATCAAAGAACGATCCGACAGTCAACACGTCTACCTAGAGCAGTTAGACCTAGCTTCTTTCAAGTCGATTCGTGAATTTGCTGAAAGAATCCAGAAGAACGAGAAAGAATTGCATATTTTGATCAACAATGCTGGCGTCGCGATGGTTCCTTTCTCCAAGACTGAAGATGGTTTTGAAACGCATTTCGGTGTGAATCACTTGGGTCATTTTCTACTGACCAATTTGCTTGTTGATCTGCTAAAACGGTCCGCTCCAAGTCGTATTGTCAACGTGTCCAGCTCTCGCACACAAGTTATTCACTAAAGAATTCAAATTTGAAAACATCAACAATGAACGCAACTACAGTAAGGTCACAGCTTATTCTCAAAGCAAGTTAGGAAACATACTATTTACAAAGGAGCTGGCAAAGAGGCTTGAGGGAACAGGAGTTACAACCTACGCACTTCACCCTGGAATTGTACAAACTGAGCTTGCAAGGCACAAGTCTATAGGATATAAAATCCTTAAGCCTCTCTCTAAAGTCTTTTTGAAAACCCCTTGGCAAGGTGCACAGACCTCGATTTACTGTGCTATGTCTGAGGAACTGGAAGGAGTGACGGGCAGGTACTATGATGGCTGTGTTGAGGTTGAACCATCACGTTATGCTCAGGATGATGAAGCTGCTAAGAAATTATGGGATCTCAGTTCTGAGTTTGTTGGACTTTAAGTCAAAGATATTCATTCGTCATACCCTTATTATTGACTAATCCAAAGATATTTTTCTGGGCTAATTTAATAATAAAGAGAATGACGAAACGTTACTGTAAATATACGGTCCCCATGGGACATGTTCCTTCATAATCTGTAAACCGAATTTAGCCAATTATCTGATGATGGACAGTGGAGACCGGTCCGAAATATCATTCTCATCATTCTCTTTATTATTGACTAAGTTTTTACGAGCAAAAATAACACATTTATTTAATACGCATCTTATTAGATAGTTTTCTGTGTAGTATAGTTTAACGAGTCTCTCACAGTATTTTGGCGAGCTTTTGGCGTGTAGCTAGTGCACACAGCGCTGCGTTACTCGACGTGACCAGAAAGGAAGCCACGTTTGGCCATCCATACATCTTCGAGTCTTTCCGACTAAAATTTTCTATTTATTGTTTATTTGAGTTCAGGTTAAAGAACCTATTTAAGAAAATATCAACTATATAGGGTCATATAGCTCTTGACTAACTGAAGGCATAATGAAGTCTTCAATTAAGGATTTCAAATGAGAAAAGTTTATTGCGACGTAATACTTCAGCAAAAAGCTTCCTTCGTAGCAAACGTGTCGAGTTGAAAAAAGAAAATCTGAAGGCCCAAAAATTGTTTATTCTGTAAATTCGTCGAACTGCAATTAACCTGAGAAAGGAAATCATTTCTGAAACAATGTCGTCGGTTTGGTTTGGTTTGAAAAAAAAACAACAACAACAACTGAAAATAGGGTTTGTTTTTGAGTACCGAATAACGATACCATTTTTTAGAATAGAAACTAGTATGGACAGATATGACTGTATACACTCGTATTTTGAACGCTACTGATCTAGTTGGATAATAAAAGTTGTTAATGTAGTAAAGGAAATATTTGTTTCCAAAATATAGGATTTTTGTGCTTTCTCAAGGCCGTGTCTTGGAACTGCCATGTAAAAGCATGACAATTTGCTGAATGTTTTGAGCGTTGGCTTTCAGTTCGGGTTCCTGGCCTGACCAACACTCAGGGTCTTTAAATAATTGTGGAAAAGGTGCTCCCATTGTAATTACATCAGCAAATGGTTAGAAGAAAAAAGACATTGAACTCTGTCTCTCCAAAACTACTACACGTTACCCTTGCTTTGGAAGAACGTAAAAGAACCCACCATTCAGGAAGAGTAGGGAAGGATCTGTTCCCCTATACTACAGGACCCACAGTAATAGGCATAAGTTCACTTACATATTTGTAAACTATTAAATAAACTACGTTATGTAATAACATGCATGTGAGAATAGTATGGGGTATTTTTAATTCACATTTGAGGGCCCCTCTAGGAATATTTAGAGATGAATTCTTATGCTAAACTCGTCTTTGTTTATTATTATTATGAGTTTATTGTTACTTAAACTACCTGAGAGCCATTATGCATGTGTTACATAGGTTATACCAAGAGACCATAATACTAAGAGAGCGAAACTCAGTATTGATGTCTGTGCGATGTTCGTACGCGTGGCGGCTAAGGCTATTTTTAGTAATTTCGCCATCGCGCGCGCATAGCTCTTAAACAATAGAATTCACACTGTCCCGTCCGCGCGCACGTCAAAAATCAAATTCTATTGGTTGAGGGCCTTGCGCGCGCTATGGCGAAGTTACTAAAAATAGCCTTAGGCGCCACGAACATCGCACAGACTTCAATTACTGAGTTTCGCTCTCTTAGTATTATGGTCTCTTGGTTATACGTGTAACAGGTTTTTAAAACTAGTAAAGTTTTCTTGATTCGTGGCTTTTATGCTGAGAGTGCTTTTATAGCAACAAAACAATTAAAACAAAAAAGTATTTATCAGTTCATCGAGAAAGATCTATCCTTTCAGCAGAGATTCTTTTCTAATAGCAAGCGAGGGAGTAAACCTCTGTCGTTCCTCGCGATTAGCTTTTCTGTTGAGCATGCGCGAAGTTGACGTAGCAAAAACGTCCTTTTCATTTGATTTTCATAACGTTTGCATACAAAACCGATTTTGAAAACGTTTTGTAATAGATCATAATTTTTACATCCAAAATTTGCGAAGGGACGGCAGGGGTTACTTTCCCCTTACTCCGCGAAGGGATTAGAAAAGTAATTTCTGCTCGCAAGGTAGGTCTCTTGTGATGTAACTTAGAGCTTGGAGTCTTGCTTTGCTTCCGACGTATGGACAAGAAGATTCTCGCTGATCTGAGACTTCTTCCCGGGTTTTCCACAACAAGGTATCCCATAGTCCTCTTTGGCATTTTCAGCTTCATCGATGGTTTGGTGCATCACTACAAACAGAGTCTCAGGAATCAAGAAACCAACAATTCCAGCAACCAAAGCGGTAACACCGAAAATAACTACTGGAACAGTCACGCTTACTCCCGGTATTCTGGCCTGTGAATAATGAAAATATAGAATTACTTTTTAATTTTTTAATTTTAATTAACTTTTAATTAATTTTTAATTAACTTTTAATTAATTTTTAATTAATTTTTAATTATTTTTAATTAATTTTTAATTAATTAATAATTAATTTTAATTTTTAATTAATTTTAATTTTAATTAATTTTAATTTAAACTTAATTTAATTTAATTTAATTTTTATTTATTTAATTTTTATTTATTTTATTTATTTATTTATTTATTTTATTTATTTATTTATTTATTTATTTATTTATTTATTTTATTTTTATTTTATATTTTATTTTATTTTATTTTTTTGTTTTGTTTTGTTTTGTTTTGTTTTGTTTTGTTTTATTTTATTTTATTTTATATTATTTTAATCTATTTTAATCTATTTTAATTTAATTTATTTTAATTTAATTTAATTTAATTTAATTTAATTTAATTTAATTTAATTTAATTAATAATAAAACAACTTTATTGAAAACATAAATCCTATATACAAATTTCATAACTACATTATTTGTAACAATTATTGTAAAAAAAAATTAATTTAATTCAATTTTAATTTTAATTTTAATTTTAATTTTAATTTTAATTTTAATTTTAATTTTAATTTTAATTTTAATTTTAATTTAATTTTAATTTTAATTTTAATTTTAATTTTAATTTTAATTTTAATTTTAATTTTAATTTTAATTTTAATTTTAATTTTAATTTTAATTTTAATTTTAATTTTAATTTTAATTTTAATTTTAATTTTAATTTTAATTTTAATTTTAATTTTAATTTTAATTTTAATTTTAATTTTAATTTTAATTTTAATTTTAATTTTAATTTTAATTTTAATTTTAATTTTAATTTTAATTTTAATTTTAATTTTAATTTTAATTTAATTTTAATTTTTTTTTTTTTGCGCCCCGTTCACTATTTTCAACGATTTTTTGTGTGTGGCGTTTTCAAAACATAAATTGAAAGAATTATATCATAGTTCTAACTGGAGTCTTAAAGCTCTAGATTGTATATTAGTCCACACATGATAGCGATTCGAAATCCTTGTTCGTTTTTGGTAGTTTATTTTTGTGGTCCCATGATCACATTGTCAGAACTGTTGAAAAATTTGTCCAATCAGCAAAAATATATAAATATATAAAAATATATATTCAAAACTGATTATTTCATTGCGAAAATTGCTCGGTCATATGTAAGAATTGAAGTGGTATACATCATTTCTTCCCAAAAATTAGCATTTGTCTCCCCGTTATTTCAGATGCGTTTTTTTTTGTACGCGGTTTTCAGTTTTTGGGGTTTTGACTTTTGTTGCGTTTTTACTCTATTTTCTTTGCGGTTTTGCGGTTTTTATACTCTCTTACGACCCCCTCTTTGCGCAAATGGCTCGAATGATAACTCGTGAGGCTTGGTTGGAGGGAACGTCGAATTTATGCGAACGCGAAGAGTAGCTAGCTGGAAGTACGGGGGATTCTTAATCCATTTATGTTTGATTTATATGATTTAATTAGTTATAGCGCATTTGATCATTTCGCCATGGAAAATGCGTTCCAGAGGCTGACAAATTTATTTATTTTTATTATTTACGAAAAATAGGAGAAAATTTCACGAGGTCAGTATCTGTCTTGGTTGCCTCTATGGTGCATGATTACGGGCCTGATAAGACAACGGCATATAATGTGATGAAACCATACCAGCATTGCAGCGTAAGGTGCCACAATGGCGCCAAAACGACCCACGGTTGATCCTATTCCTTGAGCAGTATTCCTGTAGGTTAAACAGGAAGACATTAGTGAAATGGTGGACAGCTATTTTTCTGTTGCGCAAAGACGTGTCTCCCTCAAAGCTTTGTTTTGTCTCGTCACGCAATGCTTTTAGGCTAGAGAGCGCTGCGTGATAAAACTAATTAAACACGTTGGGCTGCGGGGAATGACACGTACTGCGACAAAATATATGCGCGCCTCCCTTTTTTGCGAAACGAGTTGAAGACGCTAAGAACTAATTCGCTTAGTTGAAAAAGACTGTTGCAGCAAGTAGACAGTCGCCTCAACTTTTTGCAACAAAATTTCATGATGTTGCGCGTATTACCACCCCAAAGTCAACTGCGAAATGGCTTCCTTCGTGTTCGTGATTGATCTAATCAGAAGTCAGGATTCACTCAACTTGGCGCAAACTATTTTGTTGCAAGACAAGTTTGTTTTCGGGTGTAAAAACGTGCAGCATCGCTCTTCAACTTGTTTCGCAACGATCGATGTTGCGGGACAAGTTGAATGATTGTGTTTTTCGTATTACCGTACCTTTAGATGTGAGAGAACAACCACTAAAGCGCACATCAATTAATAAAAATAAATAGTACTCTTTAGTACTACAGTCTATTGCACGCTTTTAGTGTATGTACTATAGCAGCAATGACAATTATTATCATCACCTTTACTTTTAAATATTTCATTTCCTTTTTTTCATGAAAAGAAAATCAGATGTTAAATAAAATAGAAAAATATGTGTTACCTTTTAAAGTTATGGCAGATTTTTCATGTTTCAACCAATGAGGTGGATGGTTTAAACAATATCACAATTAACACCTTTCTGCATTCCTTGCCGTTTGCTTGCCTAGTACTTACTCCAAGCATTCAGCACTTAAGTTTAAAGTCGGATGATCGTAAAAGTGAACACCAAGTCTAGCGTACACGATAGGGAGACGAGGATAGGAGCGCCTTTTGGGGAAGGAGGGAAAGAGAGGGGATGAACTTACCTGATAACAGTAGGGTAAAGTTCAGAGGTTATCATGTATATTGTTGTCCACAAATGAAATGTTATTGCTACTGCTCCTATGAACAAACCTGATCTGACCTTGGGGTACTCTGAAATTGGAATGGATGGATGTCAACAAATCCTGAAGGTTTCCTTTCTTTGAAACAAAAATGTATACGACAAACGTGCAACAAACAAACAAACAAGCAAGCAAACAAACAACAAATGAATAAATAAACAAATAAACACACAAGCAAACCAAAAATATAACACAACAACAAAATAACAAACAAAGAAAAACAAGCAAACAAATAGACTGACAAAAGCAAACAAACAAACAGGCAAGCAAACAAAGCAAGCAAGCAAGCAAGCAAGCAAGCAAGCAAGCAAGCAAGCAAGCAAGCAAGCAAACAAACAAACAAACCAATTAAAAAAACATTTAGTTATATTTTCCACATAGACTTAGTCTTGTGCATAGAGTATATTATCAACAAAGTATTCATCATTACGTACTGTCAGGAACAAGTAGAACAGCAAAACAAAGAAGTGCAAGCAACAACATGACAACAATGTGTGGAATACGACGACCAAACCTAAAGAACAATAAATACTTGTTAGCAATGAAACCCAATTACATTCATTATCTACTTGTTGATTTTTTTCCAACCGTGAACGACATGGCTGGATTTCAAATGGATTTTTCAACTTGTTAGCTCCACAGATGGGTGTAGTTCCAATTACGATGCCACAAATCTAATTTTTCCTTGTTTAAATTGTTAGTGCATATAATTAGAGTGCATGACTACTTGTATTAAAATGGAATCTAAATATTCTATTCTAAGTAAACGGAATTAAGTTAGAATTTAAATTATAATTTTCAACTTGACGGCAAAAGCCGCTCGCAAATCTCCACGCGACTCCATGCCGCTTTCTCCAGCACCATTTACAGCGGAAACCCTTGTATCGCGACTGTTGATTTCAAAGTTAGTTGGATTTTGGGTTTTTCTTCTCCTTCAGTTACCTTTGCCAAATTTAAAACTTTTTTTAGACATTTTGGGATGAATTAAGTGATATTTCAAAATGAATTAAGCGCAGGGTTTGTTCTCAAGCAGAGTATCGGCTGCTTTATATTATTTCATTCTTGGGAAATTACAAGTCGTTTACTACTGCCGATCATAGTACATTTTTACATTGTATAGATCGTACAATAACAGGGGCGTAGCCAGGGGGGGTCCAGGGGTGCCCGGGACCCCCCCTTTCAAGCCAAAAAAATCTAATTAAAAAGTCATTTTTTTTCTCTTCTCGAAGCCGTCGTTTCCAGGTTCGTTTCAAATAAAAAAATCGTCGAAAATCAAAATTATGCATTGGGCTTCCTGACACGAGACGTTCCATATATGGCAATGCATAAGCTGTGCGCATGACAAAAAGCAAAAAGCCCGCGAAAACTCACAGAGCACACAAGCTAGAACAAGATGTCAACTGGAAAGCAAACGAGCTTACTTTCGTATTTCGTTCAAAACAGAACGCTTTTTGTTTCAATTATTACCGGTACATTGTTGTTTTGTTTCTCTTTGTCTATCAACCATAATTCTTTTTCGTCAAAACAATTGATTATTATGATGTCATAATGACGTCACATGACGTCATAGTAACAATTTAGAAATGTAAGGACCCCCCCATTAAAAATCCTGGCTACGCCCCTGATCCTATACATAATCATATGATTTGAGGAGATAAGATATCTGTCTGTTAGTTTGAAAATTTCGTGCATACCCCTTGATAGAGTTTCTGCTTGTAGATCATAGTACACGTATCCTCTTTCAGCTACAAAGTCAGCTGACTTTGAAGTCTTGTCCTCGTCCAGCAACTCACACAAGTCTTTCATCTGGAACGCCTTACAACGACAGTCATTGATACAGGACGAGAAACAGGTGTGTGGAACATCAGTGGTAATGTTCTTGTAGGAGTATCCTCTGAGGTGTTGTCCCTCGATGACCTCACTGCCTTTTGGAAACGAGCCAGAATAGCAGGTACCTTGGCATTGGAGTTGAGAAGTCGCATGACGTGTGACGCACGAGAGGAACACGATGATAACTTTTGGAAGCATTGCCGACTTGTCGTTTGCGGTTTGTTAATTCGTTCGTTCGTTCGTTCGTTCGTTCGTTCGTTCGTTCGTTCGTTCGTTCGTTCGTTCGTTCGTTCGTTCGTTCGTTCGTTCGTTCGTTCGTTCGTTCGTTCGTTCGTTCGTTCGTTCGTTCGTTCGTTCGTTCGTTCGTTCGTTTGTTTGTTTGTTTGTTTGTTCGTTTCTTTCCTTGTTTTAAACATTTCTACCTACCAATTCACTCCTAATACAGCACTCCATTTTCGTAGTTTCGTTGTTCGGCAAAGTGCTAAGGGGCTCAGTTTTTTCGTCGTTTGCTCTGCCAGTAATTGTGCTCTACGAACATTTTCACTAAAGTCCCTCAAACGTTCCTGGTCGATGTTCTGGTTGTTCTTTCCACCATACTTCATGAGTGTTTCATGAGCCTCGTCGAGTTTGTCATGAGCCACAAGCCAACGAGGAGACTCTGGAAAGACTCTAAAAAAGAGCTATTTGATAAATAGATAAACAAACAAACAAACAAACAAACAAACAAACAAACAAACAAACAAACAAACAAAAATAAATAAATAAATATAAATAAATATAAATAAATATAAATAAATATAAATAAATATAAATAAATATAAATAAATATAAATAAATAAATAAATAAATAAATAAATAAATAAATAAATAAATAAATAAATAAATAAATAAATAAATAAATAAATAAATAAATAAATAAATAAATAAATAAATAAATAAATAAATAAATAAATAAATAAATAAATAAATAAATAAATAAATAAATAAATAAATAAATAAATAAATAAATAAATAAATAAATAAATAAATAAATAAATAAATAAATAAATAAATAAATAAATAAATAAATAAATAAATAAATAAATAAATAAATAAATAAATAAATAAATAAATAAATAAATAAATAAATAAATAAATAAATAAATAAATAAATAAATAAATAAATAAATAAATAAATAAATAAATAAATAAATAAATAAATAAATAAATAAATAAATAAATAAATAAATAGTCTTTTCACAGCAGCATATCCACATAGCAGTTCTCATCTACTGGCACTCACACTCACTACCTCTACATTATATATTTGACATGCAACGCTCAACTCACATGTTGAATTTTACTAAGGAAGCCAAAACCGGAGAAAAAATCCTCGTGGCATGGTACGTAGAGAACAACCCACCAAACAAACTTAGCCTGAGTATCAGGGCCCTCTGGGGTGGGGAGGGGAGGGGAGGGGAGGGGGAGGGAAAGGAAAGGAAAAGAGGGCCTGACACAATCGTATATCGTGAGCCGTTCCGCCCCCTTGGAATTCGTGACGCGTGACAATAAATATCAGCCAATTAAAATCGTTTCCGGTTCGCGTTGTTTTGACATGTAGGTTCAAAGGTTCTTTATTTCCACACTCTACATTCAATACAATAATATAATATTTTACCAAAAAAAAAAAAAAAAATTGTGGAGGTCGCAAGAGAACAACCCTGGGGGTTAAACTAGATCTTGCAACCTATATAATTGTAAGTAGCCGCGTAGTCTCAGGCCAGTAGCGAACATGCCGTCAACTTCGGATGGCCTTTTTTTGATTTGCCATCTTTGCAAAGTAAACATAAAAGTAAATTATGGAGTAAAAGCATCCACTGTACCTCTGTTTTCTGCCTCAACAAACAAAGAATTTTGCTCTTCATTTGGTGAACTTATAATATTATCAGATGTATTGCTCGCCGTCGGAATAAGTGTGATCAAAACACAAGACCAAACTGGTAAACTTTGTAGGCTGTGTGCCCGAAAGATCTTCAATTGCTGCAAGGCTTATAAAGAAATAAAAGATGCACTCATGCAACTCGAGATCCACAGCAAAGACTCCGGAGAGAAAAACGAAAAGAGTTACTTCTGTTAGGACACCAACCGGCCGACAGCAAAATGATTGAAGCCTGCGAAAGATAGTACCGTCCTGTCCTCAAAGATCAGTTCAAGCGGGTTGACCACAATAACTTTGAACACTTTATCTTCATTGTGCATGCTTCGCTTTCCACAAGTTAGAATTCGAATAAATCTTGGGCACAATTTGATAGATGAAGCTTTTCCCGCGTAGCCAGTCGGGAGGACGCCAAGTACGTCTTGTCGGTCAACGACCAAACTTTTGACACATTCTATCTGTTCTTTCTTGGGATTTATGCCCGGAAAAAAGTCTAGGGCTGTTCGAAAAGCTAAATCGAACTCTTCTTCTTTTACAGAAATACTCATTGATGATTACAGCTTAAATCTAAAAGTCGAATCATGAGAGAAAGACTTCAAGATGGCGGATTGATCTTACAGAACAAGTCTGTTAACATCCGGTTTGCGACCTATATTGTTCTCTTGACCAATCAGGATTTCGGCCAAAATACGGCCGATGAACACAGCTCCTGATATGTGTTTGTGTCAGGCCCTCCTTTTCCCTTTCCCGTCTCCCCAGTCCCCTTCCCCTTTCCCTCCCCCTCCCCTCCCCCTCCCCACCCCAGAGGGCCTGATACTCAGGCTAAACAAACTCAGTTCACATATGATCCAGCGTCCGAGCTGGGACTCGAACCAGGACCTCAGCGGTGAATGGCCAGTGCTCTCACCACTAGGCCAACCATACCACCCACAAAAAGTTAGAGCTTAGATTGCCCAATTTGGATTCAAATGATTCCCTGTTATCAGATTTGCT